>CM024269.1:20547189-20565344 GCA_013621005.1 Aeschynomene evenia | reverse complement strand
ATTAGGACCAAAATAGGCTCATTACATCATCCTTTCGTTATCTAAACCTTCCTAGTACTAAAATGGAAGAATTGACCAAAGTAAGACCAATGAAGCTCAATACACTCAATTAGGACCAAAATAGGCTCATTACATCATCCTTTGGTTATCTAACCTTCCTAGTGACTAAAATGGAAGAATTGACCAAAGTAAGACCTAATGAAGCTCAATACACTCAATAGACCAAAATAGGCTCATTACATCATCCTTTGGTTATCTAACCTTCCTAGTGACTAAAATGAAAGAATTGACCAAAGTAAGACCTAATGAAGCTCAATACACTCAATTAGACCAAAATAGGCTCATTACATCATCCTTTGGTTATCTAACCTTCCTAGTGACTAAAATGAAAGAATTGACCAAAGTAAGACAATGAAGCTCAATACACTCAATTAGGACCAAAATAGGCTCATTACATCATCCTTTGGTTATCTAAACCTTCCTAATGACTAAAATGGCGTCATTGACCAAAGTAAGACCAAATGAAGCTCAATACATTTAATTAGGACCAAAATAGGCTCATTACATCATCCTTTCGTTATCTAAACCTTCCTAGTAACTAAAATGGAAGAATTGACCAAGGTAAGACCTAATGAAGCTCAATACACTCAATTAGGACCAAAATAGGCTCATTACATCATCCTTTGGTTATCTACACCATCCTAGTAACAAAAATGGAAGAATTGAACAAAGTAAGACCTAATGAAGCTCAATACACTCAATTAGGACCAAAATAGGCTCATTACATCATCCTTTGGTTATCTAAACATTCCTAATGACTAAAATGGAGTCATTGACCAAAGTAAGACCAAATGAAGCTCAATACATTCAATTAGGACCAAAATAGGCTCATTACATCATCCTTCGGTTATCTAAACCTTCCTAGTGACTAAAATGAAAGAATTGACCAAAGTAAGACCGAATGAAGCTCAATATACTCAATTAGGACCAAAATAGGCTCATTACATATCCTTTGGTTATCTAAACCTTCCTAGTGATAAAATGAAAGAATTGACCAAAGTAAGACCAATGAAGCTCAATACTCAATTAGGACAAAATAGGCTCATTACATCATCCTTTGTTATCTAAATTCTAATGACTAAAATGGAGTCATTGACAAAGTAAGACCAAATGAAGCTCAAACATTCAATTAGGACCAAAATAGGCTCATTACATCATCCTTTCGTTATCTAAACCTTCCTAGTAACTAAAATGGAAGAATTGACCAAGGTAAGACCTAATGAAGCTCATACACTCAATTAGGACAAAATAGGCTCATTACATCATCCTTTGGTTATCTACATCTTCCAAGTGACTAAAATGGAAGAATTGACCAAAGTAAGACCAAATGAAGCTCAATACACTCAATTAGGACCAAAATAGGCTCATTACATCATCCTTTGGTTATCTAAACCTTCCTAATGACTAAAATGGCGTCATTGACCAAAGTAAGACCAAATGAAGCTCAATACATTTAATTAGGACCAAAATAGGCTCATTACATCATCCTTTCGTTATCTAAACCTTCCTAGTAACTAAAATGGAAGAATTGACCAAGGTAAGACCTAATGAAGCTCAATACACTCAATTAGGACAAAATAGGCTCATTACATCATCCTTTGGTTATCTACACCATCCTAGTAACTAAAATGGAAGAATTGACCAAAGTAAGACCTAATGAAGCTCAATACACTCAATTAGGACCAAAATAGGCTCATTACATCATCCTTTGGTTATCTAAACTTCCTAATGACTAAAATGGAGTCATTGACCAAAAGTAAGACCAAATGAAGCTCAATACATTCAATTAGGACCAAAATAGGCTCATTACATCATCCTTTCGTTATCTAAACCTTCCTAGTGACTAAAATGAAAGAATTGACCAAAGTAAGACCGAATGAAGCTCAATATACTCAATTAGGACCAAAATAGGCTCATTACATCATCCTTTGGTTATCTAAACCTTCCAAGTGACTAAAATGGAAGAATTGACCAAAGTAAGACCAAGTGAAGCTCAATACACTCAATTAGGACCAAAATAGGCTCATTACATCATCCTTTGGTTATCTAAACCTTCCTAATGACTAAAATGGCGTCATTGACCAAAGTAAGACCAAATGAAGCTCAATACATTTAATTAGGACCAAAATAGTAGCTCAATAGACAATGGCTACATTACATCTCCTTTGGTTATCTAAACCTTCCTAGTAACTAAAATGGAAGAATTGACCAAAGTAAGACCTAATGAAGCTCAATACACTCAATTAGGACCAAAATAGGCTCATTACATCATCCTTTGGTTATCTAACCTTAGTCTAAATGGATCTTGACCAAGGTTGACTAATAAAATGGAAAATGGATTACATTTGGACCCAAATGATAATGACCAAAGTAAAAATGAAGCTCAATACATCAATTAGGACCAAAATAGGCTCATTACATCATCCTTTCGGTTATCTAAACCTTCCTAGTACTAAAATGAAGAATTGACCAAGGTAAGACCATGAGCTCAATAACTCAATTAGAAAAAAGCTCATTACATATCTTTGTTAACTCCAGTAAAAAAAAATTGACAAAGTAAGACCATGATCAATACACTCAATTAGGACCAAAATAGGCTCATTACATCATCCTTTGTTATCAAACCTTCCTAAGACTAAAATGGAAGAATTGACCAAAGTAAGACCAATGAAGCTCAATACACTCAATTAGGACCAAAAAGGCTCATTACATCATCCTTTGGTTATCTAAACCTTCCTAGTGACTAAAATGGAAGAATTGACCAAAGTAAGACCTAATGAAGCTCAATACACTCAATTAGGACCAAAATAGGCTCATTACATCATCCTTTGGTTATCTAAACCTTCCTAAGTGACTAAAATGGAAAGAATTGACCAAAGTAAGACAATGAAGCTCAATACACTCAATTAGGACCAAAATAGGCTCATTACATCATCCTTTGGTTATCTAAACTTCTAATGACTAAAATGGCGTCATTGACCAAAGTAAGACCAAATGAAGCTCAATACATTTAATTAGGACCAAAATAGGCTCATTACATCATCCTTTCGTTATCTAAACCTTCCTAGTAACTAAAATGGAAGAATTGACCAAAGTAAGACCTAATGAAGCTCAATACACTCAATTAGGACCAAAATAGGCTCATTACATCATCCTTTGGTTATCTACACCTCCTAGTAACTAAAATGGAAGAATTGACCAAAGTAAGACCTAATGAAGCTCAATACACTCAATTAGGACCAAAATAGGCTCATTACATCATCCTTTGGTTATCTAAACTTCCTAATGACTAAAATGGAGTCATTGACCAAAGTAAGACCAAATGAAGCTCAATACATTCAATTAGGACCAAAATAGGCTCATTACATCATCCTTTGGTTATCTAAACCTTCCTAGTAACTAAAATGAAGAATTGACCAAAGTAAGACCTAATGAAGCTCAATACACTCAATTAGGACCAAAATAGGCTCATTACATCATCCTTTGGTTATCTAAACCTTCCAAGTGACTAAAATGGAAGAATTGACCAAAGTAAGACCAATGAAGCTCAATACACTCAATTAGGACCAAAATAGGCTCATTACATCATCCTTTGGTTATCTAAACCTTCCTAATGACTAAAATGGCGTCATTGACCAAAGTAAGACCAAATGAAGCTCAATACATTTAATTAGGACCAAAATAGGCTCATTACATCATCCTTCGTTATCTAAACCTTCCTAGTAACTAAAATGGAAGAATTGACCAAAGTAAGACCTAATGAAGCTCAATACACTCAATTAGGACCAAAATAGGCTCATTACATCATCCTTTGGTTATCTAAACCTTCCAGTGACTAAAATGGAAGAATTGACCAAAGTAAGACCAATGAAGCTCAATACACTCAATTAGGACCAAAATAGGCTCATTACATCATCCTTTGGTTATCTAAACCTTCCTAATGACTAAAATGGAGTCATTGACCAAAGTAAGACCAAATGAAGCTCAATACATTCAATTAGGACCAAAATAGGCTCATTACATCATCCTTTCGGTTATCTAAACCTTCCTAGTAACTAAAATGGAAGAATTGACCAAAGTAAGACCTAATGAAGCTCAATACACTCAATTAGGACCAAAATAGGCTCATTACATCATCCTTTGGTTATCTAAACCTTCCTAGTGACTAAAATGAAAGAATTGACCAAAGTAAGACCAAATGAAGCTCAATACACTCAATTAGGACCAAAATAGGCTCATTACATCATCCTTTGGTTATCTAAACCTTCCTAATGACTAAAATGGAGTCATTGACCAAAGTAAGACCAAATGAAGCTCAATACATTCAATTAGGACCAAAATAGGCTCATTACATCATCCTTCGGTTATCTAAACCTTCCTAGTGACTAAAATGAAAGAATTGACCAAAGTAAGACCAATGAAGCTCAATACACTCAATTAGGACCAAAATAGGCTCATTACATCATCCTTTGGTTATCTAAACCTTCCTAATGACTAAAATGGCGTCATTGACCAAAGTAAGACCAAATGAAGCTCAATACATTCAATTAGGACCAAAATAGGCTCATTACATCATCCTTCGTTATCTAAACCTTCCTAGTAACTAAAATGGAAGAATTGACCAAAGTAAGACCTAATGAAGCTCAATACACTCAATTAGGACCAAAATAGGCTCATTACATCATCCTTTGGTTATCTAAACCTTCCAAGTGACTAAAATGGAAGAATTGACCAAAGTAAGACCAATGAAGCTCAATACACTCAATTAGGACCAAAATAGGCTCATTACATCATCCTTTGGTTATCTAAACCTTCCTAATGACTAAAATGGCGTCATTGACCAAAGTAAGACCAAATGAAGCTCAATACATTTAATTAGGACCAAAATAGGCTCATTACATCATCCTTTCGTTATCTAAACCTTCCTAGTAACTAAAATGGAAGAATTGACCAAGGTAAGACCTAATGAAGCTCAATACACTCAATTAGGACCAAAATAGGCTCATTACATCATCCTTTGGTTATCTACACCATCCTAGTAACTAAAATGGAAGAATTGACCAAAGTAAGACCTAATGAAGCTCAATACACTCAATTAGGACCAAAATAGGCTCATTACATCATCCTTTGGTTATCTAAACATTCCTAATGACTAAAATGGAGTCATTGACCAAAGTAAGACCAAATGAAGCTCAATACATTCAATTAGGACCAAAATAGGCTCATTACATCATCCTTCGGTTATCTAAACCTTCCTAGTGACTAAAATGAAAGAATTGACCAAAGTAAGACCGAATGAAGCTCAATATACTCAATTAGGACCAAAATAGGCTCATTACATCATCCTTTGGTTTCTAAACCTTCCAAGTGACTAAAATGGAAGAATTGACCAAAGTAAGACCAATGAAGCTCAATACACTCAATTAGGACCAAAATAGGCTCATTACATCATCCTTTGGTTATCTAAACCTTCCTAATGACTAAAATGGCGTCATTGACCAAAGTAAGACCAAATGAAGCTCAATACATTTAATTAGGACCAAAATAGGCTCATTACATCATCCTTTCGTTATCTAAACCTTCCTAGTAACTAAAATGGAAGAATTGACCAAAGTAAGACCTAATGAAGCTCAATACACTCAATTAGGACCAAAATAGGCTCATTACATCATCCTTTGGTTATCTAAACCTTCCTAGTGACTAAAATGGAAGAATTGACCAAAGTAAGACCAAGTGAAGCTCAATACACTCAATTAGGACCAAAATAGGCTCATTACATCATCCTTTGGTTATCTAAACCTTCCTAATGACTAAAATGGCGTCATTGACCAAAGTAAGACCAAATGAAGCTCAATACATTTAATTAGGACCAAAATAGGCTCATTACATCATCCTTTCGTTATCTAAACCTTCCTAGTAACTAAAATGGAAGAATTGACCAAGGTAAGACCTAATGAAGCTCAATACACTCAATTAGGACCAAAATAGGCTCATTACATCATCCTTTGGTTATCTAAACCATCCTAGTAACTAAAATGGAAGAATTGACCAAAGTAAGACCAATGAAGCTCAATACACTCAATTAGGACCAAAATAGGCTCATTACATCATCCTTTGGTTATCTAAACCTTCCTAATGACTAAAATGGAGTCATTGACCAAAGTAAGACCAAATGAAGCTCAATACATTCAATTAGGACCAAAATAGGCTCATTACATCATCCTTGGTTATCTAAACCTTCCTAGTGACTAAAATGAAGAATTGACCAAAGTAAGACCAAATGAAGCTCAATACACTCAATTAGGACCAAAATAGGCTCATTACATCATCCTTTGGTTATCTAAACCTTCCAAGTGACTAAAATGGAAGAATTGACCAAAGTAAGACCAAATGAAGCTCAATACACTCAATTAGGACCAAAATAGGCTCATTACATCATCCTTTGGTTATCTAAACCTTCCTAATGACTAAAATGGGTCATTGACCAAAGTAAGACCAAATGAAGCTCAATACATTCAATTAGGACCAAAATAGGCTCATTACATCATCCTTTCGTTATCTAAACCTTCCTAGTAACTAAAATGGAAGAATTGACCAAAGTAAGACCTAATGAAGCTCAATACACTCAATTAGGACCAAAATAGGCTCATTACATCATCCTTTGGTTATCTAACCTTCCTAGTAACTAAAATGGAAGAATTGACCAAAGTAAGACCTAATGAAGCTCAATACACTCAATTAGGACCAAAATAGGCTCATTACATCATCCTTTGGTTATCTAAACCATTCCTAGATGACCTAAAATGGAAAGTCATTGACCAAAGTAAGACCAAATGAAGCTCAATACATTCAATTAGGACCAAAATAGGCTCATTACATCATCCTTTGGTTATCTAAACCTTCCTAGTGACTAAAATGGAAAGAATTGACCAAAGTAAGACCAATGAAGCTCAATACACTCAATTAGGACCAAAATAGGCTCATTACATCATCCTTTGGTTATCTAAACCTTCCTAATGACTAAAATGGCGTCATTGACCAAAGTAAGACCAAATGAAGCTCAATACATTTAATTAGGACCAAAATAGGCTCATTACATCATCCTTTCGTTATCTAAACCTTCCTAGTAACTAAAATGGAAGAATTGACCAAAGTAAGACCTAATGAAGCTCAATACACTCAATTAGGACCAAAATAGGCTCATTACATCATCCTTTGGTTATCTAAACCTTCCTAGTGAACTAAAATGGAAGAATTGACCAAAGTAAGACCAATGAAGCTCAATACACTCAATTAGGACCAAAATAGGCTCATTACATCATCCTTTGGTTATCTAAACCTTCCTAGTGACTAAAATGGAGAATTGACCAAAGTAAGACCTAATGAAGCTCAATACACTCAATTAGGACCAAAATAGGCTCATTACATCATCCTTTGGTTATCTAACCTTCCTAGTAACTAAAATGGAAGAATTGACCAAAGTAAGACCTAATGAAGCTCAATACACTCAATTAGGACCAAAATAGGCTCATTACATCATCCTTTGGTTATCTAAACCTTCCTAATGACTAAAATGGAGTCATTGACCAAAGTAAGACCAAATGAAGCTCAATACACTCAATTAGGACCAAAATAGGCTCATTACATCATCCTTTCGTTATCTAAACCTTCCTAGTAACTAAAATGGAAGAATTGACCAAAGTAAGACCTAATGAAGCTCAATACACTCAATTAGGACCAAAATAGGCTCATTACATCATCCTTTGGTTATCTAACCTTCCTAGTGACTAAAATGAAAGAATTGACCAAAGTAAGACCTAATGAAGCTCAATACACTCAATTAGGACCAAAATAGGCTCATTACATCATCCTTTGGTTATCTAACCTTCTAATGACTAAAATGAGCATTGACCAAAGTAAGACAAATGAAGCTCAAACATAATTAGGACCAAAATAGGCTCATTACATCATCCTTTCGTTATCTAAACCTTCCTAGTAACTAAAATGGAAGAATTAACAAAAGTAAGACCTAATGAAGCTCAATACACTCAATTAGGACCAAAATAGGCTCATTACATCATCCTTTGGTTATCTAAACCTTCCTAGTGACTAAAATGAAGAATTGACCAAAGTAAGACCTAATGAAGCTCAATACACTCAATTAGGACCAAAATAGGCTCATTACATCATCCTTTGGTTATCTAAACATTCCTAATGACTAAAATGGAGTCATTGACCAAAGTAAGACCAAATGAAGCTCAATACATTCAATTAGGACCAAAATAGGCTCATTACATCATCCTTTCGGTTATCTAAACCTTCCTAGTAACTAAAATGGAAGAATTGACCAAAGTAAGACCAAATGAAGCTCAATACACTCAATTAGGACCAAAATAGGCTCATTACATCATCCTTTGGTTATCTAACCTTCCTAGTGACTAAAATGGAAGAATTGACCAAAGTAAGACCTAATGAAGCTCAATACACTCAATTAGGACCAAAATAGGCTCATTACATCATCCTTTGGTTATCTAAACCTTCCTAGTGACTAAAATGAAGAATTGACCAAAGTAAGACCAATGAAGCTCAATACACTCAATTAGGACCAAAATAGGCTCATTACATCATCCTTTGGTTATCTAAACCTTCCTAATGACTAAAATGGAGTCATTGACCAAAGTAAGACCAATGAAGCTCAATACATCAATTAGGACCAAAATAGGCTCATTACATCATCCTTTGGTTATCTAAACCTTCCTAGTGAACTAAAATGGAAGAATTGACCAAAGTAAGACCAATGAAGCTCAATACACTCAATTAGGACCAAAATAGGCTCATTACATCATCCTTTGGTTATCTAAACCTTCCTAGTAACTAAAATGGAAGAATTGACCAAAGTAAGACCTAATGAAGCTCAATACACTCAATTAGGACCAAAATAGGCTCATTACATCATCCTTTGGTTATCTAAACCTTCCTAGTAACTAAAATGGAGAATTGACCAAAGTAAGACCAAATGAAGCTCAATACACTCAATTAGGACCAAAATAGGCTCATTACATCATCCTTTGGTTATCTAAACCTTCCTATAACAAAATAATGACCTAAAAATGGCGTACATTGACCAAAGTAAGACCAAATGAAGCTCAATACATTCAATTAGGACCAAAATAGGCTCATTACATTCATCTTTCGTTATCTAAACCTTCCTAGTAACTAAAATGGAAGAATTGACCAAAGTAAGACCTAATGAAGCTCAATACACTCAATTAGGACCAAAATAGGCTCATTACATCATCCTTTGGTTATCTAAACCTTCCTAGTGACTAAAATGGAAGAATTGACCAAAGTAAGACCTAATGAAGCTCAATACACTCAATTAGGACCAAAATAGGCTCATTACATCATCCTTTGGTTATCTAAACCTTCTTAATGACTAAAATGGAGTCATTGACCAAAGTAAGACCAAATGAAGCTCAATACACTCAATTAGGACCAAAATAGGCTCATTACATCATCCTTTCGTTATCTAAACCTTCCTAGTAACTAAAATGGAAGAATTGACCAAAGTAAGACCTAATGAAGCTCAATACACTCAATTAGGACCAAAATAGGCTCATTACATCATCCTTTGGTTATCTAACCTTCCTAGTGACTAAAATGAAGAATTGACCAAAGTAAGACCTAATGAAGCTCAATACACTCAATTAGGACCAAAATAGGCTCATTACATCATCCTTTGGTTATCTAAACCTTCCTAATGACTAAAATGGAGTCATTGACCAAAGTAAGACCAAATGAAGCTCAATACATTCAATTAGGACCAAAATAGGCTCATTACATCATCCTTTCGTTATCTAAACCTTCCTAGTAACTAAAATGAAGAATTGACCAAAGTAAGACCTAATGAAGCTCAATACACTCAATTAGGACCAAAATAGGCTCATTACATCATCCTTTGGTTATCTAAACCTTCCTAGTGACTAAAATGAAGAATGACCAAAGTAAGACCAATGAAGCTCAATACACTCAATTAGGACCAAAATAGGCTCATTACATCATCCTTTGGTTATCTAAACCTTCCTAGTGACTAAAATGGAAGAATTGACCAAAGTAAGACCTAATGAAGCTCAATACACTCAATTAGGACCAAAATAGGCTCATTACATCATCCTTTGGTTATCTAAACCTTCCTAATGACTAAAATGGCAGTCATTGACCAAAGTAAGACCAAATGAAGCTCAATACATTTAATTAGGACCAAAATAGGCTCATTACATCATCCTTTCGTTATCTAAACCTTCCTAGTAACTAAAATGGAAGAATTGACCAAAGTAAGACCTAATGAAGCTCAATACACTCAATTAGGACCAAAATAGGCTCATTACATCATCCTTTGGTTATCTAACCTTCCTAGTGACTAAAATGGAAGAATTGACCAAAGTAAGACCTAATGAAGCTCAATACACTCAATTAGGACCAAAATAGGCTCATTACATCATCCTTTGGTTATCTAAACCTTCCTAATGACTAAAATGGCGTCATTGACCAAAGTAAGACCAAATGAAGCTCAATACATTCAATTAGGACCAAAATAGGCTCATTACATCATCCTTCGGTTATCTAAACCTTCCTAGTGACTAAAATGAAAGAATTGACCAAAGTAAGACCTAATGAAGCTCAATACACTCAATTAGGACCAAAATAGGCTCATTACATCATCCTTTGGTTATCTAAACCTTCCAAGTGACTAAAATGGAAGAATTGACCAAAGTAAGACCAATGAAGCTCAATACACTCAATTAGGACCAAAATAGGCTCATTACATCATCCTTTGGTTATCTAAACCTTCCTAATGACTAAAATGGCGTCATTGACCAAAGTAAGACCAAATGAAGCTCAATACATTCAATTAGGACCAAAATAGGCTCATTACATCATCCTTTGGTTATCTACACCTTCCTAGTAACTAAAATGGAAGAATTGAACCAAAGTAAGACCTAATGAAGCTCAATACACTCAATTAGGACCAAAATAGGCTCATTACATCATCCTTTGGTTATCTAAACATTCCTAATGACTAAAATGGAGTCATTGACCAAAGTAAGACCAAATGAAGCTCAATACATTCAATTAGGACCAAAATAGGCTCATTACATCATCCTTCGGTTATCTAAACCTTCCTAGTGACTAAAATGAAAGAATTGACCAAAGTAAGACCGAATGAAGCTCAATATACTCAATTAGGACCAAAATAGGCTCATTACATCATCCTTTGGTTATCTAAACCTTCCAAGTGACTAAAATGGAAAGAATTGACCAAAGTAAGACCAAGTGAAGCTCAATACACTCAATTAGGACCAAAATAGGCTCATTACATCATCCTTTGGTTATCTAAACCTTCCTAATGACTAAAAATGGCGTCATTGACCAAAGTAAGACCAATGAAGCTCAATACATTAATTAGGACCAAAATAGGCTCATTACATCATCCTTTCGTTATCTAAACCTTCCTAGTAACTAAAATGGAAGAATTGACCAAAGTAAGACCTTAATGAAGCTCAATACACTCAATTAGGACCAAAATAGGCTCATTACATCATCCTTTGGTTATCTAACTTCCTAGTGACTAAAATGAAGAATTGACCAAAGTAAGACCTAATGAAGCTCAATACACTCAATTAGGACAAAAATAGGCTCATTACATCATCCTTTGGTTATCTAAACCTTCCTAATGACTAAAATGGCGTCATTGACCAAAGTAAGACCAAATGAAGCTCAATACATTTAATTAGGACCAAAATAGGCTCATTACATCATCCTTTCGTTATTAAACCTTCCTAGTAACTAAAATGGAAGAATTGACCCAAGGTAAGACCTAATGAAGCTCAATACACTCAATTAGGACCAAAATAGGCTCATTACATCATCCTTTGGTTATCTACACCATCCTAGTAACTAAAATGGAAGAATTGACCAAAGTAAGACCTAATGAAGCTCAATACACTCAATTAGGACCAAAATAGGCTCATTACATCATCCTTTGGTTATCTAACCATTCTAATGACTAAAATGGAGCATTGACCAAAGTAAGACCAAATGAAGCTCATACATCAATTAGGACCAAAATAGGCTAATTACATCATCCTTCGGTTATCTAAACCTTCCTAGTGACTAAAATGAAAGAATTGACCAAAGTAAGACTAATGAAGCTCAATAACTCAATTAGGACCAAAATAGGCTCATTACATCATCCTTTGGTTACCTAAACCTTCCAAGTGACTAAAATGGAAGAATTGGACCAAAGTAAGACCAAGTGAAGCTCAATACACTCAATTAGGACCAAAATAGGCTCATTACATCATCCTTTGGTTATCTAAACCTTCCTAATGACTAAAATGGCGTCATTGACAAAGTAAGACCAAATGAAGCTCAATACATTTAATTAGGACCAAAATAGGCTCATTACATCATCCTTTCGTTATCTAAACCTTCCTAGTAACTAAAATGGAAGAATTGACCAAGGTAAGACCTAATGAAGCTCAATACACTCAATTAGGACCAAAATAGGCTCATTACATCATCCTTTGGTTATCTACACCATCCTAGTAACTAAAATGGAAGAATTGACCAAAGTAAGACCTAATGAAGCTCAATACACTCAATTAGGACCAAAATAGGCTCATTACATCATCCTTTGGTTATCTAAACCTTCCTATTGACTAAAATGGATCATTGACCAAGTAAGACTAAATGAAGCTGGACCAAAATAGGCTCATTACATGATCCTTTCGTTATCTAAAGACTAAAATGTCATTGACCAAAGTAAGACTAAATGAAGCTAATACATTTAATTAGGACCAAAATAGGCTCATTACATCATCCTTTCGTTATCTAAACCTTCCTAGTAACTAAAATGGAAGAATTGACCAAAGTAAGACCCAATGAAGCTCAAAACACTCAATTAGGACCAAAATAGGCTCATTACATCATCCTTTGGTTATCTAACCTTCCTAGTGACTAAAATGGAAGAATTGACCAAAGTAAGACCTAATGAAGTTCAATACACTCAAGTAGGACCAAAATAGGCTCATTACATCATCCTTTGGTATCTAACCTTCCTATGACTAAAATGAGTCATTGACCAAAGTAAGACCTAATGAAGCTCAATACACTCAATAGACCAAAATAGGCTCATTACATCATCTTTGGTTATCTAACCTTCCTAGTGACTAAAATGGAAGAATTGGACCAAAGTAAGACTTAATGAAGCTCAATACACTCAATTAGGACCAAAATAGGCTCATTACATCATCCTTTGGTTATCTAAACCTTCCTAATGACTAAAATGGCGTCATTGACCAAAGTAAGACCAAATGAAGCTCAATACATTTAATTAGGACCAAAATAGGCTCATTACATCATCCTTTCGTTATCTAAACCTTCCTAGTAACTAAAATGGAAGAATTGACCAAGTAAGACCAAATGAAGCTCAATACATCAATTAGGACCAAAATAGGCTCATTACATCATCCTTTGGTTATCTAACCATCCTAGTAACAAAAATGGAAGAATTGACCAAAGTAAGACCTAATGAAGCTCAATACACTCAATTAGGACCAAAATAGGCTCATTACATCATCCTTTGGTTATCTAAACATTCCTAATGACTAAAATGGAGTCATTGACCAAAAGTAAGACCAAATGAAGCTCAATACATTCAATTAGGACCAAAATAGGCTCATTACATCATCCTTCGGTTATCTAAACCTTCCTAGTGACTAAAATGAAAGAATTGACCAAAGTAAGACCGAATGAAGCTCAATACTCAATTAGGACCAAAATAGGCTCATTACATCATCCTTTGGTTATCTAAACCTTCCAAGTGACTAAAATGGAAGAATTGACCAAAGTAAGACCAAGTGAAGCTCAATACACTCAATTAGGACCAAAATAGGCTCATTACATCATCCTTTGGTTATCTAAACCTTCCTAATGACTAAAATGGCGTCATTGACCAAAGTAAGACCAAATGAAGCTCAATACATTTAATTAGGACCAAAATAGGCTCATTACATCATCCTTCGTTATCTAAACCTTCCTAGTAACTAAAATGGAAGAATTGACCAAAGTAAGACTAATGAAGCTCAATACACTCAATTAGGACCAAAATAGGCTCATTACATCATCCTTTGGTTATCTAAATCCTAGTAACTAAAATGGAAGAATTGACCAAAGTAAGACCTAATGAAGCTCAATACACTCAATTAGGACCAAAATAGGCTCATTACATCATCCTTTGGTTATCTAAACTTCCTAATGACTAAAATGGAGTCATTGACCAAAGTAAGACCAAATGAAGCTCAATACATTCAATTAGGACCAAAATAGGCTCATTACATCATCCTTCGTTATCTAAACCTTCCTAGTGACTAAAATGAAAGAATTGACCAAAGTAAGACCGAATGAAGCTCAATACACTCAATTAGGACCAAAATAGGCTCATTACATCATCCTTTGGTTATCTAAACCTTCCAAGTGACTAAAATGGAAGAATTGACCAAAGTAAGACCAATGAAGCTCAATACACTCAATTAGGACCAAAATAGGCTCATTACATCATCCTTTGGTTATCTAAACCTTCCTAATGACTAAAATGGCGTCATTGACCAAAGTAAGACCAAATGAAGCTCAATACATTTAATTAGGACCAAAATAGGCTCATTACATCATCCTTTCGTTATCTAAACCTTCCTAGTAACTAAAATGGAAGAATTGACCAAAGTAAGACCAATGAAGCTCAATACAAATTAGGACCAAAATAGGCTCATTACATCATCCTTTGGTTATCTAACCATCCTAGTAACTAAAATGGAAGAATTGACCAAAGTAAGACCTAATGAAGCTCAATACACTCAATTAGGACCAAAATAGGCTCATTACATCATCCTTTGGTTATCTAAACTTCCTAATGACTAAAATGGAGTCATTGACCAAAGTAAGACCAAATGAAGCTCAATACATTCAATTAGGACCAAAATAGGCTCATTACATCATCCTTCGTTATCTAAACCTTCCTAGTGACTAAAATGAAAGAATTGACCAAAGTAAGACCGAATGAAGCTCAATATACTCAATTAGGACCAAAATAGGCTCATTACATCATCCTTTGGTTATCTAAACCTTCCAAGTGACTAAAATGGAAGAATTGACCAAAGTAAGACCAAGTGAAGCTCAATACACTCAATTAGGACCAAAATAGGCTCATTACATCATCCTTTGGTTATCTAAACCTTCCTAATGACTAAAATGGCGTCATTGACCAAAGTAAGACCAAATGAAGCTCAATACATTTAATTAGGACCAAAATAGGCTCATTACATCATCCTTTGGTTATCTAAACCTTCCTAGTAACTAAAATGGAAGAATTGACCAAAGTAAGACCTAATGAAGCTCAATACACTCAATTAGGACCAAAATAGGCTCATTACATCATCCTTTGGTTATCTAAACCTTCCTAGTGACTAAAATGGAAGAATTGACCAAAGTAAGACCAATGAAGCTCAATACACTCAATTAGGACAAGAATAGGCTCATTACATCATCCTTTGGTTATCTAAACCTTCCTAATGACTAAAATGGCGTCATTGACCAAAGTAAGACCAAATGAAGCTCAATACATTTAATTAGGACCAAAATAGGCTCATTACATCATCCTTTCTAAACCTTCCTAGTAACTAAAATGGAAGAATTGACCAAAGTAAGACCTAATGAAGTCAATACACTCAATTAGGACCAAAATAGGCTCATTACATCATCCTTTGGTTATCTAACCTTCCTAGTGACTAAAATGAAAGAATTGACCAAAGTAAGACCTAATGAAGCTCAATACACTCAATTAGGACCAAAATAGGCTCATTACATCATCCTTTGGTTATCTAAAAGTGACTAAAATGAAGAATTGACCAAAGTAAGACAATGAAGCTCAATACACTCAATTAGGACCAAAATAGGCTCATTACATCATCCTTTGGTTATCTAAACCTTCCTAATGACTAAAATGGCGTCATTGACCAAAGTAAGACCAAATGAAGCTCAATACATTTAATTAGGACCAAAATAGGCTCATTTACATCATCCTTTCGTTATCTAAACCTTCCTAGTAACTAAAATGGAAGAATTGACCAAGTAAGACCTAATGAAGCTCAATACACTCAATTAGGACCAAAATAGGCTCATTACATCATCCTTTGGTTATCTAACCATCCTAGTAACTAAAATGGAAGAATTGAACAAAGTAAGACCTAATGAAGCTCAATACACTCAATTAGGACCAAAATAGGCTCATTACATCATCCTTTGGTTATCTAAACATTCCTAATGACTAAAATGGAGTCATGACCAAAGTAAGACCAAATGAAGCTCAATACATTCAATTAGGACCAAAATAGGCTCATTACATCATCCTTGGTTATCTAAACCTTCCTAGTGACTAAAATGAAAGAATTGACCAAAGTAAGACCGAATGAAGCTCAATATACTCAATTAGGACCAAAATAGGCTCATTACATCATCCTTTGGTTATCTAAACCTTCCAAGTGACTAAAATGGAAGAATTGACCAAAGTAAGACCAATGAAGCTCAATACACTCAATTAGGACCAAAATAGGCTCATTACATCATCCTTTGGTTATCTAAACCTTCCTAATGACTAAAATGGCGTCATTGACCAAAGTAAGACAAATGAAGCTCAATACATCAATTAGGACCAAAATAGGCTCATTACATCATCCTTTGGTTATCTAAACTTCCAAGTGACTAAAATGGAAGAATTGACCAAAGTAAGACCAATGAAGCTCAATACACTCAATTAGGACCAAAATAGGCTCATTACATCATCCTTTGGTTATCTAAACCTTCCTAATGACTAAAATGGAGTCATTGACCAAAGTAAGACCAAATGAAGCTCAATACATTTAATTAGGACCAAAATAGGCTCATTACATCATCCTTTCGTTATCTAAACCTTCCTAGTAACTAAAATGGAAGAATTGACCAAAGTAAGACCTAATGAAGCTCAATACACTCAATTAGGACCAAAATAGGCTCATTACATCATCCTTTGGTTATCTAAACCTTCCTAGTGACTAAAATGAAAGAATTGACCAAAGTAAGACCTAATGAAGCTCAATACACTCAATTAGGACCAAAATAGGCTCATTACATCATCCTTTGGTTATCTAAACCTTCCTAGTGACTAAAATGAAGAATTGACCAAAGTAAGACAATGAAGCTCAATACTCAATTAGGACCAAAATAGGCTCATTACATCATCCTTTGGTTATCTAAACCTTCCTAATGACTAAAATGGCGTCATTGACCAAAGTAAGACCAAATGAAGCTCAATACATTTAATTAGGACCAAAATAGGCTCATTACATCATCCTTTCGTTATCTAAACCTTCCTAGTAACTAAAATGGAAGAATTGACCAAGTAAGACCTAATGAAGCTCAATACACTCAATTAGGACCAAAATAGGCTCATTACATCATCCTTTGGTTATCTACACCATCCTAGTAACAAAAATGGAAGAATTGAACAAAGTAAGACCTAATGAAGCTCAATACACTCAATTAGGACCAAATAGGCTCATTACATCATCCTTTGGTTATCTAACATTCCTAATGACTAAAATGGAGTCATTGACCAAAGTAAGACCAAATGAAGCTCAATACATTCAATTAGGACCAAAATAGGCTCATTACATCATCCTTCGGTTATCTAAACCTTCCTAGTGACTAAAATGAAAGAATTGACCAAAGTAAGACCGAATGAAGCTCAATATACTCAATTAGGACCAAAATAGGCTCATTACATCATCCTTTGGTTATCTAAACCTTCCAAGTGACTAAAATGGAAGAATTGACCAAAGTAAGACCAAGTGAAGCTCAATACACTCAATTAGGACCAAAATAGGCTCATTACATCATCCTTTGGTTATCTAAACCTTCCTAATGACTAAAATGGCGTCATTGACCAAAGTAAGAAATGAAGCTCAATACACTCAATTAGGACCAAAATAGGCTCATTACAT
>CM024269.1:20535615-20546074 GCA_013621005.1 Aeschynomene evenia | reverse complement strand
TCATTCGGTCTTACTTTGGTCAATTCTTTCATTTTAGTCACTAGGAAGGTTAGATAACCGAAGGATGATGTAATGAGCCTATTTTGGTCTAATTGAATGTATTGAGCTTCATTTGGTCTTACTTTGGTCAATGACTCCATTTTAGTCATTAGGAAGTTTAGATAACCAAAGGATGATGTAATGAGCCTATTTTGGTCCTAATTGAGTGTATTGAGCTTCATTAGGTCTTACTTTGGTCAATTCTTCCATTTTGTTACTAGGATGGTGTAGATAACCAAAGGATGATGTAATGAGCCTATTTTGGTCCTAATTAAATGTATTGAGCTTCATTTGGTCTTACTTTGTCAATGACGCCATTTTAGTCATTAGGAAGGTTTAGATAACCAAGGATGATTAATGAGCCTATTTTGGTCCTAATTGAGTGTATTGAGCTTCACTTGGTCTTACTTTGGTCAATTCTTCCATTTTAGTCACTTGGAAGGTTTAGATAACAAAGGATGATGTAATGAGCCTATTTTGGTCCTAATTGAGTATATTGAGCTTCATTCGGTCTTACTTTGGTCAATTCTTTCATTTTAGTCACTAGGAAGGTTTAGATAACCGAAGGATGATGTAATGAGCCTATTTTGGTCCTAATTGAATGTATTGAGCTTCATTTGGTCTTACTTTGGTCAATGACTCCATTTTAGTCATTAGGAAGTTTAGATAACCAAAGGATGATGTAATGAGCCTATTTTGGTCCTAATTGAGTGTATTGAGCTTCATTAGGTCTTACTTTGGTCAATTCTTCCATTTTAGTTACTAGGATGGTGTAGATAACCAAAGGATGATGTAATGAGCCTATTTTGGTCCTAATTGAGTGTATTGAGCTTCATTAGGTCTTACTTGGTCAATTCTTCCATTTTAGTTACTAGGAAGGTTTAGATAACGAAAGGATGATGTAATGAGCCTATTTTGGTCCTAATTAAATGTATTGAGCTTCATTTGGTCTTACTTTGGTCAATGGCCATTTTAGTCATTAGGAAGGTTTAGATAACCAAAGGATGATGTAATGAGCCTATTTTGGTCCTAATTGAGTGTATTGAGCTTCATTGGTCTTACTTTGGTCAATTCTTCCATTTTAGTCACTTGGAAGGTTTAGATAACCAAAGGATGATGTAATGAGCCTATTTTGGTCCTAATTGAGTATATTGAGCTTCATTCGGTCTTACTTTGGTCAATTCTTCATTTTAGTCACTAGGAAGGTTTAGATAACCGAAGGATGATGTAATGAGCCTATTTTGGTCCTAATTGAATGTATTGTAATGAGCCTATTTTGGTCCTAATTAAGTGTATTGAGCTTCATTTGGTCTTACTTTGGTCAATGACTCCATTTTAGTCATTAGGAATGTTTTAGATAACCAAAGGATGATGTAATGAGCCTATTTTGGTCCTAATTGAGTGTATTGAGCTTCATTAGGTCTTACTTTGTCAATTCTTCCATTTTGTTACTAGGATGGTGTAGATAACCAAAGGATGATGTAATGAGCCTATTTTGGTCCTAATTGAGTGTATTGAGCTTCATTAGGTCTTACCTTGGTCAATTCTTCCATTTTAGTTACTAGGAAGGTTTAGATAACGAAAGGATGATGTAATGAGCCTATTTTGGTCCTAATTAAATGTATTGAGCTTCATTTGGTCTTACTTTGGTCAATGACGCCATTTTAGTCATTAGGAAGGTTTAGATAACCAAAGGATGATGTAATGAGCCTATTTTGGTCCTAATTGAGTGTATTGAGCTTCATTGGTCTTACTTTGGTCAATTCTTTCATTTTAGTCACTAGGAAGGTTCAGATAACCAAAGGATGATGTAATGAGCCTATTTTGGTCTATTGAGTGTATTGAACTTCATTGGTCTTACTTTGGTCAATTCTTTCATTTTAGTCACTAGGAAGGTTCAGATAACCAAAGGATGATGTAATGAGCCTATTTTGGTCTATTGAGTGTATTGAACTTCATTAGGTCTTACTTTGGTCAATTCTTCCATTTTAGTTACTAGGAAGGTTTAGATAAAGAAAGGATGATGTAATGAGCCTATTTTGGTCCTAATTAAATGTATTGAGCTTCATTTGGTCTTACTTTGGTCAATGACGCCATTTTAGTCATTAGGAAGGTTTAGATAACCAAAGGATGATGTAATGAGCCTATTTTGGTCCTAATTGAGTGTATTGAGCTTCACTTGGTCTTACTTTGGTCAATTCTTCCATTTTAGTCACTTGGAAGATTTAGATAACCAAAGGATGATGTAATGAGCCTATTTTGGTCCTAATTGAGTGTATTGAGCTTCATTGTCTTACTTTGGTCAATTCTTCCATTTTAGTTACTAGGAAGGTTTAGATAACGAAGGATGATGTAATGAGCCTATTTTGGTCCTAATTAAATGTATTGAGCTTCATTTGGTCTTACTTTGGTCAATGACGCCATTTTAGTCATTAGGAAGGTTTAGATAACCAAAGGATGATGTAATGAGCCTATTTTGGTCCTAATTGAGTGTATTGAGCTTCACTTGGTCTTACTTTGGTCAATTCTTCCATTTTAGTCACTTGGAAGGTTTAGATAAACAAAGGATGATGTAATGAGCCTATTTTGGTCCTAATTGAGTATATTGAGCTTCATTCGGTCTTACTTTGGTCAATTCTTTCATTTTAGTCACTAGGAAGGTTTAGATAACCGAAGGATGATGTAATGAGCCTATTTTGGTCCTAATTGAATGTATTGAGCTTCATTTGGTCTTACTTTGGTCAATGACTCCATTTTAGTCATTAGGAATGTTTAGATAACCAAAGGATGATGTAATGAGCCTATTTTGGTCCTAATTGAGTGTATTGAGCTTCATTAGGTCTTACTTTGTTCAATTCTTCCATTTTTGTTACTAGGATGGTGTAGATAACCAAAGGATGATGTAATGAGCCTATTTTGGTCCTAATTAAATGTATTGAGCTTCATTTGGTCTTACTTTGGTCAATGACGCCATTTTAGTCATTAGGAAGGTTTAGATAACCAAAGGATGATGTAATGAGCCTATTTTGGTCCTAATTGAGTGTATTGAGCTTCACTTGGTCTTACTTTGGTCAATTCTTCCATTTTAGTCACTTGGAAGGTTTAGACAACCAAAGGATGATGTAATGAGCCTATTTTGGTCCTAATTGAGTATATTGAGCTTCATTCGGTCTTACTTTGGTCAATTCTTTCATTTTAGTCACTAGGAAGGTTTAGATAACCGAAGGATGATGTAATGAGCCTATTTTGGTCCTAATTGAATGTATTGAGCTTCATTTGGTCTTACTTTGGTCAATGACTCCATTTTAGTCATTAGGAATGTTTAGATAACCAAAGGATGATGTAATGAGCCTATTTTGGTCCTAATTGAGTGTATTGAGCTTCATTAGGTCTTACTTTGTCAATTCTTCCATTTTTGTTACTAGGATGGTGTAGATAACCAAAGGATGATGTAATGAGCCTATTTTGGTCCTAATTGAGTGTATTGAGCTTCATTAGGTCTTACCTTGGTCAATTCTTCCATTTTAGTTACTAGGAAGGTTTAGATAACGAAAGGATGATGTAATGAGCCTATTTTGGTCCTAATTAAATGTATTGAGCTTCATTTGGTCTTACTTTGGTCAATGACGCCATTTTAGTCATTAGGAAGGTTTAGATAACCAAAGGATGATGTAATGAGCCTATTTTGGTCCTAATTGAGTGTATTGAGCTTCATTGGTCTTACTTTGGTCAATTCTTTCATTTTAGTCACTAGGAAGGTTAGATAACCAAAGGATGATGTAATGAGCCTATTTTGGTCTAATTGAGTGTATTGCTTCATTAGGTCTTACTTTGGTCAATTCTTTCATTTTAGTCACTAGGAAGGTTCAGATAACCAAAGGATGATGTAATGAGCCTATTTTGGTCGAGTGTATTGACTTCATTAGGTCTTAGTTTGGTCAATTCTTCCATTTTAGTTACTAGGAAGGTTTTAACTGTTGAGCTTCATTTGGTCTTACTTTGGTCAATGACTCCATTTTAGTCATTAGAAGGTTTAGATAACCAAAGGATGATGTAATGAGCCTATTTTGGTCCTAATTGAGTGTATTGAGCTTCATTAGGTCTTACTTTGGATTTTAGTCACGATAACCAAAGGATGATGTAATGAGCCTATTTTGGTCCTAATTGATTGAGCATACTTTGGTCAATTCTTCCATTTTAGTTACTAGGAAGGTTTAGATAACGAAAGGATGATGTAATGAGCCTAGTCCTAATTAAATGTATTGAGCTTCATTTAGTCTTACTTTGGTCAATCCATTTTAGTCATAGGAAGGTTTAGATAACCAAAGGATGATGTAATGAGCCTATTTTGGTCCTAATTGAGTGTATTGAGCTTCATTGGTCTTACTTTGGTCAATTCTTCCATTTTAGTACTAGGAGGTTAGATAACCAAAGGATGATGTAATGAGCCTATTTTGGTCCTAATTGAGTGTATTGAGCTTCATTAGGTCTTACTTTGGTCAATTCTTCCATTTTAGTTACTAGGAAGGTTTAGATAACGAAAGGATGATGTAATGAGCCTATTTTGGTCCTAATTAAATGTATTGAGCTTCATTTGGTCTTACTTTGGTCAATGACGCCATTTTAGTCATTAGGAAGGTTTAGATAACCAAAGGATGATGTAATGAGCCTATTTTGGTCCTAATTGAGTGTATTGAGCTTCACTTGGTCTTACTTTGGTCAATTCTTCCATTTTAGTCACTTGGAAGGTTTAGATAACCAAAGGATGATGTAATGAGCCTATTTTGGTCCTAATTGAGTATATTGAGCTTCATTCGGTCTTACTTTGGTCAATTCTTTCATTTTAGTCACTAGGAAGGTTTAGATAACCGAAGGATGATGTAATGAGCCTATTTTGGTCCTAATTGAATGTATTGAGCTTCATTTGGTCTTACTTTGGTCAATGACTCCATTTTAGTCATTAGGAATGTTTAGATAACCAAAGGATGATGTAATGAGCCTATTTTGGTCCTAATTGAGTGTATTGAGCTTCATTAGGTCTTACTTTGGTCAATTCTTCCATTTTAGTTACTAGGATGGTGTAGATAACCAAAGGATGATGTAATGAGCCTATTTTGGTCCTAATTGAGTGTATTGAGCTTCATTAGGTCTTACTTGGTCAATTCTTCCATTTTAGTTACTAGGAAGGTTTAGATAACGAAAGGATGATGTAATGAGCCTATTTTGGTCCTAATTAAATGTATTGAGCTTCATTTGGTCTTACTTTGGTCAATGACGCCATTTTAGTCATTAGGAAGGTTTAGATAACCAAAGGATGATGTAATGAGCCTATTTTGGTCCTAATTGAGTGTATTGAGCTTCATTGGTCTTACTTTGGTCAATTCTTCCATTTTAGTCACTTGGAAGTTTAGATAACCAAAGGATGATGTAATGAGCCTATTTTGGTCCTAATTGAGTGTATTGAGCTTCATTAAGTCTTACTTTGGTCAATTCTTCCATTTTAGTTACTAGGAAGGTTTAGATAACGAAGGATGATGTAATGAGCCTATTTTGGTCCTAATTAAATGTATTGAGCTTCATTTGGTCTTACTTTGGTCAATGACGCCATTTTAGTCATTAGGAAGGTTTAGATAACCAAAGGATGATGTAATGAGCCTATTTTGGTCCTAATTGAGTGTATTGAGCTTCATTGGTCTTACTTTGGTCAATTCTTCCATTTTAGTCACTAGGAAGGTTTAGATAACCAAAGGATGATGTAATGAGCCTATTTTGGTCCTAATTGAGTATATTGAGCTTCATTCGGTCTTACTTTGGTCAATTCTTTCATTTTAGTCACTAGGAAGGTTTAGATAACCGAAGGATGATGTAATGAGCCTATTTTGGTCCTAATTTGTATTGAGCTTCATTGGTCTTACTTTGGTCAATTCTTTCAAGTCACTAGGAAGGTTAGATAACCAAAGGATGATGTAATGAGCCTATTTTGGTCCTATTGAGTGTATTGAGCTTCATTAGGTCTTATTTGGTCAATTCTTCCATTTTAACTAGGAAGGTTTAGATAACAAAGGATGATGTAATGAGCCTATTTTGGTCCTAATTAAATGTATTGAGCTTCATTTGGTCTTACTTTGGTCAATGACGCCATTTTAGTCATTAGGAAGGTTTAGATAACCAAAGGATGATGTAATGAGCCTATTTTGGTCCTAATTGAGTGTATTGAGCTTCATTGGTCTTACTTTGGTCAATTCTTCCATTTTAGTCACTTGGAAGGTTTAGATAACCAAAGGATGATGTAATGAGCCTATTTTGGTCCTAATTGAGTGTATTGAGCTTCATTCGGTCTTACTTTGGTCAATTCTTTCATTTTAGTCACTAGGAAGGTTTAGATAACCGAAGGATGATGTAATGAGCCTATTTTGGTCCTAATTGAATGTATTGAGCTTCATTTGGTCTTACTTTGGTCAATGACTCCATTTTAGTCATTAGGAATGTTTAGATAACCAAAGGATGATGTAATGAGCCTATTTTGGTCCTAATTGAGTGTATTGAGCTTCATTAGGTCTTACTTTGTCAATTCTTCCATTTTTGTTACTAGGAGGTGTAGATAACCAAAGGATGATGTAATGAGCCTATTTTGGTCCTAATTGAGTGTATTGAGCTTCATTAGGTCTTACTTGGTCAATTCTTCCATTTTAGTTACTAGGAAGGTTTAGATAACGAAAGGATGATGTAATGAGCCTATTTTGGTCCTAATTAAATGTATTGAGCTTCATTTGGTCTTACTTTGGTCAATGACGCCATTTTAGTCATTAGGAAGGTTTAGATAACCAAAGGATGATGTAATGAGCCTATTTTGGTCCTAATTGAGTGTATTGAGCTTCATTAGGTCTTACTTTGGTCAATTCTTTCATTTTAGTCACTAGGAAGGTTAGATAACCAAAGGATGATGTAATGAGCCTATTTTGGTCCTAATTGAGTGTATTGAGCTTCATTAGGTCTTACTTTGGTCAATTCTTCATTTTAGTCACTAGGAAGGTTAGATAACCAAAGGATGATGTAATGAGCCTATTTTGGTCTAATTGAGTGTATTGAGCTTCATTAGGTCTTACTTTGGTCAATTCTTCCATTTTAGTTACTAGGAAGGTTTAGATAACGAAAGGATGATGTAATGAGCCTATTTTGGTCCTAATTGATGTGTTGAGCTTCATTTGGTCTTACTTTGTCAATGACTCCATTTTAGTCATTAGAAGGTTTAGATAACCAAAGGATGATGTAATGAGCCTATTTTGGTCCTAATTGAGTGTATTGAGCTTCATTAGGTCTTACTTTGGTCAATTCTTTCATTTTAGTCACTAGGAAGGTTAGATAACCAAAGGATGATGTAATGAGCCTATTTTGGTCTTGAGTGTATTGAACTTCATTAGGTCTTACTTTGGTCAATTCTTCCATTTTAGTTACTAGGAAGGTTTAGATAACAGCTTCATTTGGTCTTACTTTGTTCAATGACTCCATTTTAGTCATTAAGAAGGTTTAGATAACCAAAGGATGATGTAATGAGCCTATTTTGGTCCTAATTGAGTGTATTGAGCTTCATTAGGTCTTACTTTGGTCAATTCTTTCATTTTAGTCACTAGGAAGGTTAGATAACCAAAGGATGATGTAATGAGCCTATTTTGGTCCTAATTGAGTGTTTTGAGCTTCATTGGTCTTACTTTGGTCAATTCTTCCATTTTAGTTACTAGGAAGGTTTAGATAACGAAAGGATGAGATGTATTTGAGGTCTTACTTTGGTCCTAATTAAATGTATTAGCTTCATTAGTCTTACTTTGGTCAATGACCATTTTAGTCAATAGGAAGGTTTAGATAACCAAAGGATGATGTAATGAGCCTATTTTGGTCCTAATTGAGTGTATTGAGCTTCATTAGGTCTTACTTGGTCAATTCTTCCATTTTAGTTACTAGGGTAGATAACCAAAGGATGATGAATGAGCCTATTTTGGTCCTAATTGAGTGTATTGAGCTTCATTAGGTCTTACCTTGGTCAATTCTTCCATTTTAGTTACTAGGAAGGTTTAGATAACGAAAGGATGATGTAATGAGCCTATTTGGTCCTAATTAAAATTGAGCTTCATTTGTCTTACTTTGTCAATGACGCCATTTTAGTCATTAGGAAGGTTTAGATAACCAAAGGATGATGTAATGAGCCTATTTTGGTCCTAATTGAGTGTATTGAGCTTCATTGGTCTTACTTTGGTCAATTCTTCCATTTTAGTCACTTGAAGGTTTAGATAACCAAAGGATGATGTAATGAGCCTATTTTGGTCCTAATTGAGTATATTGAGCTTCATTGGTCTTACTTTGGTCAATTCTTTCATTTTAGTCACTAGGAAGGTTTAGATAACCGAAGGATGAGTAATGAGCCTATTTTGGTCCTAATTGAAAGTATTGAGCTCATTTGGTCTTACTTTGGTCAATTCCATTTTAGTCATTAGGAAGTTTAGATAACCAAAGGATGATGTAATGAGCCTATTTTGGTCCTAATTGATGTATTGAGCTTCATTTGGTCTTACTTTGGTCAACCATTTTAGTCACTAGGATGGTTAGATAACCAAAGGATGATGTAATGAGCCTATTTTGGTCCTAATTGAGTGTATTGAGCTTCATTAGGTCTTACCTTGGTCAATTCTTCCATTTTAGTTACTAGGAAGGTTTAGATAACGAAAGGATGATGTAATGAGCCTATTTGGTCCTAATTAAATGTATTGAGCTTCATTTGGTCTTACTTTGGTCAATGACGCCATTTTAGTCATTGGAAGGTTTAGATAACCAAAGGATGATGTAATGAGCCTATTTTGGTCCTAATTGAGTGTATTGAGCTTCACTTGGTCTTACTTTGGTCAATTCTTCATTTTAGTCACTTTTAGATAACCAAAGGATGATGTAATGAGCCTTTTGGTCCTAATTGAGTGTATTGAGCTTCATTTCTTACTTTGGTCAATTCTTCATTTTAGTTACTAGGAAGGTTTAGATAACGAAGGATGATGTAATGAGCCTATTTTGGTCCTAATTTAAATGTATTGAGCTTCATTTGGTCTTACTTTGGTCAATGACGCCATTTAGTCATTTTTAGATAACCAAAGGATGATGTAATGAGCCTATTTTGTCCTAATTGAGTGTATTGAGCTTCACTTCTTACTTTGGTCAATTCTTCCATTTTAGTCACTTGAAGGTTTAGATAACCAAAGGATGATGTAATGAGCCTATTTTGTCCTAATTGAGTATATTGAGCTTCATTGGTCTTACTTTGGTCAATTCTTTCATTTTAGTCACTAGGAAGGTTTAGATAACCGAAGGATGATGTAATGAGCCTATTTTGGTCCTAATTGAATGTATTGAGCTTCATTTGGTCTTACTTTGGTCAATGACTCCATTTTAGTCATTAGGAATGTTTAGATAACCAAAGGATGATGTAATGAGCCTATTTTGGTCCTAATTGAGTGTATTGAGCTTCATTAGTCTTACTTTGTCAATTCTTCCATTTTGTTACTAGGAGTAGATAACCAAAGGATGATGTAATGAGCCTATTTTGGTCCTAATTAAATGTATTGAGCTTCATTTGGTCTTACTTTGGTCAATGACGCCATTTTAGTCATTAGGAAGGTTAGATAACCAAAGGATGATAATGAGCCTATTTTGGTCCTAATTGAGTGTATTGAGCTTCACTTGGTCTTACTTTGGTCAATTCTTCCATTTTAGTCACTTGAAGGTTTAGACAACCAAAGGATGATGTAATGAGCCTATTTTGGTCCTAATTGAGTATATTGAGCTTCATTCGGTCTTACTTTGGTCAATTCTTTCATTTTAGTCACTAGGAAGGTTAGATAACCAAGGATGATGTAATGAGCCTATTTTGGTCCTAATTGAATGTATTGAGCTTCATTTGTCTTACTTTGGTCAATGACTCCATTTTAGTCATTAGGAATGTTTAGATAACCAAAGGATGATGTAATGAGCCTATTTGGTCCTAATGAGTGTATTGAGCTTCATTAGGTCTTACTTTGGTCAATTCTTCCATTTTTTTACTAGGATGGTTAGATAACCAAAGGATGATGTAATGAGCCTATTTTGGTCCTAATTGAGTGTATTGAGCTTCATTAGGTCTTACCTTGGTCATTCTTCCATTTTAGTTACTAGGAAGGTTTAGATAACGAAAGGATGATGTAATGAGCCTATTTTGGTCCTAATTAAATGTATTGAGCTTCATTTGTCTTACTTTGTCAATGACGCCATTTTAGTCATTAGGAAGGTTTAGATAACCAAAGGATGATGTAATGAGCCTATTTTGGTCCTAATTGAGTGTATTGAGCTTCATTGTCTTACTTGGTCAATTCTTTTTTAGTCACTGGAAGGTTAGATAACCAAA
>CM024269.1:19454733-19898642 GCA_013621005.1 Aeschynomene evenia | reverse complement strand
CGTTTATGGGAACATTATCTATGCAATATTCATAAAATACAAGATATGAGATGAAGAATGTTTATAAAACCTTCGAAAATTCTATAGCCTTTGGCATTGTGAATTCTTAACGACCCACTAAGCATTATGGTAGGATATATAAATGAGTATTGCTAGATTTTACAATAAAAAATCAGTAAAAATAGCTAACAATAGGAAATTTGGTCTAAATCACTCAGTCCATTAGAAAAATAACACATGGTTAATAATGCTATTTGGGTCAAAAGTGTTAAAATGAACTTTGTTGGTTATTTTGACTGAAAAAATATTATTCCTCAAGCATTTATGTATATATATATACATATATGAAAAATTAAAAATGATAAAAAAATTTCACCAAAAGAACAATAAAGATGTTAATGCTATAGTGATGAGGATATCCTGACCGAACATAATATTATTATGAAAAGAAAAGGCAAGTTCACAAAGATGGTGGGTACAAGAGAATTAGAGATGAGTGGGGTGGTGCTTGGTGGGCATAAGTGGGCATAGCACTACATTGATTTGTTGCTTCATCATGATTCATCATTGTCAAGATGAAAAATAATGTTTATACATCCTATTTTGAATGTATATATTTAAAACAATAATCTTTGTCGTACAACAGAAATACGTCCAACAAGCATCCAACATGTGCTATACATAAGACGTAATGTGTGTTATATGTATAGCACATATTACGTCTCATATATAACACACGTTGGTTACTCGTTATATTTTATTATACGACCCCAATTATTGTATTTGAAAAGGTGAGTAAAATAGAGATAATGAATTGAAAAGAATAACTAATAAAATTAGTAAGACTCATACATTTTATTAATAAAATGTTCAAAAAGATAGATATAAAAATAATTCCACTTTTATAAAAACATCGTGGCTAGAAGTCACATCACATATTTTAAGTGATCTTAAAAAAAAAACTTAATATATATATATATAAGCACTATTTCTTGTGATTAATATAAATTCAATTTTTTTCTCACATATATTAAAGGCATACCAACATAACAAGGTGTTTGTAGGGTCCATGTCTTGCAGCGACTAGTTTTCTCTTCCTTAATTGGGGCCTACAAAACTTATGATTAACCGAAAAGCCTCTCAATGGTGGCTCTGACGGTTTTTTCAGTTATTTTGCTTATCACTTAGTATATGTGTTCCAGCCGTACGCCAATAATGTTAAGTGAATAATGAAAAATCAGCCAATACAGTCAATGAGTCTATTTTGACTTTGGTTTTGGTCCAAATAATCATTGAAATTGTAATGGGCTGAGTAATTATGACCAAAAATCTTATTTATTGGCTAGTTAGACTGGTTTTGTATTGTTCCTTTAGCATTATCTAGCTGCACGCACACCTTCCATTTTTAGGAAGAAACCTTCATAGACAAAGACAAAGAGGGTTATGATTATCAACTTATCATTAGGATTAACTAATAATTGTCACACTAATTTCATTTTGTTGGAATTCACGGTATATTAAATAATTAAAAAATAAACAAAGGGAATAATAAAAGGAAAATATTTGATAAGTAATAGAAAAATAGTCCAACCAGCCAATGGACTCATTTGGTAATTTTTTTGTCAAAAAAAAAACTTCATTTAATAAGTTATTTTTTAGTGGGCTGAGTGAGTTTGGCTCAAAATTTTCCTATTAACTAATTTTTTATTGTGCAAATAGCATTACCTATAATAAAATATTATAAAATGCATTGAATGATTGATTCATCTATATTACAAAATGAGCATAGTCTATATATAGGCACAACTTACACTAATATCTAAAAGGATAATAATATCCCTATCACATAAGAAATTCTATATTATTTCAGTGTAAGTGACTGCTTGGGTTAGTCATGCTGCTACATGATTATAATTATCAATAATATTTATTCTACAATATAAATATATTCAACTAGTATTCAATATGTACATATTATATATATATATATATATATATTTGTTATATGTATAATACGTTACATATAAACACATTACGTGTGGTATATAACACACGTTAGATATTAGTTGAATGCATTACTATTGTACAATAAATATCAATGATAAGTCTATATATACCGAAATCCTTTCAATTTATAATAGAGTTTTGCTATTTACACAATAAAAAATTACTATCGGCACGGTTATTAGAGCCTAGCTGCGACAAACAAAAGATGGAGATTAGAAGAAAGATGGAACAATTTTTTTTTTTTAACTTTCTAGAAACCTGCTTTCCCAATTTACTCTTATTTGATTATGAGACCCACTGACTTTACTCCAAGTGCGTTTAAAAAGTGACATGTTAAATAATTTGTGCCCTCTCAAAAAATTGAGCAATGATAATGTATGTTGAATTGAATTATTATATGACTATGCATGCATGTGCCAATATTAATAAAGAGTTATAGTTCCTTTTACGGTTAAAGAGATATAGTTTGATACTTACTTTTATGTAAAAATAACACGATTAGCCTTCGAGCCCTACTTGGTGCTTGTCAGGGAGGTTGGCGATCTCAAGCCCTAGCTCAACTAAAGGGAAGGTGAATTATATCCCTCCACCCTATTACTTATTTTCTAGAGACGACTAATAGGTATAATTTGATGATGCAAATAATAAGTTAAGGGATTTTTTCCCCATATAAATACCCAAAATGCATTAATTCTACAAACAAACAAAGAGAAACAATAATTCCAACGAATGTCCTGTTTTCAACTTTATTAGGGGAAATCGTAGGTATCCTACGATTTCAGTTGAATTCATTATGTGTCAAGAAATCGTAGGGATCCTACGATTTCAGCTCATTCCATTACGTATCCAGAAATCATAGGGATCCTACGATTTCAGCTCAATTCATTTCCATTGAAATCGTAGGGATCCTACGATTTCAAACCCCTATATAAAGACCCCCTTCCTACGATTTCATTTGCATTCTCCCTTCTCTCTCTTCGTATCTTCGTCTCTCTCTCTAAAATTTTTCATAAAAATTGTATTTGAGTTGATACTAGTAGTTGACGATGGCACAAGAAAATTTCGGAGTTACGTCACCGTTTCATATTGCACGGAAATTGGCCGTTGTGGTTAGTTATTTTTAATTTAACTGTTAATAATAATATGCTTTAGTGATTATTAATTTAACTGTTAATAGTAATATTATATTTTAGTTATATTAATTGTTAATAAAATAATTCTTTAGTGTTTATAAATTTAATTTAGCTATTAATAATTTATGATTTAGTTATTATTAATTTAATTTAATTTAATTGTTAATAATTTATGCTTTATTTATTATTAATTTTTTTTATGGTAATTAGTTATTATTAATTTAACTTAACTATTAATAATTTATGGTTTAGTTATTATAAATTTATGTTAACTGTTAATAATGATAATTTATAGTTTAGTTATTATTAATTTAATTTAACTGTTAATAAAAATATATTTTTGTTATTATTAATTTAATTTAACTGTTAATAATAAATAATATGCTTTAGTTATTATTAATTGAATTTAATTGTTAATAATAAATAATAATTCTTTAGTTATTATTAATTTAATTTAACTTTTAATAATTTATACTTTAGTTATTATTAATATAATTGAACTGTTAATAATTTATGCTTTAGTTATTATTAATTTAATTTTTCTGTTAATAATTTATGTTTTAGTTATTATTAATTAATTTAATTGTTAACAATTTATGCTTTAGTTATTATTAATTTTTTGTTTGGTAATTAGTTATTATTAATTTAATTAACTATTAATAATTTATGGTTTAGTTATTATAATTTATGTTAACTGTTAATAATAATAATTTATAGTTATTATTAATTAATTTAACTGTTAATAATAATTTATAGTTTAGGATTAAGAAATTTTATTTTAGTTCTTTTAGGATTAGTTAGATTTTCAATTTTATTTTAATTTTAATTTTATAATGTTTTCTACATTTTATTAATTTTAATTTTTTAATTTTATTCGTTAGCCTCCACGTGTACTACGAGTTAGATCTTGTGGCGCACCTAGGCCGCACCCTTTATTAGAGTATCATTTACGCACGGCCGGTTTTTGGGAGGTAGCACAGTTGTGTCATCGTACATTCGACTGTGACTACGGACTGGTTAGCGCTTTGGTTGAGCGTTGGCATCCAGAGACTCATACCTTCCACCTACCATATGGTGAGGCTACCATCACTCTGGAGGATGTAGCAGTGCAACTGGGTTACGTATCGATGGAGGCCAGTTTCTGGTTGCATCGGTGATTGGCCGGAACACCACCAAGGCCGCGACATCTGGGATTATGTCAGTCTCTACTCGTGTTATCCCCCTCTGAGGAGCGTGACGGGAGTTCTGTTAGTATTCCTTGGTTCGAGCAGGAGTTTCAAGCCTCGGATTTAGTTCCTTCAGCATCTCCCGTGGTGATCGAGCGGCATGCCAGAGCTTACATTATGAGACTTATCGGGGGCTTTCTGTTCCCCGATAAGTCTAGTGCCTGTCACCTGAAATTTACCTTGCTTGAGGATTCAGGTCATGTGGTCAGTTGTGTTGGGGAGGCGTTGTTCTTGCTTGTTTGTATAGGACTATGTGTCGAGCGACGAAGTAACAGTGACTGACACTGGTGCTGCTTGTCATGCTGTTTCTTGGGCGTACTATCGCATACCATCACTACGACCGGCACATTTTGATGATCTTTTCTTTCCGCTCGCTAGGAGGTACAATCTTTGTTTCATTATATTATATCTAATTTTAATGTAGTACTCAGTATTGTCCTAACTATCTAATTGTGTACATATCTTTCAGTTGCTTAGGTGGGGCAGTCTCCGGTCATCTCGCGGAGATAACCGTGCACGGTTGGTGCAGTATCGACGGATTACTGGATTTCATCTCTATGGATGGGGTAAGTGTAACATTGTTTTAAATGTTTGTTCATATGTTGTATGTAACATTGTGCCATATTCTTCGTCGTCATTAATCTAATGTTGAGTGAAACATTTGTGCAGTTCCGATGGACACCATATTCTGACATGGACGTGATGCAGATTGTTCCGGATCATGTCCAGCAGCACTCTATGCTGTTTCGTTCAGTTATTCCCTTGCTTTCGTTCGAGATAGTAGAGTATCATCAGCCTGATCGTGTGTTGAGGCAGTTCCACATGATGCAGCATATCCCATCTCCTCCGGCTGACCTCAGTCGCGTTCATGGCATTGATGGGAGAGGACGTGACAAGAAATGGTGGCCGAAGGAGCACAAAGATTATTATGATATATGGGCAGATCGATACGATCGTGTGTTCACTGGGATGATGACACATGATTATCGTCCTTCAGCAGAGTATCTTCAGTGGTGGTCCTTGAGTCCGTTTAGATATCTAGGCGGAGGTCCCCCTGGCCCAGACGAGATCCCTCCAGGGTTGTCTGATGGAGTTGGGCTTGGTGCAGGTCCTCAGATTCCACACCCACCAGCAGCCCCTGATAGGAGACGTGCACGCACAAGAGCACGGACGGGCACACGTCAGAGCAGACGCCAGTACCCTATTGGGACTGCGGATGTGGGTTACTATTTATTCCGCGCCAGACCAGACTCAGACGCAGTCGCTGACTCGGCCGCAGTCCCGGACTAGTACCCAGATACCACATCAGTCCCAGATACCACAGCATTCCCAGTTGCCACGCATCCTAGTTGCCACAGCAGTCGCAGGTGGCACCGGATACGCAGACAGAGATGCACTTTGACTCTAGGGTAGCTGTTGGAGGATCTATGTTTTTTGCTGGATTATCGTCAGAGTGGAGGAGTGGTCCTGGGCAGAGCTCGCGCGATGCACCTGGATCGAGCTCGCAGGCTGCAGTAGGGGGAGACAGTGATTGTTATAGGCCGACGATGGAGTCAGTGGACGATATTGGTATATCCATCACTGATGATGATCTTGATATGTTTTATGCATATCTTCGTCGACAGCTCCATAGCGGTGGCGATGTTAGTACCCCAGCACGAGGTGCTCACTTGGACCTGAACCAGGCATCATTTGATATTATGTCTGGTACACCTGCATCTGCGTTACATGGACCGCCACCACATCCAGAGCCACAGCCACAGCCAGAGGCAGAGCCACAGCCACAGCCACAGCCACAGCGACAACCACCTGATCAGGGTCGACCTAGGCGGCGTACTTGTCTCACGGGCTCACATATTGTACCACATCCGACGAGGGATAGAGGCGAATGATTTTTATTTTGTTTTATATGTATTTGTATTTATTTGGGTCACATATTGTCTCACGGGCTCACTTATTGTATTTGTATTTTATTTTTATTTTAGTACCTTTCATTAGAGACCATTAGAGACTTTACATATTTGTATTTGTATTTATTTTATTATATGTTTACTAATTGTATTTTTATTTTATTTTTAATGCACACAAAACGTTACCAAATCGTTGGAATCCTACGAATTTTATGCACACAAAACGTTTACAAATCACAACAATGCTACGATTTCAGTACACACAAAAAGTTAAGAAATCGCAGCAATCCTACGATAATAATGGACACAAAACGTTAAGAAATCGCAGCAATCCTACGATTTCAATAAAGTACTACTTTTATAAATAACACAACTCAGATGTTAGGATTGCACACTTCACTATCACTTAATTATATTAATCATGAATTTTTCTCCCCCCATAGAACCTATTCCTTACAATGTAACGGTGGTATGGATAAGATCAGAAACTGAAGAAAAAACTGTAAGTATTTTTTCATATATTAATTAAATACAAAATTCAGTTAAGATTTGATAATTTGTGTTAATTTGTAGGAACTTACACCGTCATTTGCACAAAAATATTGAAGACGATTACCTAGTCAAATCAAATTGAAAACTCCGTCCGGAAAAGAATGGCAAATAAAATGTGCAAAAAGAGGTGACAAGGTATGGTTCTCAGACGGTTGGAAGGATTTTGTACAACATTTTTTAATGTGTTATGGTTACACGGTATGACTCCACTATGTTGAAGAAAATACATTTGACGTTGAGATATTTGACGAAAATGAGGTTGAAGTCTCGTACGACTCTGAAGGAGATGAAGGAGACACTAGTTTAGCTGACGACTAACTTAGTTGTATGTATCTTTCTAAAATATGGTTTATTTCGTTTTTTTAATTTCGGTTCTATTGGTAGTTTATTTCATTTTTTTAAATTGTACGTTATATTCGAATGAATGTATTTAATTTCTATGGTTTAATTTCTACGTTAAATTTCGATTAAATGTAGAGCAAAAGGAATAATAGAACACAAATAAAAAGTAAAACTGCAAACAAACATCAATAACAAGTATCAACAACCACAGTGGACAAATATCACAAGTCATCTAAGAAGGACCAGCAGAAGATGATGCCCGCAGAGTTGGGCATGTCTTGCGAGTATGACCAGGATTCCTGCATATCCCACAACGTTTTGGATGATTTTCCTCTGTCTCTTCCATGCCGTTTCGAATCCTGGTGGATACAGGACGTCCCTCTGTTGCCCTACGAAGAGATGGATCTGGCCGGATGTATGCACCATCGTACTGTGGCCAGAAATATTGATCGGGAATGGCAGAAAACTCGTGTCGATACACATTGAACATCCAATCCATGTTGTAACATTGGTGGGTATAGGTACCCCACTGCACACGAGCATCAGCACATGCAGCTAAAGCGTGACAACAAGGATAATGTAGCGCCTGAAAACCCCCACAATCACATGTTCTGTTATCAAGGTTGACCATATAAGTGTGACCGGTCTCGATCTCAGACACCATAAAAGAAACATTATCTCTGGTCAGAGCAGTCACTGTCATACGACCGATCTTCTGGCTAGACTCCTGGATCGCCCTCAAAAGATGTTGTGACCACCTATGACCACTCGCAATCTGTCCTTGTGCTTCTCTTCCTTTTTTGACAAATAAATGTGTCAAACGATAATATGTCGCTTGGACAATAGCAGTGATAGGCAGATTACGGGTTCCCTTCATTACAGCATTGATGCATTCAGAAAGATTTGTAGTCATGTGTCCAAACCTGTCACATTTCAAGAATGTTGATGACATATTCAGTAAAAATAACGAAAACAATGCAACAATATTCCTTATTAATAAATGTTATACCTGCGACCCTCATCAGCATATTGCGCCCACTTAGACCGAGGAATACGGTCCACCCAAGTACACATAGCTGCACTCTCATCCCTCAGTTGTGAGAAGTAATATAAAAAATCTCACTCAGACTTTGCGTATGCAGCATTGGTCAGTGTTCTCTTTGCATCTTTGTTCTTAAATTGCAGCGCAAAGTTAGCCACAATGTGTCGAATGCAATAAGCATGATATGCTCTCGGAGGTTGCCATCCACTTCCTTCTGCCATCCACAGATTTTATAGCACCGTGTCGGTCAGAAATAACCAAAATACCATCCTGTGGGGTGACATGTTGTCGTAATAAAGTCAGAAAAAATGACCATGCTTCCCGTGTTTCTCCTTCAACCAAGGCAAACGCAACAGGCAATATGTTTGAATTCCCATCTTGGGCAATTGCCATCAACAACACCCCATGATATTTGCCATAGAGATGGGTCCCATCAATAGATATAAAAGGCTTGCACCACTTGAATGCTTCTATGCATGAAGGATAAGTCCAGAATACACGGTGAAACATTACACAACTACGATAAACCAAATTGCCCACATAATAAGGTTTAGTCTGCAATGAAAATATGGTACCTAAGGAAAAGTAATATGCATTTTTGTAACATTAGCAATTCATCAGAATACCCAACAAATATCAAATATGTAACTTAAATCGCAAAACACACGCACAAAATTATTGTACCTGGCATGAACTGTTGAACACCCAACAACCACCTAGGGAGTTCATTGTATGACTGTTCCCAATCTCCATATATTTTTGCAATTGCTCTCTGTTTCGCAAGCCAAGCTCTCTTATATGATATGTTGAAATTGAATCTTGACTCCACTGCACCTTGCAAAACTCTTATTGGAACATTAGGGTCATTCTTCACCATAGGAAAAATTAAATCACATACCACTGCGCTGTCCAGCTGAGGGTGAACCTGCAAGATTTGTTCAAAGACATAAGTATGTGGTGCAGTGTACTTTCGGACCTCCCAATTGCCTCTTTTTTTCCTATAGCTCACACGTATGCTCCAATTGCATCCATCACCAAACTTTACACATCTCTCATGATATTTAATGTGGTCAGATTCCCAGACCTTGTATTGAACACGCCTCTTTATACTATAATTCTTCACGGCATACACTGCTGATTCCTTGTCTGGAAAAATCTTACCAACGAAAAATTCTGTCTCCCCATCTGAAGTCCCAGATTCTACTGAAGGTTGTGTAAAACTATGGGGGGCCACTGCATCCAAATTCAAATTGGTGTGATGTTCAGGGACACCACGCATCATACTTGCGGTCCTAGACTGGTGCACATGTCCACCACGTGCTTGTGATTGCACAGGCTGAGACTGTGGGAGAACATCAGGCTCTGCAGCAACCTCTTCATCACTCAGTTGTTGTAATAAAACATCCTCAGCCTGCAAATCATCATCATCATCTCCCCTAATATCGACTCCTTCATCAGCAACATAATCTATGTGTTGGAACTGAAGATTATTCTGAACTAGAGAAGGTTCAACATTCACTGGTTGTACAATTTGAATTGCAAGATCAATGTGTCCATCCTCTATAAATATAGACATTCAATAGATAATACATAAAACAAAAAAAAATAATTAATCTAATAATATTATTATTATAAATTTATCAACATTTATTAACTCCTATGCTAACCTCCTATATATACAATATGAAATAAATAAATAGAATTAAACTAAACTATTGCTACAATTAAAATTAAATTATGCTAACCACCTATATTTATTTACTACGTAATAAAATAATTTCCTAACATATTTCTATAAAACATTTCAAATTAAAAATTTATGGTAACCTCCTATACTATATATACAATATGAAATAAAAAAATACAATTAAACTATTGCTACAATTAAAATTAAATTATGCTAACCACCTATATTTATTTTCTACGTAATAAAATAATTTCCTAACATATTTCTATAAAACATTTCAAATTAAAAATTTATGGTAACCTCCTATACTATATGTACAATATGAAATAAAAAAATACAATTAAACTATTGCTACAATTAAAATTAAATTATGTTAACCACCTATTAATTTTCTACGTAATAAAATAATTTCCTAACATATTTCTATAAAACATTTCAAATTAAAAATTTATGGTAACCTCCTATACTATATATACAATATTAAATAAAACAATACAATTAAACTATTGCTACAATTAAAATTAATTTTTTCTAACCACCTATCAATTTTCTACATTATAAAATAATTTGATAACATATTTTTATACAAAAAAAAACATATCAAATTAATAAGTTATACTTACCTGCTATGTCTGCGATATCATTATCATCTTCTTCATCAGAACCGATATCTCCTGCAGTAACATTTGCAGGAGCCATGGAAGGTGATGCACGTGCAGGATTTGGTACGGATCCGTGTGAGCTGATCGTGTCTTCTAACACGACAAATAGCTCTATAGCTCTAATTTCTGGAAAAGTATTGTGAGAGAAAAACATTCTACGAATATCCCTATCGTTCCGCAATTCCTGACATCCAAACTCTACCCTACCAAGACCAATTGTAACTGGCACTCGATAGAACAATTGAGTGATATTTTTCACGTTCTCAACTCTTAGTTCTTCAACTAAAAGACTCTCCAACTCAGCAAAAGTAATTGATTCATTAAGAATGAAACCAATAGTACTTGGTGATTTGAAAATTACACTACCCCGACTATTAGTTTCAATTGATCCTTGGTGATGTATGACTGCATAGTGTGAATTTTCAGCCATGGTTCTATGTCAAATAATGGTCGGGGGATGGTCTTTTATAACCACTTTAATAACAGAAATCGTAGGAGTCCAACGATTTCCCCTAATAAAACTAAAAACAGGACATTCGTTGGAATTATTGTTTCTCTTTGTTTGTTTGTAGAATTAATGCATTTTAGGTATTTATATGGGGAAAAAATCCTAAGTTAAGGGAAGGTGATAATGCTAAAAGATAATATAATCGAAGTGAAATATTAATGAATTACTCCTAGTCTATATGCATGTTTTAATTTTATTTTTTTGCTAAATTTGATGTAATATTGTTATTATTATTCAATGTTATATAATTGCTTGACAGTATGTAAGACATAAAAAAGACCATTGCTATGGCAAAAAAAAACCAGCCAAAACAGCCAACAAATAGAAATTTGAGTCATAATCACCTAGCCCATTAAAAAAAACTCATGACTAAAAGTGTTATTTGGGCCTTAAAGTATTAAATGGGCTTTGTTAGCTGTTTTGGCTGATTTTTTGTTGTGCCCCAAGCATTCGTGCATACAAAATTCAATGCGCCTCGGGACTAGTTTGCAAACTTAATTAATTGAATTTGATTTTTTACGCTTATTTTAAAAACACAAATGCTTGTGGCACAAAAAAAACCAGCCATAACAGCCAACAAAACTCATTTAACACTTTATGGCCCAAATAGCACTTTTAGTCATGAGTTTACTTTTAATGTGCTAGGTGATTGTGGCCCAAATCCCTATTTATTGGCTGTTTTGGCTGGTTTTTTGTTGTGCCTTTAGCAATGCTCTTTCAAAAATAAGTTCAACAATGGCCGGATGCATTTATAATGACACTTCTATGCATATTAGGTAAAGGATAATATGGTCTCAATAAAGTTGAGACCATCACATGGAATTATAAATTTATTGCAGAGTTATCATCCGTTCCTATAAATATATTTTATTAAAATTGTCACTTAATCCTCTTACCCTTTTATAGCTTTTTACCAAGAGATCCTCCTCATTGTTAAACCCTAACTCCATGAACCAATTTGGCATTATTCATAAATAGCTATTTTGATGCAATATGGTTTATTAGAGGATTATCCGATTGAACATGACGAGTAGATTCGATTTTTATTACATTGTTTTATTACATTATTAAAAGTAAATTTTGTAGTATACTACAATAGGTTGTCACATAGAAATTAAGGCCAAGAATATAAATTTTTTTAGGAGTACTATTTAATGGAAATTGAATTAATGAGATGATAAAAAATAAAAATAAAAATAAAAATAAAAAATTTGGAACTATTTTAATTCAAGAATTATAATAGACGGAGAATCAATTTTTAAGTATGGCTTAAGTAATAAATATTTTTTCAATGTAATATTTATAACTTAAAGCAACAGTTAATAAACCATTGTCTAATATAAAAGGCAACGGTTTTTACGCGTAGCATTTACAAAATTCAAAAACAACAATTCGAAAACCATTGGCTATTGTCAAACCTATGCAATATTCGTAAAACCGTTGCCTAATTATGATAAGAGTACGGTTTTCTAGTGTTGCTAAAGAAAATTTGAAAAATCATAACATCATCCAACAGTTATGTAAAACCGTTGCTATAGATACTTTTATGCAACGGTTTTTTAGGCGTTGCAAAATTTGTCGTTGCCATAGCCAAGAATTGTTGTAGTGTCAACACAAGCATGATAAGGAACCAAATACACGACTCAGACGGCGACGACACCACATCCTACAGCGACGATCACAATGATGTTTTTTTTTTCAGGCAACCACCACGGCAGCGAAATCGCCGGTCAAAGCGGCGAAGAGAGAGAGAATAGCGACAACAGGGGGAGACGTAGCGCAAATGAGGGAGGGGTGTGTTTTCTGCTCGTATATGCGCTCATTTCCGGCAGATTTTCCGTCGGAAATTTAAAGTCGTTAACCTAATTTTTAGCGCCGATTAATTTCAAAAAAATTTTAATTCTTTTTTTCACTTTTAAAATCCGCCGGAAACCGGCCGGAACATATGAAAAAGTTCCAGCGGTTTTCCGACGGAATTGCCCCTGAAGTTTTTATAAAAAGTTTTCTTTTTAAAATCCGTCGGAAAACCGTCTAAACTTTTTTATAAGTTCCGGCGAGTTTCCGACAGAATAGCCTCTTTTAAAATATATTTTTAATTTTTTTTAAAAACATTTTCTTGTTAAAATCTGTCGGAAAATTGCCGGAACTTTTTATAAGTTCCGGCGATTTTCCTACGGAATAGCCCCCAATTTAAAATTTGTTTTAATTTTTTCAAAAAAAAATATTCTCTTATAATCCGTCTTTCGGCGGTTTTCGACAGAATAGCCCCCTTTTAAAAAAAAATTTATCTTTTCAAAAACGTGTTTTCTCTTTAAATTCCATCGAAAAATCGCTGGAATATATTTATATTTTCCGGCGGAATAACGCGATTTAAAAATGAAAAACATATTTTTTTTCCGAAAAACCCTCCAAAATCCATCAGAAACCCGCCGGTATTTTTTGGCAAGAATGCGAATGTGTTTTTCCCGTGTTTTTTCAGACGGGTTTCCGTCGGATTTTTGTGTGAAATCATCTTTGATTATTTTCCGCTTGAAACTTCCGACGGCTAAAAGTCCATCCGAAATATCTGTTGAAAATCGGCGTATTTCTAGTAGTGATATGACTGATTCAAGTATATTGATGTTCTTAAATTCACAATAATCTAAAAAATCTTCCTAAATTGGATAAAGGAGATCCTCATCAATCTTGCTAATCAAGGTCAATATGATCAACCTACAAGTTTCTCTACATACAATGTTAGTGCATACATATTTTAAACTTTGGAACGCGAAGTTACTCAAGTATTAGGGATGCTCAAATGAATTTTGGAGAAAGGTACGTACCTTACTATGGAAAGTTGATAGATGTCATCGAGCTTTTTTATAATAGCAGATTCGAGATTCCTTATTTAAATATCAATGAGCTAATACGACTAATCCCAGAAGGAAAACATTTTGTGCTAAGAGATCATTATGACATGGCTTAAGATGGTGAAACAAGTATGGCATCCATTACGGGTTTTGATAATTTTTTTCTGCGCAATATTTTTCCCAGATGATAATATACATATACATTTAGCAAAAAAGACTACAAATAATGTGATAGCTCCTAGAACCTTTTATTAAGGGTTTTGATGATTAACAAAACCAATCTTTTCAAAAGAACATTAAGCAACCTCTTTATAAAGTTTATAACTCAAAGTAATGATTGAACTAACCAAGTTTTTGATAAAAATCTTTTCTGAGAACTTCAGAAGCTGAAATATGCTTGTTTTAACATCATTTATAAAGCTTCTTACATCAGAAGATAGTGTTAGTATGCTTTTAATAAATCTAAAAAGCCAAGGTAAGGATTTAGAAGATCACACACATCAGAAGCAATTTTAGAAGTACACAAATACTTCAAAAGATACATAAGAAGTTGTTTATCGCATCAGAAACAACTTCATAAACAAGGAACAAACATCAGAAGCAAAAAAACAATTCAGAAACAACATCAGAAGCAAATTAGAAACAACATTAGAAGCAAGGAACAACATCATAAGCATATTAGAGACCACATCAGAAGCAAATTAAAATATCCATTAATTCAAGAACTGAATCATATCAGAAGATAATAACAACCATCAGAAGCAACAATGAGTCCCTATCATATCTTATCAGAAGCATATATACTTCAGAAGCAACCTTAGAAGTACTCTCAAACATCATAAGATCATTTAGAAGCTACTGGATACAGAACTCACTGCAAAATTTACATCAGAAAGGTGAAAATCAATTTAAGAATCATATATGCATGCTTAGATGAATCATGGCAACTCAATGTCTATTTCAGAAGCAAGAATTAAAAGATTAACTTTGAAGTTACAGCCACTTCGGAAGGTGAAAAAAATCACAGTAAGAGTCAAAATCATTTAATTATTATGTTTGTTCTATATTGAGAGCTTGTGCACATATTTCAATACACTTAGGCTCCAAGGAATTATATTTGAAAGGATAAATTAAAGGAATAAGAGATAAAGCACTAAAATACAAAAAATAGTGGAGACAATGACACCTGTATATTTTCGCTCTCCTAATGTTTTTAAGACTATATTTTAATATTTATATGTTGTTGTGGTATGGTATGGTGGATAGTATTATGTGGTATTGAAAATAAGGGAAAACAACTATATAATGACATATTAAAGAAAATTATACAAATGATGGATGATATGACCTTGGAGTCTGAAGATGGGATAAATCCCTAGGACTACCAAGAAGAGGCTTATGAGCTTATGAGCCTTGATACCTGATGGTGAATTTAGTCATTTGAGTTATCAAGAAGAGGTTCGAGGAACCTAAAGGCCTTTGATACCTGATGTCGGGCCAAGTCCCTAAGGTGATCAAAGAAGAGGTCTAATGAGACATAAGAGGTAAAAGATAGCTAACCCACCAAGAAAATTATATGTACAAAGTGTGATTAGTGTTACCATGTTATGTGTATCATGTTTATCTATGTTTATGTATAACTGTATGCTGGGTGATGATTATATTGGTATGTGTAGTGTAAATAATATTTTTACTCATTGAGTTAAATTCGTATAACTCACCCTTTCCATTTCTACCATTTTTCAGATACAAGTACCAATCAAGGGGGAGAATCTTCAGTTCCTCCGAGTTCTTAGAGTGGTGAGCCTCATCCTCATGTGGAGGCCTAGATATTATGTATATATGTTGTTGTAGAGTTTAACTGACTCCATTTGTATTACAGGCAATCTAGGATTGCGTTATATGTATGTTTAGGTGTTTATAAACCTAGAATGGATTCTAGTATGGAACTAATGATGTTGTCAATCCCACGGAGGGAATGTTGGATTCATATATATATATATATATATATATATATATATATATATATAATTTTGTGTGCTGTTTAATAAATGTTATTTTTGTGATTATTCTTGAGGTAATTAAGGCTGACATGGTGCAAAGAGTGCCATGTGCCGGTCACAGCTCGGGTTGGGTCGTGACAGGAATTCAGAGTCCGACGACAGTTCTGACTTAAGTGAAAGGTACGGAACAGTTTTTTTTTGTAATGATCTTTTTTTTTTGTAATGATCGATTGACTATTCATATTTTACTAGGGTATTTTTATCATCTTTATAAAAAAAAAAGTGAAATTAAGTCTTGCAATATTTATGTGTAGATTAAATTCTGAAACTTCATTCTTGATACAAAATATAGTTGTTGCTGTATATCAATGATCATTAGAACCACATGCATATGATTCCAAAAAATACATTATAATTAATCTTGAACATCTGAATAATTAATTCAAAATATTACTAGGTTAACATGTCCCATTAGGATAAAATTACATGACAAGAATTACATATTTTTAAATGAGTTTAATTTTAATGTACTGACAACGTAAAAGTCAAAGTATTTTACACTGTCGTCCAATCAGAACGCTATGTTTGTATGACTTTTCAGGTAGTGGGAGAGAGAAAACATAATCATGACCGACGTGACAGCACATGATTAGATGACTATGTAAAAAAATAATTCAGTATCAATAGATGAAAATTAAATATTTTTAAATTGATGTATTCAATTCTTCGTCTCACAAATAACTTTCGGCTACCTAGAAGATAAATAATATATATATATATAATTATTTAAAATTTTAAAAGTTAATAAATGTTCAATAATACTGTATGAACAATGAAAAATCAGTCAATGTAGATAATGGGTCTATTTTGGCTATGATTTGGGCCGAAATAATCATTGAAATTATAATGGGCTGAGTAATTGTGGCCCACAATCTCATTTATTGGCTGGTTGAGCTGGTTTTTCATTGTGCATTTAGCATTACTCTAAGGGGGTGTTTGGTGCATTACCGAGAAAGATTACCGGTAATCTAGATAACCTTACAGATAGATTACCTCAAATTAAATTATCGGTAATCCACATTACCTTGTTTGGTATATACAAATAAGATTACCAGTAATCCGCATTACCTTGTTTGGTATATTATCCACATTACAAGGTAATCTATATATATTACTATAATACCCTCTAAATAATTATAAAATTAATTAATCAAATATAATTATATTATATATTATTAAAATACGTAAAATACATGCAAAATGAATTAATCAAATATAATTATATTTTAAAATTTAATATCAATATTTTTCAGTTTTGACATTAATATAATTATTTACTAAAAATAAAATCCATTAAAATAATTATAATATTTTTGCAAAAAGTGTAACATAGAAAAAACAAATATAACGCAATAAATTTAAAAAAAAAAAACACCAACAAGAAAGACTACGTGGGTTTTTAAGATAAATTAGAATTTGTGTTAGAAAATTATAAAATTAGGAATAGTAGCGTATTTTGTTAGAGGGGTAATGGTGTAATAAAATAAAAATTAGACTACCTAGGGGTGGTAATCCAGATTGCCACCTGATACGGAGGTAATCCACATTACCACTTTGGAGATAATGTGGATTACTGGGTAATCCACATTATCAATATCTTTGTCAAAACAAACGAATCAATCTGGATTACCAGGTAATTTAGAGGGCGTTTGGTACGAGGTAATCTGGATAGATTACCGGTAATCTTGCAATTAAACTCCCGGTAATCCAGATTGATTCGTTTGTTTTGACAAAGGTATAGAGATAATGTGGATTACCTCCATATCTGGTGGCAATCTGGATTACCACCCCCAGGTAATCTTCTAATTTATTTTATTACACGATTACCCTTTAACAAATTACATTAATATTCCTAATTTTATAACACAAATCCTAATCTATCAAACTCATTGTGCCTTCCCCTTTAACCACCGCCCTGCTGCTGCTACGCACTGCCCTGCTGCTGCTGTGCGCCGCCCTGCTGCTGCTGTTCTGCCGCCCTTTGATTTTTCTATGTTGAACAATTTGTAAGAATAATTTTTGTTCGTTTTTTAGTTATTGCATTTGATTTTCTATTTTGAACTATTTGCAAGAATATTTCTTGTTGGTGTTTTTTTTTAAATTTATTGCATTATATTTGCTTTTTCTATGTTGCACTCTTTGCAAGAATATTATAATTATTTTAATGGATTTTTTATTTTTAGTAAATAATTATATTAATGTCAAAACTGAAAAATATTGATGATAAATTCAAAATATAATTATATTTGATTAATTCATTTTATGTGTATTTTAGGTATTTTAATAATATATGTAATATAATTATATTTGATTAATTCATTTTATAATTATTTATAGGGTATTATGGTAATATATATAGATTACCTTGTAATGTGGATAATATACCAAACAAGGTAATGTGGATTACCGATAATCTCTTATTTGTGTATACCAAACAAAGTAATGTGCATTACCGGTAATTTAATTGGAGGTAATCTATCTGCAAGGTAATCTAGATTACCAGTAATCTTCCACGGTAACGTGTCAAACGCCCCTAAATGTTTATCTACCGCATAGCAAGAAATTACATTAGTGGAACAGGAAAACAAGTTAAACAAGCATTCTCAAATCTCATGAACCACTTAGCAAAACAAGGGAAGACATATATGCATTATTTTTGTTCATTGAGTACGAACGATTCTCGTGCTATACTGTGATGCCTACCTTATATTCTTCAGCAGACACGAAAAATCAATAACTTGCCGTTTTATTGAACCAACTGCTCTCATAGTTAGGCTGTTTCGGCATTACTTGCCGTGTCAAAAGTTCTTTAAAATGAAAGAAAAAAGAAAATTCGATGGGGTAGAAGGAAATTTTGTTTGAATGCGACTTGTGCTTTTAACTTAAGCCAAGAAAAGAAAAACGAAAGGGAAAAAGAAAAACGAAGTTTTTATATTCTGGAAGCGTATCAAGACCCTAAAGTGGGACTTTAATTTATTCTATACTATATAATATATAAGTTTGATATCCTTAGCGAGGAACCTCTCATTATTTTCAAGGATACTAGAGATTCTTCATGACACAGAATATTTTGAAGCATTGGATTCTATCTTTGACCCAAAAATAGATTCATGCATCTCAACCATGCATAAGATCAAAGGAGTATATGATATGGTATGCGGTGGGGGTAATTTGTATTTAAAGAATATGAATCCAAGAAATGTAAATAATTAGCACTTAATTTTCATCCACTGACAGTGTACTATTTTTTTACACAGTCATTCAATTATGTGCTGCCACGTCAGCTATGATTGTATTTTCTCTCTCTCACTACCTGAAAAGTCATACAAACGGAGCATTTTAATTGGATGACAGTGTAAAAGTATTTTACATTGTCAGTGCATCAAAATTAAACTTAAATAATTATTTATTTTCATTTCTAGTAATTTTTCATATTTCATTTATAAAATTCTAAAAAATAAGAAATTAAAAAATAGTATTTTTTAAAAATCAACTATAATACCCATATATTTTGTAAATGCAACTGCAAATTTTACGTGACATGAAAGTAAGTTTAACGAGTGATTGGTTGATTCAATGAGATGTGGTAGGAAGGAGTATTGATCTATGAAATTTCAACAGACTAAAATTATTATTTATACATAAAAAAAGTTAATAAAAGACTTGTTTTTAGTTATTATTATAAATATAATTTGTTTGGTTTTACTACTTGTAAAATTCTTTATTAGATTTAGTTAGATCCGATCGTTTTACTAATATTATGTTTTTTGTATCTAGTTTATACAGGTAAGTAAAACCATTGATAAAGATTAAAAGAATATTTTGAAAATATTTAAGTTTAATTATACCGCATGTCCATATATATAATTTTACTAATTTTTTAATTTAGTCCCTATAATTTAAAAAGTCAGAATATATTGAGTCCTTATAGTTTTTAAAAAAATTTAATTGAATCCCTATATTTAGTTTTTGTTTAAAATGTTTGTTTATACATATTTTAAAAATATGGTCAAAGATAAAAGAAAAGAAAAATATTACTAAATTTTAATTATATGTTATTTATATTTTTTAATATTATTGTATATTATATTTTGTTTTATTTTATATTTTTATCTAAATTTGATTTTCTATCTAACTAATTTTTTTGTGATATTTGTTTGTTTTAATTAAATTTTCATTTATATATTATGGAAAATAAATTAAAATAAATTAAAATAAAGAAGTGAACTAATTTATCCTTTTAAAATAAAATAAAGTAAAATATAAATAAAATTAAAATAAACTGAAAATTAGAAAAGAACAAGAAAAATATTAAGAATTTAAAAGATGTAATTGAACAATAAAGTACAAAAAATAAAATAAAATTTAGTAAGAAAATATAAGATAAAATAAAATAAAATTTAGTAAGAAAATATAAGACAAAATATAATTATATTTTAATTTTAAAAAATAAAACAAAAACTTAATTAAATGGAAAATATATAAATTTAAATAAAAATAAAACTTATCCTAAACTCACATGTCAATTATTAAAAGTGAATAAACAAAAAAAGAAAATAGTTCGTCCACAATATATAATATATAATATGCACAAATGTATATTACATATTATTCACATCATATACATATAACATATATTACAATATTATTTTTTTTACAACATATAATACATATTGTGCATATTATATATGTAATATATATTATGTACGTACAACATATAATATATATAGTGCATATTATATAATATTGTATAATATATTGACTATTTTTTATTGTACACGTAGTAATATTCAATAATGAATTATAAAGAATTAAGTTTGTGTTGTTGAATGACATTCCTATTAAGTAACAGTAGTAGTCTACCAGAGAAACCACCAGCACGCTGGGAAAGCGAAGTTTGTGTAAAATGGAATCAGCTCATAATGCAAAAAAGGGGTCCAAATTGCAATGAGGCCACAAAGGATACACGTGCTCATATTACTAATTTACTATGATCTTCCCTTTTTTGGGTCCCACATGGATCAATCAGCCCCATCATTTTCCCACCAATTTCTCCCTATTTTTTTTCTTTTTTCGCCCCCACAAAGTCTTACATGCTGACAAGAAAAGAAAATTATGAGGGGCTTTCAATAGGAACAGCTGCGAAATTTACACATAAGAAACTAGTCACGAACTTGTGTAAAAGCAAACTAGTTGCTGAAATTCCTTTGTCGTTTCTTGACCCTATTCAATGTTCAATTTATATTTCATTATTTCTTTAACAATAACACTAGTCGTACAATAAAAATACGTTCAACTAGTATTCAACATGTGCTATATGTAAGTGTGTTATACATATAGCACACATTCCATGTTATGTATAACACACGTTGAATACTAGTTTAACGTATTTCTGTTGTATTACCAGTATTATTGATCAATAATGTTTGACGTACAATAAAAATACGTCCAACTTGCATCCAACGTGTGTTATTCATATTACAGGTGTGCTATATGTATAACACACATGGATAACACATATTGGATATAAATTGAACGTATTTATATGACGATTATTGATTTCTTTAATTTCCTTCGGAAGCAACATAGAAACTAGCTTAGTCAGATTATTTGACTTTTTCTTATTCGTTTATAACAAGGACAAATATTTGGTTCCAAAAATACCCCAAAAAAGTCCACCGTCTATGCAATATCATAATTAGTTATGGCAGTTTGGTTCACCTAAACTATGATTATGTTCATATTCGGCTAACCTGGTATGTTCCCTGATGACACTTCACAGAATTTGAAGCCACTAAAAATCAGTTCTATATTGTAGAAGGATTCATTCAGGAATATGAATATAATAATTCTCAAAGGAACCATGTTCAATGTTCTCCAATTTTAATAATGTCAATGTGATGAAACTATTATTTCTGCTATAAATTTGAACAATTGGGTTACGATATATGAATAATTCTGTGTGTAATACAGCCTCTCATGCAATTTTCCCGTGGGCTTAAAATATGAATAATGTACCAGCATACCGAACCGCCTTATATTAAAACTTAGCTTAATTATTTTATACACCAACATGTGATACTGTTGTGTATAATACCAACATGTGATACTGTTGTGTATACTGTTGTGTTTATAAAACCGCCTTATACACCAACATGTGATACTGTTGTGTATAATATGTAATAGATGTTGTGTGTAACCTGTAATATATGTTGTGCACATTACATGATATTTATTGTATCTAACATATTGACTGTTTTGGACTTTTGATTGTTTTTTCATAGTACATTTAACAAAAAATTGTACTTGCAAACATATTGATTGGTTTTGCATTATTTCATTGTATATATTTATTATAATATATGTTTTTTCATTGTATATATTATATATGTATATTTATGTTGTATATTATCTTGTACTTGCAAACAAATGCAAGCTAAATAATCTTTTGATCATAGAAGTGTTTGTGTCACATCTTATATCTCCCAAAAGTTTAAGCCTAGGTCAAGGTGCATAATGAATGATGCTATGTGTAATAATAAAGATCCCTGTAAATCAAAGGCTATTTCCCGAACAGAAATAATGTTTTGTTTATGGGGATTTGCAGTGCTTCTTTGGCATGCCTAACTCCTTTTGACAATCACTTATTCGATTTCATTATAAATCATATGTATGATCATATATCATAAAATAAACAAAAACTAAAGAAGCATCTATTCACATAAGTTTCAAATTAATTTACTTCTGTTCACATTGACCAGGTTATAGCTTGGAAGCATCTCCTGGGCTACCGGTTTTGACTGCAATGAAATTTGTTATGTAGGGAGAGAACTAGAAAGAGCAAGAAGAAATTGAGTCATGATAAATGTATAATGAAAAATTAGTCAAACTAGTCAATAAATAAGATTTTGAGTTATAATTATTCAGCCTATTACAATTTTAATGATTATTTGGATCCAGACCAAAGTCAAAATGAATTCATTGGTTACATTGACTGGTCTCTTATTGTACATCTAACATTATATATTGAATTTTTTTTATGAATTTACAATAATTAGGGACAAAGAGAAATTCAAAAAGACAATAAAAATAGTTATCAAGGGAAATTTAAAGATCAATGAACTAATCACAAAGCATAATAACATTTGATCATGGTACACCCAATCTCATATAATAAGATAAAACTTGTTGTTGAATCAGGCTCCATGAACTTTTCAAATTTCAATAAAAGAAAAAAAATAAGCATGATTATCGCATGAAATTTTTTATATGAAAAATATTATTAAGCATGTGACAAATGAAATTTGAGCTCAGTAGTAATAAGATAGACAAAATAAAGGATCTATTCTACCATTAGTTCTTAATTAAGGTCCCGGTTAACCAACAAAGGCATATGAATGGTTGGTTGTTCAAATTCACAAAGAAAAATAGCAAAAAGGCTTATGGTCGGTTGGCTTATTCCCTATACTTTATTTACGAGACACATACTTTTGACAAATATAGTCATAGTTAGGAAGATTAGGTCCAAATCATTCATATTATATGAATAGTGGCTAGCTGGTTGTTAATTATTTTATATTCTAGCAACATAAGGTAGCTAATTAAACGGCTTTGAAAGATATATTATATTTGAGTTTAAGATTTGGTAGCGGCATATATTAAGCCTAAGATTTAATTTCGATGTATACCAAAATATAACATGGTATATATTAGAATTTTTATATGACCATGTATTTAGTTTAGGATTTTGTCCTTATTATTCTCCATTATAAGGAATTGAACAAAAAAAGTTTTTAGGTGCACTCAAATGCACCTTTAATAAAAGGGGAACTTGTTACAAACGTGACTTTTCAATCAATAATGTTTGTTATAAAACAAAGATACGTTCAACCAATATCTAATGTATGCTATATATGATATATATGAAACGTGTGTTATATGTATAATAGACATACGTATAGTACACATTCCATATCATATATAGCACACGTTCGATATTAATTAGATATATTTCTGTGGTACGATAAACGTTATTATTTTCCATATTGAATAACTTGTTTATATCACCCCTTCCATGGCTACACTCAACCAAGTAAATTTCTATTAATATTAGGTGAACATATTCCTATTCCTATTGATATTTATGTCTCTTTATTAACCTTTTATTTCACTCAACTCATAGAGATAATCTTTTGTCTTGGGCTTCCTACTTATTTGTTTGAGTTTATAATAATCTTCAATATCAATAATCGATAACAAAATACAAATTAACTGATGATTAATTTTTAAAAAGGGTGATTTTTAATTCAGATATAGTAAACTAAAAAGCTTGCTTACAAATAATATTTTTCAATGTTTATTTTATTTTATGATTTTTTAATATGTTATATTTCTCAATAGAAAACTAATAAATGCTATGATTGACCCTATATTTCAAATTTGCATTTAAATATATGATATTTCTATTTTAAATGTATGCAATATATAAATAACTTAAATACTATTAAAATTTGTTAAAACTCTTAAAATTGTGTGCATTGCACAGTTAAAAAATTAAAATACTAGTAGTATCATAAACATGACACCCACTCTGAATTTTTATATTTTCCTAAGGCATTTGTTCTATCTTTGTGATTTTCTCCACTTAGCTTCGCCTCGTTAGTTATATTTTTTCATAAGGATAACCACCAAATCCTTAGAGAGTAACTAATACCAAACTAAGCAACAAATGCGAGTACGTATTGCTTTTGTAAAAGTAAATTCAGAAAGGAAAATTAATCTCTCTTGTTTCATGTAATTTTACTTGCGTTAGATTTTTCTTTTCCTTTTAATCACAAAAATTATTTGAAAGGAGTAGCATTTTACATCGAACATAAACTTCTTTGGCAAATAATAGTTTGGATACCTTTCTTCTTGTTCAACAGAAATATATTCAACTAGTATCAAATGTGTGTTATGTATCATACGTAATGTTTCTTACGTATGACACGCATTATGTATGGCACATAATACACGTTGGATACTAGTTTGATATATTTTTGTTGTACAATAAACATTACCAATTTGGACACGCATCTTAAAAGTTAAAAAATTCTTAGATGCACCAAAAGTAAGAAATTGATTTACTCTGCACCATTCATTGTATGACACATAATAAAAAAGATCAACTATAATACGAAGGGAAGATGTTAAATTTGAAATAAGAAAATAAAATAGTTGATATATCAAAATATAAATGGTACAAAATAAATAAATATTTTGCTCCAAGTACACCTGAAAATTTCTCCTTAAAGTTATTATAATAATGCAATAACTATATGTTATTTATTTTCGATATTTTTTTTTTTAATAATGCAATAAATATAGGAGAGGATAGGGCATTGCAGTTAGGTGTTATTGGTGATGAGCCATTGGTGGCGTGTTGTTATTTAGATTGATGTTAAAGGGTATGTAATACTGTAATGCGGATGATAGGGCATTGCAGTGAGGTGTTATTGGTGTTAAGGTGGTGTGTTATTTTTTAGATTGATGATAGAGGATATGTAATGCTGCAATGCAGTTATGTTGTTATGCAGTACTTGAATTATCGAAAAAAAATAACAAAGGACGTACTCTTGAACGTTCAATAACTATATGTTATATTTGGGATGATAAACGAATATGAAGTAGTGCATGAACTAAGAAGGAAAAGGAAAAGGACATGTTGTTAACATACATGATAGAAGACGACAGAGGGACATCTAGAGAAGAGCCGAGGAGGTGGAAAGAACACAAAGAAATTAAGGAAATAAGTGATAATGCCGCTGGTTTTGAAGCATAATGTTGTATACTAGTTAGGTTGGAGCTGCTAGTTTTCATTTCAATGAAACCATACAAGGGGCGAGTGATTGTGGTTAATATAGCTTATGCTAAGAGGTGGCTACTCTCACAAAGTTATACTGAAAATTCATTTTTTAACCACGTTATTTTAAATGTAGTTAAATGCTAAAAATCAAATGTTGACATACATAACATACGCGCTCATCAACATCATTACACTTGTTCGATAATACACCTTGCTACTCAGGTTGGAAATTTAAATCGAGACAAGAGAATTTAAATCGAGATAAGAAATTTAAATCGAGGCAATGAAATTTAAATTGAGGCAAGGTAATTTAAATTGAGACACTGGAATTTAAATCGAGGCAAGAGAATTTAAATCGAGACAAGAGAATTTAAATCGAGGCACTGGAATTTAAATTGACGTAAGAGAGTTTAAACCAAGGCACTGAAATTTTAATCGAGGCAAGAGAATTTAAATCGAGACACTGAAATTTAAATCGAGGCAGGGGAATTTAAATCGAGGCAGGAAATTTAAATCGAGCCAAGGGAATTTAAATCGAGGAACTGAAATTTAAATTAAGGCAAGAGAATTTAAATCTAGGCAAGGGAATTTAAATTGAGGCACTGAAAATTAAATCGAGGCAAGGAAATTTAAATCGAGACGCTGAGATTTAAATCGAGGCAAGGGAATTTAAATCGAGGAACTGAAATTTAAAACGAGACAAGGGAATTTAAATCGATGCAAGGGAATTTAAATGGAGACAAGGGAATGTAAAGTTGATGATGAGAAATTGAAAGTTATTATCTAGTTGTTGAGAAAGAAAATATCCAAGTATGATGATATGCATGTGATGTGTGCTGAATGTGGCGATGATTATGCTGGAAAATTATCTTGGTCTCCTTGCAAGCTATGCAGAGATGCTTGTAATGCATGATTAAAAGTGTATGAGCTCATTTTAACTGAGATGTAGATTTTTCCTAGTGTAAATCATATCTCAATTGCCCCAGTTTTAATGAGTGCATTGATGCATGATATCCGTAACGTGGATGTAATATGCATTGATGTTAGAGACATAACAAATTTATCCCAATGTAATGAATGCATTGATGCATGACGTGTATAATATAGATGAAATATGCATTAATGTTAAAGACGGGACAAATTTTGCCCCAGTATATGTATGATATGTTGATGTAATATATACCAATTCATTGAATGACTTGATGCATGATGTATGTATTATGCATTGATGTGTGTAATATGGAAGCAATATGCACTAAGTTAATGAATGAATTGATGTACGTAATATTGTTACAATATGTGATGTCCCTAATTTAATCAATGCATGATGTTGATGCGATATGTGTTGATGTCCCTAGTTTAATGAATGACTTGATGTATGATGTGTGAAATGTGGAATGTGGATATATGATGCATTAATGTTGGAGGCAAGACAAATGAATGAATTGATGCATGATGTGGATTGATATGGGAGACATGACAAATTTTGTCCCGGTATGAATGATGTATGTAATATGGATGAATGAGTAGATTGATACATTGTAATATGCATTTAATGAATGATGTGTGTAATATGGATGCATGAATATATTGATGCATTATGTGTGCACTACAGATGTGATATGCATGTGCTAGAGACAAGGCAGATTTTCCCTAGATTCATGAACAAAGTATAGAAAAAACATCATCCATATCAACTTCATCGATTTTAGCAAACACCATCTCATCCATGATTCAAAGTATCCTTGGGATTTCTACGGCCAAGTCCATGACACACCCCACCCCTTCAAAGCACCATACCACACCATCCAAGAGAACCTGCAACGGAATAACAAGTGCATTATCAGTGTCTTGGGCTCCTCCTGACACAGTGGCTACAATAACTTGTTGAAACTATTGTGATTCGATAATTTACCAACAAAATGGTAGAGAAAAAAAGATGAACAAGAAGCACAAAAGAAAAGGAAAAATGATGTATTGAGTAAAAATGATCAAAAATCAAATGATACAAAAGATGTCAAATACAACATATAGCATGCCTTTATATAGGCATGAAAGGCAATATGAAAATACAAAAATACCCTCTAACACCCCCCGCAAGTCGGAACATGCAAACTCTTGCATGTCCGGCTTGGGATGAGAGTGCAATACAGTCTAAAATCAAAGAAATACATCTAAAAAGATGAAATACAATCAAAATGATGAAAAATCATAGAATGAGTCGACTCGTCGAATAGCAATCGATCAAAAACCGCTCCTCAAAGAAGATGATATAGGAGTCGTCTCGCCGGTATGACATCGTCGGTCAAAAGAACGCTCCGAAGTGGGCTCAAAAGCTCCAACTGTGATATGTCCCGACCCGGGAACAAGCAAGGGCAGTGGTGCCTAGTACGAGAAGTCTTCGACTTTGAACTATCAATCGTCGTCTCCACAGCGCTCGTCGCAAAGAAATGTAAACGTCATAAGACGTGCAACTACCACACGGCAGAAGCAAATATAAAGCCAAAACAAGGCTGTCTAACAAGAATACTACTGAGACAAAAAAAAACTCAATAAAAGGCTCAGTAAGTCTAAATCTGGGTGCACCAACATAAGACCCAGCAAAATCAATGTAAGGAGTAATGTGTAAGAACAAACTAGTCTTCAAAATCCCAATTAAAAGAATCAAAATAGAACTGATAACAATTCTGAATAAGCAAAGATCATATAATCCAGAATAAATGATAATTAATCCTCAAGTTCACACATCCAGCAGCCAAAGTAAAATCAACGTACCCATAATGAAGCAATTTCTCAAACACTTGATGTGCAACCAAGAAACTCTCAACACAGATTCTTCTCAGTGCCAACCAATGATACAAGAACCAAATCAATGATCACAACTCCATACACTGATGCCATCTCCGAAGGTCGAAGACGAAGACGGCAACACTCCAAGATTTATACGCCACTGCAATCCTCAAAGATCACCGAATCACCGATTCTCTGGCGCCGATCCCCGACAATCATTAGCGGAGCTCGAATCCACCGGCACAGACATCGACGACCAAGAACATAGATGCCAAGAACAGAGCAGCCCAATGACCAAGAACATAGATGCCAATGGCAGCAAAAAAGAGCTTCTTGGACTTGAGGATGTTGTCGTCTCCTCCGCGAACATGTACAAGAACCAAACACCAACGGCGGTTGCACTCGAGACAGAAGCCGACATGAACCATGAACCAGGGACTGGAGAGGAGAAGAAGAACAACCTTTTTTTTTATTTGGGTGCTGTTAGTGGTGTTGAAATGGAAAGATTGGGAATGGTGTTGTTATTGTGTGATTAGAATTGGAAGAGCAATATGTCTTGCTGGAATAGAGGCATAGCCACATACACCGAAGCAGCACTATGAGTGACCAAGAATAGAGATAGCGGTGGTGGCAAGAACGAGCTTCTTGGCGGTGGGTGAGTTGTCCTCGCTGTGAGATTGCAGTGCTGGACAAAAATGAGAGATCCCAAAAAGGAGATCTTGAGGAAATAATTATGATAAGAGGGATTTGATCCCAAATTTTTGATACACCATGATTGATATGAAATTGATGATTGATATGAAATTGAGTTTCTTGATATGGAAAATGAAATCTTCAATAATTCTCTCATTAGAAATGGAAAGATTTTGTTGATAATCCACGCTCACCGCACCATGTTGAAACTATTGTGATTCGATAATTTACCAACAAAATGGTAGAGAGAAAAAGATGAACAAGAAGCACAAAAGAGAAGGAAAAATGATGTATTGAGTAAAAATGATCAAAAACCAAATGATACAAAAGATGTCAAATACAACATATAACATATCTTTATATAGGCATGAAAGGCAATATGAAAATACAAAAATACCCTCTAACATAACTGGAACTACAAACACACCACAAATTCAGTAAAAAACATAACATCACCAGCAGTCCGCCAAGAAACAGCTAAAGGACACACACTCAACAAACCCAACATGTACAATGCTCATAAACTCTACACACTAGAACTTTACCTCCCAGGTTAGAACTCAATTCCTTCCAACTCCACCAAAGAAAACACCTAAAAAACAATACTTAAAAGTCTTATAAACTTCCTAGACCACAGCACCAAATTTGAACATCTCAAGTCTTAATTTTTCACCTTCAAACTCCACAAAAAAACCAATACCTACAAACCTCATAAACTTCCTATACCATACACCAAATTTGTACATCCTCTTAAACTAAACCACTTCACCTACGAACACCAAATACAGTACCTACAAAACTTATAAACTCCCTACACCACAAAACCAGATTAAAGCCTCCCAAGCCACCATCATACTGGATCTACACCTCAAATTACTTAGTTTGTAGTCGATCTCACACAACACTATCCACATGCACAACCCCAACATAACCCAACGTATGTACCAACATTAAGAACTTTGACACTAGAGACACATCACAACACCAATTCAGAGCCAAATAATAGGATAAAAATAAAACCTAATGGAGAATTGATTACCAGGAACGTAGTGGAGCGATGAACAACAGACCACATCTAGAAGAGAATAAAGACACGTAACTGAGGCATATCTAGTGGAAACAACATACCCAAAGCAACATCAACGCAACCCAAAAGAAGTAAGGGTAGGCAAGCTAACAGCAATAGACTGACGAGGATGAACACACAGAAGCGGCTGAGAGGATAGGAAGAAGGGTGAGATTGAGGCGAAAGCGACAGGGGAAAGAGAAGATCAGAGGTGAAGGAAAAGGAGAAGGGAGAGGAGAGGGAAGAGAAGGGATGAGGGGGTCGTCGTCGCTGGAAGCACCTAGAGGAACAGTAGCGTCAACCTAAAACTAGGATTTCTCCACGAAAGATAGCACATTGATTATAATCTCATGAGATTCATTCATTAATTTTTTTTTGCATGTTTGTGCGAATCAATAAATCTTATCGAAAGTAGTGATATTATTTACGACCTCATGAAATTCATTACTCCCTCCGTTTTTTTTAATTGTCCAACTTAGAGTTGCGTGCGTTTTTTTTTAATTGTCCATTTCAAAATTTGAGACAACATTTATTATTTTTTTCCTCTTTTACCCCTATTTAATACTACTCACTAATAGCAATAGTAATTGAGGAGAGATGAGTAACAAAGGGTAAATTAGTAAAATAGGTGTACATTTTGTTAACTTTTATACTACACCAATCATTTCCTAAATATCCGCGCGCAATTAAAACTGGACAATTTAAAAGAAAAACGGAGGGAGTAGTATTTAGCCACACTATTTTTTACTCAACTACATTTCTATAAATATAGTTAAATTCAACTTTTCAACTTTAAAAAAAAAAAAAACTTTATCGGAGTAGGCACCAACGTGGAAAGCTATGGCTGTGGGATAATTGTGTGGCCCCTCCGTCTTTCATATTTTTAAGTTGCTGAAAAGTACAAAGGGCCATGAGGAGAAATACACAAATAAATAGAGACATGTTATTTCCACAATAAAAGTTTACGAGTATTATGAGAGGCATAACAGAAAATTAGTCAAATCAGCCAATAAATAGAAATTTGGGCTAGAATGACCCAGTCCATAAAAAATATACTTATGAATAAAAATGTTATTTGAGTCATAAAGTGTTAAATGAACTTTGTTGACTATTTTGGCTAGTTTTTTTTGTGCCCAAAGCATTTGTGAAAAGTTCATTCAAAATTAGCCAATAAGAAAATTTTGAATCAAATCCACTCAGTCCACCAAAAACCAACTTTTTAAATAAAATTTTTGTCTGGACAAAAGAATTACCAAATGAGATCATTGATTGATTGGATTGTTTTTCTATTATTCATCAAATATTTTCCTGAATAGATAAATAAATAAACACAAATGCTTGGGGCACAACAAAAAATCAGCCAAAACAGTCAACAAAGCCCATTTAATAATTTATGGCCCAAATAACATTTATAAGCATGAGTATTTTTTAATGGACTGAGTAATTGTGGCCCAAATTTCTATTTGTTCACTGTTTTGACTCTTCATGTCTCTAGCGTCGCTCATAAATAAAAGAAGGTTGATTGTTTCCTCGCATTCTGCCGTGAACTACCAAAGTTTATAAATTGACAAGACACCCCTGCCCTGTTTGTAACTTGAACTAAAAGAGTGTAAAACGAGTATGACTTTATTTTTTTCAATTTCTTCTTTACTTTTCTTTTTTTCTTTTTTTCTCTTCCTACTTTTTCCCCCTATAAATCCCTCGTTGGGCAGAGGAACCAACCACATAGCACAACACCAAACCCACCTCTGTTCTTCTGTTTCCCTCTAAACCTTTCTTCTAACATTTCTTCTCATTTCCCTCAAACCTTATTGCAGATTTTTTTTCCCTTTTTCCTTTCTCATTTGAGTGAATTGAGAATCATTACTAACCCTTTTGTCTTAGTGATATACATATTCACAAAAAATATATATATAGTTTATACAGCTAAATCGAGAGAGATAATTAAGAAGTATTAGAGAACATGACAAACCAGAATGTAGTGGCACCTGTCATGAAATCACGTGTCAACAAATTTGTGGAGTTGGCAGTATCGATTTCGAACTCAACTCTTCTTCCAAGGGCACCAGTGCCAGAATCAATGGCTTTGCTTGGTGGGTTTTTGGATCAATACAAGAAGAGGCTCCTCTTCACATTGGAGGATAGTGGTGGCAAAGGAGGAGCCAAAGTTATTAACAACAACACGTGGGTTGAATCAATGAGAGCTTCTTCTCCTACTCGATCCAAATCTAACAACAATAACGCACCTAGCTCAGAAAATCAAGACAAAAATCCTTGGATGGTAAGAATAATGATTAACACAAGTACAATGAAAAAAACCGTCGGTACAGTCGATGGGCCTATTTTAGCTTTGAATTTGGCCCAAATAATCATTGAGATTATAATAGGCGGAGTAATTATGACCCAAAATCTCATTTATTGGTTGGTTTAACGGGTTTTTTTATTGTACATTTAGTATCATCCTAATAAAAATATCAACCAAAATCAATTCATACATAGATTTTGGACCACAAATATTTTAGCTACCGAAAACTAACTACTTAGAATATTTTTTTTTAGTCAAATATTGTCCAATAGACTCATTAACTAATTTGACTGGATATATTTTTTACCGGATATTTTCGTTTTTTTATTGTTATGAAGTTATAATGATTTATTTGACACTATTGCTCTGTTTCTGAAACTGGTATTTTGCAGCTTTATCATCCTTCGGCGCTGAAGATGTTTGATGACATAATATGTAATTCGAAAGGGAAGCAGATTGTGACTTTTCTTGACTATGATGGAACTCTCTCCCCAATTGTGGCAGATCCAGATAAAGCATTCATGAGCAAAAAGGTTTAATTTCTTACCCTTTTGTTGTTAATCATCTCTGAATTTTCTTCAATCATTGTATTTGTATTCATCTTTTTCAGGCACCATTTTTTCTTATGCTAGAAAGTAGAAATTGACTTATAAATATTGTTGAAAATTTCAATGACTTTTTTTAAAAAAATAAATAAAGATTTAGATTTGGAGTGATACATCTCATATAAGTTCACACGGCAGATTATCAATTTTAATAAGTAAAATTACATAACATATAATATTACATAAAATAAAAGAATAAAAGAAAAGAATAAGTAATATTCGAATATTGCAATTGAAAAAATAGTTTTTTTTAAACTAAGATATTGGTGTGTGCTCAACTGATAAAGGGAAATAGATTGATCTCATATAAGAAATCTTAAAGATTTTCATCACATCTTCTTTTAATGAATGAAAATATGGGTTAAAAAATTTCTGTTGTATCTTCAATAAAAATACAATAATTCTTGATGTACACTGAGAAACCCGTCAATGTAGCTAATAGATTCTTTTTTGCTTTGGTTTGGGCCCAAATAATCATTAAAATTATAATGAATTGAGTAATTATGACTCAAAATTTTATTTATTTACTGGTTTAATGGATTTTTTATTGTATATTTAATGTTACTCTTAAAAATATAACTATTATCTGTAACTGTTTTTTTTTTTTTTGGATTTTCTTGGCTTAAATCAGATGAGAGCGACACTGAAGGAGATAGCAAAGCATTTTCCCACTGCCATCGTTAGCGGAAGGAGCATAGATAAGGTACATTTTTCTTCAAAGCAAATATGTTATAAACATTTGTTTAAGAAAAAGGAAACTAATCATGTTTTGGGCTTATAGCAAAAATAAATTAATAATTTTCTTATTTTCTTTCAGGTTTATAACTTTGTAAGATTGGGAGAACTTTACTATGCTGGAAGCCACGGCATGGACATCAAGGGGCCAACAAAAAACCGAGCTTATAAGAAAGTGAGATATGGTTTCTAGAACCAAATTAATTATAATGAGAAATTTTTCTATGGTTCTCCGTCATATTTGATACTTAGTTCAGAAATATTTATAATTATATATTTTATTTTATAATATTCAAAATTTAAATAAAAAATAAAAAGTATATTATTATAAATATTATTGAATTATATATTAAATATCATCTAAAATTATTTAAAAAAATTTCAATTATAACATATATATTTGGATATGTTTATTTTATTGTGGGTGAAAATAGCCAATTTCAATCAATATATTTTGGACAAAATTTTTAAAAAGTTATTAATAAAAATAAAATAATAAGAGTAAGATTTTTCGATCAAAAATATTTTTAACTAAAAATTTATTCTTTTTATTAAAATTTATGACTAACTTTCTGATAAAAATGATTTCTTTACTTTAAGATATTTTTTTTTTCATAATAGTTAATCTAAAATCATATCTTCTTGTGAAGGTTTCAATCTTGATGTTCTATGCTTAGATTATTTTTTTTCTTTTGTTCCAGGGTAAGGAAGCAGTGCTATTCCAACCTGCGATTCAATTCCTGCCCATGATCAATGAGGTTCGCGTTTCCATTTTACAAACGAATATAATATTGAACCCTTAACTATTCCCATCATTTGGGTAATAACACTTAATTAATTAATTTAGTGTTCTAACATCATTTTTTTATTATTTTGTTAGGTGTACAAGATTTTGGTAGAAAAAACAAAGTGTGTTCCGGGGGCTACGGTAGAAAATAACAAGTTTTGCTTGTCCGTGCACTTTCGGTGTGTTGACGAGAAGGTACCTATACAGTCAGCAAAATATTTAGGGAACTGATATTTGTACCTACAAGAGTATTATCTATCTATCTTTTATTTATTTAAAAATTGACAATTTTTATGAAAATGCTAACAATTTACTAATATATTTATAAAAATTGCGAACTTTTTAAATGGATAAAAAAATGAATAGATAGATACTGTTATATGTACAAATAGCTCTCTTTTCCAAATATTTAATATAATTAGCTCACCAAACACACGCACGCGCACATTGACATAACACATGAAAAATTGACAAGTGTTTTTGTAAAATAATACTAGTACTACATATATACTATAAAACCAATTTTTATTAATTACTATTTATAATAATTTAAATTTTTAAAACTAATAATCTAATTTTATTGGAATAATGTATAGTATTAAAAATTAGATTAATAATTTTAAAAAGTTGAATTATTATATATAGTGATTAATGGTGGCTGATTTTGTAGTATACAAAAAATAGTTTTCGTTCAGGTAATTATAGACCGTATTTAATACATAATTTAAGAATATTTGTAATTACATATTTTAATTAATAACATTTAAAATTTAATTATATAAATAATAAAAAATATATTATTGTAAATATTATTGGATTAATGTGATTCATCATCATCTAAAGTTACTCCATCCTATCGTATGAATTTATTTTACTTACATAACACATGAAATTGATGGGTCATATTATTTCATTTAATTTAATTATTAATATCTGACATTTTTTTACTATTGTTTTTATTAGCGCTGGCCAGTACTAGCAGAGCAAGTTAAATTGGTGCTCAATGACTACCCAAAACTTAGGTTAACACAAGGGAGAAAAGTGCTTGAGATCCGTCCAACCATAAAATGGGACAAGGGCAAGGCTATTGAATTCTTGTTAGAGTCATTGGGTGAGTATTATTCATGCAAAAACGAGTAAATACTAAAAAATCTTATATACTATATTAAAACATATTTAATAATGTACATTTCATAATAAATAACTATTGATTTCAAATATTTTATATAACTTTTCAATATTACAAATTAAAATCTTGAGGAGTACTTATTATATATAGTCGACAAACATAGAAATATTTATTATACTTTAATTAATTAGTAGAATTAATAGCCTATTTGATGTAGTTTACAAAAAAGAGTAATGTTATTTATACGAAATTTTTCTCGATTTCTATCTCGACAAATATTTAATTTATTGTTTGATGGAGTATGAACTCCATTTAAAAATGACTTGTATATTTCATCTAATGATGAATAGAGTGTTTATTAATATGAGGATAAAAAAAATAAAGTTCGAAATTTATTTTCTCTTGAAATTTTAGTTTTGAGAAATTTTTTTGTTTTATTTTTCTGTTTACTCCTAAAAAGGTACTCTTGTAAGATAAATAGCACCAATTAAGTTCACCTATGAATAAAATATAAAAATTGTCCACGGAATAACGTTTAAATTGTAGTTGGTACGTATACACGTATATAATGAGCCATTTATATTATAATATAATTAAATACTAATATGTGTGTCCTGACTTTAATTCTTTGCTGATTTCTAGGTTATGCAAATTCTAATAGTGTGTATCCAATTTATATCGGTGATGATCGAACTGATGAGGATGCTTTTAAGGTAACAATAATGCCACCACCTTGCCAAGTTGTTAAAATAATTGTGTTATTATATTCCACCAATATATATTCTTATTCTAACTTGCTTGGATATATGATTAATTATAACAGGTTCTTCGCAGTAGGGGCCAAGGAATTGGGATTCTTGTTTCTCAAATTCCAAAAGAAACTGAAGCTTCCTACACTTTACAAGATCCCTTGGAGGTAATAACTGATGGGGTCCAATATTTACCCGAACAATTAGTCAATATAGTTAATAGATACATTTTGATTTTCTTATCCAAAATAATTATTAAGATTTTAATAAGTTGAATAATTGTGACGAAAAAATTCATTTATCAACTGATTTAACTAATTTTTTATTGTATATATAACACTCATTCTAATGTGATTAATAATCTTTCGACTATTCAACAAAGTCTAGCTAGTATATTATTAAATTATTAATTTTGTACTTCATTTTGATTAGTAATGTTATGTAAATTTTTTTTTCAATTTTCATATTGAATAATATTTTATTTATTGTTGGATAAGATACGAACCTATTAATTCAAATAAAATTCACAAATTATTTAATAATAAATGAAGCAATTAACATATAGTAATGAAATTGAGCATAAATAATGATTTTTAATTTTCCTTTTTACAGGTTGGACAATTTTTGCGGCGTTTGGCGGAGTGGAAGAAATGAGTTCTTGACACCACTTCCATAAACTGTAGATTTTAGACGAGTTCAAGAAAATTGACACCACCCCAGAATTATTAAGTCAAGGGGCGGTTTCGAATTGTATCCCTTAATTTCTTGTTGAAAACGGAAAATATTATTGGTGTTCCATAATCTAATTTTCTTGGATAAATTAAAGCTAGTTTAAATAGTCAATGATGATTGGTACACTTTTATTCAATTTTTCATTCATATCAAATCTTTTAAAAGATTTCTTTTCGATAAACAATTTATTAACTTTATCATAAATTTTCACTGAAACTAGAATTTATTCTAACCGCACATAGATATGTCTCCCCTTATATCAACTCGCTTTGATAAAAAATGAATAAATAAATACTTGGTGAAAAAAAAATAGCCAAAATAATTAATATATTATGCACAACATATATAAAATAATACACAATATATATTACATGTCATACACATGCAACAACATATATTATTTGTTATGCACAACATATATTATATGTTGCAATATATCATTATTCTTTGTAACATGTGATATATGTTGTGCACATCATGTGATATATGGTATGCACAACATTTATGAGGATGGGGAGGTGGGGATCCCCACGGGAAAATCCGGATTCGGGGCCCCAAGGTTGGGGATTTTTCGCTGTGGGATGGGAATGAGGAGAAAAATCTCTCTGCGAGGGGTAGTTCAGGGATGGGGACTATGCACTCGGCTCCATGGGGATCCCCACCCCGAGGGTAAATTTATATTTTCACTTGTATGTATATAAATTCACTTTTGCTTAATTGAAAAACCTTAAAATAACTTAACGTCTTAGACAAATCATCCCCCGCATCCCTTCCTCATTATCTCAATTCACATTTCTCAAACTATTAACACATATACCCAACCACTCTTAAAGACTTACTTTGCTATTTGTGATTTATATTTTATTGTCTAAGACTTATTTTACTTTTTTGTGTGACTTATTTTACTATTTTTGATATCGTAATGACTTGTTTAAAAATGTATTTAGGATATTGATGCTAAATTATTGTATTAGTTTTATCAAAATTAGTATTTTTTATTTTCAATAAAATCCCCTTTTTTTAATTTTTTCATTCCCCGTTTGGGCCCGTGGGGATCCCCGATCCCTGTGGGGAGCGGGTCGGGGATGGGGAAAATTTCTCCCCGATACGGGGAATGGGGACAGGGATCAAGATTTCTTTAGGACTCGGAGATGGAGACGGAGACTATACTCCCCGTCTCCGACCTGCCCCGTTGTCATCCCTAATTATATATAATATGCACTACTTATTAATTATTTTGACTGATTTTTTGTTGTACATGTAGCAATGTAAAATAAATAAATAAAAGCTCATTCAGATAGATTCTCCTTTCATTTATTTTTGTCTTTTTTGGATGTATTATTGTATATATTCCTTCACACGTTTGCATGCGCACATGCGGATAGTGAAAGGCAGATATGATTTACGCCGCAGTTATGAATTGCGTGTCATCTCTCAATTGTACTTGTCGTACGTCTTGAATATGTAATACTGAAAATGAAAATTTTCAATTAATTTTTTATTCTGCCGGACTTTAACTTCAATTGAAAATCTGATTTAAATAAACAATCAAGGAGATGAGATGATTATATTATACATAAGCTTTAGCAGAGAAGTTTTAATATAACATTCACAAATAAATTCAGGTAGGTAAGGAGTGGATTTAGAATAATATAGAGTTGCCGGTTGTGTTTATATATATATATATATATACTATATATTTATAATTGAGTTTAACTTTATTTTTTATTTTGTTTTACCTACATGCAGGAGTATACCCTAATTTTGTCAGACTATTTTTCCTGCCTCATTGACCCAACTTAAAATAACCAAGCAGCAAATAAAGGAGGGCCCCAATTTTTCTCATCAAGCAGAACAAGTAGAGCATTTTCATTTTGGTCTTATATATAAAATGAAGAATGAAGGATTGCAAAGAAATCCTTCTAAGAGGATTAATGCAGAGAAAGAAATAATTAGTGCTTATAAAATATACCTAAAACTTTTTAAAATTAAATTTTTTTTTCTTAATTTATTGTAATGAGCATGGTTATATATGTACAATAAAAAAGTCAAAACAATAATTAATTTATTATCCACAATAATGATTATGCAGTGTACATGATATATATTACATGTTGTGAGTAACATGTATCACATATTATAAAAAAAAGACGATGTTATAACATGTGATATATGTTATACACAATATATCATATACAATGTGTAAATTATGTAATATATATTGTGTATATTACATATGATATATATATATATTATGGTTGTGTTTATTTTCAGTGACTATGGAGTTAGAGTCAAAGAGTCATGGAGTCAGTGTCATCGGAGTCAGAGTCAAAATGACTCCAAAATTGGCTCAGAAACACTCTCACATATTTGTACCTCCCTTCCAGCACACAATGACTCCCTTCCACATTGACTCCAAAATTAGAGTAAACAAAAAAATTGACAATTTTATTCATTGAGTCACTGTGACTCTGTTCATTGAGTCACTGTGATCCTCACACCAAACACTTGATACAGTCAATTTTTTACTAATTTCGTGACTATGACCCTAGAATTAGAAAAAACAAACACAACCTATATGCATAGTTTATTGATTATTTTGACTGATTTTATTATTGGACATCAAGATTTTTTTTATTGTAATTTAAAATTGAATAATTAAACATTACCAAAAAAATTGAATAATTAAAAAAATAATTAGTTTGGCATCTAGTTAAGTGAAGACCAAGGGAAATCAAATATTCAAAAACCATGTGAAATCTTGAAGTTAGTGTCGATCTCTACTCTAATTTTCACAGTCATCAGAGAACCACATTAATATTTCAGAGGAGTAGGGAAACCCGTGCATAAGGCACAATTGTCAAGATACACTATGTTGTCATCGCTGGTAGTAAAATAGTAGAAGTTATTGGCTAAGAAGTGAACGCGTGTTGGGATTGTACTCACTTTTGATTTACGTCCAAAAGAAAATGGTGGGAACTTCAATAATTGGGAGGTCTGTCTTTTTCAGGAGGACATACCTGGACAAACTGACACAAATGTCACTACTAGCTAGCTAGTATCTAGCACCGATTTTTTAATTGAGAAATAATATTTAAAAAAAAAGACAAACTATCTATTTAATCGGTTAATAATTTTGATTATCGATTAATTTCTTTTTAATTTGTCAATTTTGATGCAATATTTTTTGAAAAATGATAATTTTTATTTGCAGTGCATGCTGAGGTAGACGTAACAATATTGATATTGACTACACAATTCTGACATAGACTTAACGGTATTGATGTGGACTTTGATTGTGACGACGTGTACTTTAACTCTACTAACATGAACTTTGACTCTACTTACATGGATTTTGACTATGTTGACATATGAACTTTGCATATGCTGATATGAACTTTGATTGTGCTGATGTGAACTTGATTTGTTTACACGGGCCAAAATCACTAACAACAGTGAAATAGAGGACAAAAATCGTATTTCACATGAAATATTAAAAATTACCGTTTGATAGTCGTCGATTTATAAACTGACGGGTATAATTCCCGTCGGTTTTATTTCCCCGACGACGACTAATCTGAGGGTGTATTATCGTCGGGATGCCGTCGGTTTAAGTGATTTCCCGTCTATTTCGCTGTCGGTATACCACATGTTTCTTGTAGTGCGACTCCACATGCCCTAGGAAATTCTGGTCAGGCAATGTCGGGGAGGGGTTATGAGAACCAATAGCCACAAAGGGCTATCAACAGGATTCGACTGCCGCCTATATCCGAACCTAACACTCTCAAAGTAATAAGCCTAGGCTATATAGCCAAGTCAAATCATTGAATCACAAAACCCTCGATTGGAAACACTTCGATTATTGCCAACCACCCTATTCCTTATGGTCAAGGTGCTGTACGTTTAACTTACTTTCTCACGCAGTTACCAAACATATAATGTAGTAATAAATTAAAGGCTTAAATACCATTTTGGTCCACTAGCTTTATATAAATTCTGATTTTAGTCCACTATCTTTAGAATTGTCACATTTAGTCCACTAGCTTAAAAAAATTGTCATTTCACCGTGCTGACGTGGACTTAACAATACTGACGTGACAATTGACTTTGCTAACATGATCGTTGACTTTGCTGATGTGGATGTTGACTTAGCTAACATGGTCATCGACTTTGCTGACGTGTCGGTTGACTTTGCTGACATGGCCGTTGACTTTTGCTGACGTGTCTGTTGACTTACCAATTGACTAATAGTGGACCAAAAGTGCTCACAATTTGAAAGCTAGTGGACCAAAATAAGAATTTATGCGAAGTTAGTGGACTAAAATGATATTTTAGGCTAAATTAAATTGAACTTTACAAAGCAGCTGATCTGATCCGGATAATTCCCAACATATATCTTTACAATTAAGTATTAACAATTGCAACTTGCAAGGCCGGTCCCTTGTTTAATTAGGAATATTGTACTTTCACAGAGGGCTATAATCGCTCACCAAATAGATGTTTCCCCAAACCATTGGGCACCCTGATTTGATTTGACACAGCAAATCCCAATCAAATATTATTAGAGAGTGTTGTATGTATATGAAAATAGTAATTTTTTATTTGAAAAAATAATGGATTCGTGTCCATCCTGAATAATGTCTATGTTAAATAAGGAAGAAAATTATAAAGTAAAATAAGTTGAAAAAAATAAATAATAAAAAGTAAGAGTTTAATAGATGCACTGGCACTCTGACAGTGTAATAGTATTTCACATTGTCGTATAATCAAAGTATTCCATTTATAACTTTTCAGTTAGTGAGAGAAAGAAAACACAATTATGACTGACGTTGAAGCACATGATTGGATGATTTTGTAAAAGATTGGTACACGGGATAAAATTAAATCTAAAAAGTAATAGAATTTGTATATTTTATGAGTTGAATATTTAAAAATTCAGACAAGTAACTTTGGAAGTTTTTATATTCAATATGGGGGAGATCTGTTTTATAGTTTAATGGGGTTATTTTTCAAAGAGTTAGGTGCGTGAAAGAGAAACCCACTACTTGGTGAATCTTAGAAATTGCTTGAAGAGGAGTTGGAATCCACTCAAAGTGCTTGATTTTGAAGAAGACATATTATCGGGATTCTTAATAATGGGGACACCAAAAACATGCTTTCAAGCCTTGGAACCCATGCTCGCATTTCATTTTCATACGTGTAAAGATAGGTTACCACTAGATTCAGGTTTCATCATTGGTGCCTTAAACTTGATGAAATAAATAAACTAATGAAACTCCAATAATTGGTAGAAAACGAGCACTCCCCAACACATCATCTGACTGAACCCCCTTATCATGCCGAAATCAAACAGCTTGCACTCTTGTTTCTCTGGGAGTGGGGAAATATTTATAAAAAAGACCTTCCACACACACACACACACACATATATATATATATATATATATATATATATATATATATATAATAGTAATGTTTGACGTACAAATAGAAATACGTCCAACTTGTATCAAATATGTGCTGTCTATATATATTACAGGATGTATGCTATAAGTATATATGTTTAGAGTTTAACACACATCCTAGCACACAAGTACGAGATAGAAGATCAGGCTGACTAAGAAGGACCCTACTAAGTTTAATTTCAAAGGACATAAAGTGTGATATCACCTAAGCAAGACCTCAACATTTGTGAACTGATGCAAAATAACCAACTATGCTATATTTATAATAAGATGTAACGTTTTTTCTTCTATAGCACACTCCTCTTTCAACTATATTAATAATACATTATCAACATATGTTTATGTTAAGCAATTAGGTCTACAAGTCGGCCATCAATGAACTCTAACCTCGACATAACTTAACATGCAGGGGGCTCGTAAAAAAGATTGAGCTCGGCTAATAGATTTGGAAAGTCGGTCATGCAGAAATACATTACTTGACTAGGGAACTCGGCTTTGACCAGAACTCGACCGGAGACCTAGAGCTCGGCCTCAAAGGGGTCCCACTTCCGGATTCTCTGCCGACGTTACTATCTCCCAATTATAAATAAGTAACGAGTTACGGTAACTCTTTCTGGCATTAAAAGACTTGATGTAGAGAATCTACAGTTGCAATGAATACTTCTCTCTTATTAAGAGAGACCTATATAAAGGGGCTTCATGCTCTCAGGTAGAACTAACTTATACTCTTGCATCCATATACTCATATTTTGCCTAGTGCTAATTTGGACGTCGGGTTGAGTCCCTTTTCAGGTACTACCTCAACTTGTGCCTGTGGAGCTCGGCGCTTGGAAGAGAAACTTGGCTCAGTCAACTCAGAGGTCGGCCAACTACTCGATGAGATCAACCAACAACTCGGCGAGGTCGGCCAACTAGTTAGCGAGGCAAAAAAGAACATAAGGTGTGATGAACCGACGTGGAGTTTAAAATACTTTTAATTTAGAAAACGCAACTCATATCATTTCCCATCATAAATTGCTCTTGGGACAAAAGCCATCTATATTTCTTGTCTTAATTATTAGTCGACCACTGTTATTGTCTTTAATAATTGGAGTGAGCTCTAGCTACCTACAAGGCGCATATGGTTCTCTATGCATTATTTGCCCTAGAGATACTCTCAATAATATTTAATTTGTATCTCCATGGACTCTTTTCGATCGATTGATAAGCACATTTTGAAAATGGTCCCCGCATAACAGCGAGGGTCTATGTATAGATATATATATATATATATATATCTCAGTAATACAACTGAAATATGTCCAATTAGTATTCAACGTTTGCTATACATATAATACATAATGTATGTCATACATATGTACGTGTGCTATACATATAACACATATTACGTATTATATGTATAACATACGTTGAATATTAGTTAAATATATTTATACTGTACGATAAGTATTATTGTGTATATATATATATATATAGAGAGAGAGAGAGCATCAAGCATATATAGGCTACTATATATACGGAAAAGAATAAGAAACTTTGTACGACGTCGATCAAAGGTGGTCAGTGTTGTGTAGATTAACTTGGCATTGAATAAATAGATATTCTTGTGAGCAGTTGCTGCTTCTAGAGGGAGCAAAATATTGGTTGTCTTAGTCCTCGTAAAAGGGGTTACAGACGCTGATGAGATCTATCCTTTCATTTTAATATTGTTTGATTAAGATGAGTCTAGTGTAAGTGGCCTTTGATAAAAGGCTACACTTGTTATTTAAGGCTACAGTTTTTGAGGGTGGTCTAAGAGAGTTTTTTATTGTAGTTAATGTAACAAGTCATTGATTAGGTGAAAGATAGAAATAATAACAAGAACAATAATAATAGATAGTATTTGATATACAACAAAAAAAACTAGCCAACCCAGTCAATATGTAATGCACAATACATATAATATAAAATGCACAACGTATATCACATGTCGTGCACAACATATATCACATATTGCAATATAATCTTTCTTTATAATTTGTGATATATGTTGTGCACAATATGTGATATTTATTGTGCATTTTATATTATATTTGTTCTGAATAATATATTGGTTGTTTTAATTAATTTTTTATTGTATATATAGCAATGCTCATAATAATTTGCTAAATGAATTCCATAATAATCTAGTTATGAGTTCTAGTCTTAATTGTATATATAGAAAATGTATGTGTTATATAATCCGAATTAAGTTGGATCCAAATTAAAAAGCCCAATTAGAGTTTGGAAATTGATATGGGCTAGTGTAACTAATTAGCTTAGATAGAGTGAGATTGTTGTTTGGATTCGAAAAGGAGGTTAGGGACGATCAACCATGCTGAGTTTGAAAATTGAAAAAGGGATAAAAACATATTTAAACGTTTAGCATAAGATTTGGGAAATACTCTGTGTACAACAAAAAAATTAGCCAAAACAGTCAATAAGTTGTGCACAACATATATAATATAAAATGCACAACGTATATTATATGTAGTGCACAACGTATATCACCTATTGTGCACAACATATATCACATGTTGCAGCATCATCTTTCTTTGCAACATGTTATATATGTTGTGCACATCATGCGATATATGGTGTGCATAACATGTAATATTCGTTGTGCAATTTATATTATGTATGTTGTGCACAATTTGTTGACTGTTTTGGCTGATTTTTTGTTGTGCCTCTAGCAATGCTCATGAGATTTTTAGGCATTTCAGGATCATACAACACTTAATATTTTTCGCTTTTCTAGTTTTCATGCACTTTATGATTCAAATTATAGTTTAGATTTAGTCGTTGAAGTTCTTTAATCATTAACTCTTGGTGTACTTTGTTTCTTTTGTTGAATTAGAGTATGGCTAGATATAAAAAAAAAAAAAAACCAGTCAAAACAGTCAATAATTTGTGCACAACATATATAATATAAATTGCACAATGAATATTTACATATTATGCACACCATATATGACATAATGTGCACAATATATATCGCATGTTGCAAAGAAAGATGATGCTGCAACATGTGATATATATTGTACACAAGATATATGTTGTGCACTAAATATGATATACATTGTGCATTTTATATTATATATATTGTGCATAATTTATTAGCTAATTTTTTTATTTTGCCTCAAATATTTCCCGTTAAGTTTTTATTCTTCATCATCTTAGTTTTCTATCCAAAGTCTTATTTTCCTTAGATGTGGAGAATTCATAGTAAAAGATAGGATTCCCCTCTTTGATGTGAATCGTCTCGATTAGGGATCAAAGATTATGTTTTGGGGTTCTTGGCTTGATTTTTCTAAATTCAAAAAGACGAAGAAAATGAGCTTGCATTCCCTATATCAATTTTGGAAGAAATAAAGAAGAAAGGAAGGAAATATAAGAAGAGATCACAAGGGAAAATCAATGGTTGAAAGCACCACTTGCTACAACTATGATGAAAGAAATCACTACACAATAGATTGTCAAAAAATCTCGAAGACAATATGAATAAATAACGGAAAGAAAAGGAAAGCATACTCAAAATTAAAGAAGAAATTAGTTTTCTTGAAAGCAATATAATAACCTTGAGAAAGCTTAATCAGATAATTCTAAACTTATCAAAATTAGCAAACTTCTAAAATCTATTTTGGAAGAGAAATTTTATGCACTACTAGAAACTCTCGGATTATCGACGGATTTTATCGAGGGATACACTTAATATCCGTCGATAAATCAATGTATCGACGGATAGTCCCCCACGATTACTTGTTAGTCGCAATTCGCTTATCGACGGATGAACTCAAAACATCCGTCGATATGTTTATCGAGGGATATATCCGTCGATATCTGTCGATAGTATTGACGGATGTATCCCTCGATAAAATAATTTAAAAAATAATAAGAAATTATTAAATATTTTTATCGGCGGATACTTATCCGTCGATACGTTATTTTTCCAACAAAAAAATAAAAAAAATAATTTAGTTATCGGCGGATGCATCCGTCGATAACAGTAGCCGAAAATAATTTTTTTTTAAATTTCTGAATTAATAATATTTAAACTAAATCAAAATTTATAACAAAATAGTAATAATCTCCATAAATAAAACTATAATGAAATATCATAATATATATATTAATCAATATTTACAAAATAGATAAAATCCAAACACTATATAAGTCAAGTCATAAAAAATCCAAAAGGTAATGTCTAAACATCCAAAACATAAACAATAAAAAAAAGTCATACAAAATCCATCGTATCAACGTCACAATCATCATCACCATCACCAGCATCATCTCTGGATGCATCCGGCTGAGTAGGAGGAGTCTGGGCAGGAGGAGGTCGAGGAGTCGGTGTGTGGGCAGCGGCGGCAGCAGCAGGCTGAGGAGCAGGCGGTGTCGTCTGGGCAGCGGCAGCAGCAGTAGCAGCAGGATGTGGAGGTGGTGTAGAATATGCGGGATGTGGATATCCTGGATGATATGCAGGTGGAGGAGGAGGCCAGAATGCAGGGGGATAAGGATACTATAGAGGAGTGAGAGGGAAGGGTGATGCCTGAGAAGGTGGTGGTGGTGCAGATGATGACCCTCCAGCAGCAAACATCCCGTAATACTAGGACATCTGCTCTCTAATCTGGTGGCTGACCTCCGCGGCATTCTCCTGCTGTTGGGCGATCCTGTCCTGCTGTCGGGCGGTCCGCTCCTCCTCAAGCTGGGCCTGCAGCACCTCGACCCGGGTCTGTAGCTCCAGGTTTAGATTGTGAACCCGGTCACGGACCTCAGCGTCGCTGCTCTCCGCTGAGGCTACTGCTCCTGTCACAGCAGATGCGTGGGAGGAACGAGCAATGGGGTTCGCGATCGCGCCCCGCCCGTATATGCGGCCCTTGTAAGGGCCGCCCACAACCTCGGTCCACACCGCCTCCTCATCGACGGGTGGGACGGACTCACCGGGCTGTGATGCCTTTGCCAGCTCGGTGCGGACCTCATCCAAGCGGCGCGTATAATCAGCCTACAATTAGAAGAATACATAATCATTTTAAGTGGAATACATAATCATATTAATTGAATACATTTATACAACTATGATGAAATCACTTACATGAGTGCGCTGCGACCGCTCGTCTACCCACGTCGTCTTGTCGCCCTTCCTGGTGTGGGTCTCCCTGAACAACTCCTCTTGCGTGGGTGGTCTCTTCAGCCTCTGCTCCTGTAAGTTTAAAACAATTGAACAAAGCATTAATTAATCAATTCATATATAAGAAACATAAAATTAAATGTATTGCGTTCGGAATATTACGTACCAGCCGTCTCTTAGTGGAGTCCACAGTAGCGAATCCACCACGGTGAAGGAAGCCACCCCTCAGTGAGGCCCTGCTAGCCTTGGCCTTCTCCGACTTGGCCTTAAACCTCGGAGAAGACCAATACTCCTGCAGCACACGGTGGTGGGCATCTGAGAGCCACCTGTGATTCCTGTCCTTTCCATTACGGATCCATAAGTACATGTCACCGAGCCTCTTAGCTGCCCGATGGCAGAAGGCACGGTACAGTACTGGATCATCGGCAGGACTAATGGTGAAGTGAGACTACAATATATAGACAAATTTAATTTATTGTTAGTTACCACAACATAATTAATTAGTAATTACTAAAATTGAAGAGTTTCATATTACCTTCCACTCCTGATACCATCGTCGCCTCTCCTCCTCGGTCAACTTCGAGAAATACTCGATCGGCCTATGATACATCTTCTGTATCGTGGCCGTGATCTGATGAGTGCCGAGGGTGGCATGCACAAAACTATACATTGTTATAAAGAATTAGTTTCCATTTTATATAATAATCCCTTTTACATATTTTATTTATAAAAGATTGACATTTATAACAACTTAAATCATATACCTTAGACCGGATGGATCCGGTCTGATGGAGGGGAGATGACGTGAATCTGAAGCTGCAGATGCAATCTCGACCGGCACCTCATCACTACCCCCAATGTCATGTGGGGAGGCAGTAATGGGTGATGATGATGGTCCCCCAGCAGCAGATGGTGATGATGATGGTACTGGCTCGTAGTCGGGGTCCTCCTCCGTCTCTGGCCTCGGCTCACGACCAGGGATGTCATACAACTGAACACCCCTGGAAAGATAACCACGAGGCTGGGCGGCGGTCTTCCTCCGCCCTCGATCTCCTCGGCCTCTGCCCCTATCCCTACCCCTATCATCATCTGCCATATCTATTCACAACAATACAAGTTACTTTTTATTAATTAAAGTGTTTGACAAAGTATCTTAAAATGAGGTAGTGTTATTTGAAAACAAATTGAATTGTTAAAAATCATTTATTCAGAAAGTTGTGGACTGTCTTCACTCTCGTCTTCTGTATCGTCACTGTCAAGTTCATCTTCTTCTTCGTCACTACCTTCAGTGGAGTCATCACCATGAGTTGTTATGTTTTTGCGAGACATGTTAATAATGTCATCTTCACCAGTATCATCGTGTAAAGTAGCAGGGACTCCTGTATCTACAACCACCCTTGGAGCACGTTCAACTTCGACTTGGTAAGCTATTTCATCCACATCATCACTTTGAACTCTACCCCTAGGTTTGGTTGTGAAAACAATCAACCACTTATTCTTGCACTTCCCCGGATACCTTGTGTAATACACTTGCCGAGCATTCTGTGCAATGATGAAAGGATCATATGCACCAAATCGTCGTGTATGATTAACCTCAATTATGTCGTAATCAGCGTGCTTGCGTGTTCCATCAGGATGTCTAGGATCATACCACTCACAGCTAAACAAGACAACCTTCTTTGGCGTTGGGTCCTCACCAACATATTCCAACTCTAAGACTTGTCTAAGTACCCCGTACCAATTATTCTCCCATGTTCCAGCATCCCCTCGAACGCATACTCCACTATTGTACGTGGTCTTCTCACGACCCCAGTCTAGGGTGTGAAATTTATAACCATTCACATGGAAAATTGGCCACAAAATTGTTACATTGGTGGGACCCCAAGCTAAGCTTTTTATATGAGGATTTGTGACATTATTGTCATGATTGAGCACCTACATACGTAGAGAACAAAGAGAATAGAAGGGAAAATTTTGAATTTTATGTTAAGATATAAATCAAAGACTAATAATACGAAGATTACAAACTTATGAACGAGTTAAACCATTGAGGGAATTGGTCAAGCGTATGATTCTGAACGGTTTGTTCAAAATATCTGTTGCCAGTAAGTAGAAATTAAAGATTTTTAATGACAACATTCACTACTATATACAAAAACATTATTGAAATGATGAATTAGATATGTCACTTACGTTCTATAAGTGTTCACCTCATCACAGTTGATGAGAACATGTAGGTTGTTTGCATGCTTTTCTCTATCATTCAGCCAATAGTTTGTGGGTTTACCGGCACCACGTCCAGGTTGATTAAACACAGACAAAGTAGGCGGATATGAAGTTTCACCTCCATCATTGCGGCCTACTGCTGTTCTTTTCGAATGAACATGTGGCTCAAAATAAAATGAACAGAAGAAAGACGTCTCCTTTGATAAATAAGCTTCACATATTGACCCTTCAACATGAGCTCGATTCTTAACAGTTCTCTTAAACGTCCCAATATTTCTTTCAAAGGGGTACATCCATCTATATTGAACCGGCCCACATACTTTCGCTTCATAAGCCAAGTGCACAGGTAAATGTTCCATTGAGTCAAAAAAAGAGGGGGAAATATTCTTTCCAACTTGCACAAAATTACAGAAATATTTTGCTCCATTACTTCCAAATCATGGGACCTCAGTGTGGTAGAACACAAATCACGAAAGAACAAACTAAGCTCGGTCAATGGTTTCCACACATGTAAAGGTAACTCTCGAAAGGCAACTGGAAGCAAACACTCCATAAACACATGACAATCATGACTTTTCATCCCATGGAACTTTCCATGCGCAACATCCACACACCTACGGAGGTTGGAAGCATACCCATCTGGCATTCTCAACTCTTGCACCCATTTACACACGGATTGCCTCTGCGCAGGATTTAAAACATAGCTTGCCTTCGGCTTAACAACACGACCATCACGTGTGTCTTGTAAATGTAGCTCTGGTCGTCGACAGTACTCTGTTAAGTCTAATCTTGCCTTGACATTATCCTTAGTCTTGTCACTGTCCATAACAGTATTCATGATGTTATCACAAACATTCTTCTCAACATGCATGACATCTAGACAGTGACGAACAAGATTATCTTTCCAATAGGGTAACTCCCAGAATATGCTCTGCTTAGTCCAGTTATGGTCCACACCATAACCTGGAAACTTGACTACTTTACCCAATTCGGTTATCTTAGGCAGATTTTTAACTCTGTCCCAGACCTGTCTTCCAGTAAGCCTAACATGTGGTTCTTCATGTTCAACACAGTTTCGCTTAAACCCATACATGTTATTCCTAAATGCATGATCATTTGGCAAGAATCTCCTATGACAATCAAACCATGAGTTCTTGCCGCCATTCTTAAGTGTGAAGGATTTTGTATCCTCCATGCAAATAGGGCAAGCTAGCTTCCCTTGTGTCATCCACCCAGACAACATACCATAAGCAGGAAAGTCATTAATCGTCCACATCAGAGCGGCTCTTAGCATGAAATTTTCTTTGGTGGCCACATCATAGGTCAAGACCCCATTGTGCCACAACTGCTTCAATTCATCTATGAGTGGTTGGAGGAAAACGTCAATTTTAGCTTTTGGATTATCAGGGCCAGGAATTGCACATGTTAAAAACATGTACGGATCTTTCATGCACATCTCAGGAGGGAGGTTGTAAGGGGTAACAACAACAGGCCAACTAGAATAAGGCTTGTTAAAGAAGTTATTTGGCATGAACCCATCTGAGCAAAGCCCTAATCTAACATTCCGCGGATCATTTGCAAATTGAGGGTGACACCTATCAAAATGCCTCCAAGCTTCACCATGAGAGGGATGCGTCATTATCCCGTCACTTCTCCTATTCTCATAATGCCACCTCATGTGAGGTGCAGAGCTCATAGAGGCATACAAACGTTTTAACCTATGGATTAGGGGAAGATAGTGCATCCTTTTGTTGGGAATATGCTTATACCTCCCATTACCCGCTCTTCTAGGTTTGAACCTGGGGGCCTGGCAGAATTTACATTCAACTAATTCAATATCCTCCTTATAGTACAACATGCAACCGTTCATGCAACAATCAATTTTCTCTGATTTCAACCCAAGTTTTGAAACTAACTTCTTTGCCTTATAATAGTCCCTAGGAATTGCCTCTGGTCGTGGATTAGCATCACTCATTAAAGTAGCTCATCGATCAAAAGCACTTTGACTCTCGTTTGCCTCTGACTTGATAGACAACATCCTAACTGCCACTGACAACTCAGAAAGGGCTGAACCCTCCCAAATGGGTGTCTTTGCAGATTCTAACAAAGAAAAAAACCTCTGCGCTTCAGGATTTGGTTCCTTCTCTCTGGGTTCATTATAATCTTCATCATGTTGCCCCCAAAGGCATCATGGATCATTTCCTCATAACACCCACGATTATCACCACCCCAATTTAAATTACGATCCCCATATTGGTCACCATCAAACCCACTTGAACTACCTCCGACAAACTGATCCTGCTGTACTGACACTGACTCGACTTCCCCATGGACTGTCCATACATAATAATTATCCATAAATCCCTTTTTGTACAGGTGAACCTTAATCGTGTCAACATCATAGAAAAACCTACAAACACACTTGGCACATGGACACTTGACTTTTCCCTCCGTCCTAAATTGTTCAGACATAGAAGCAAACCCCACAAACTCTTCAACTCTAGCATAGAATTCCGGCTTAATTCCCCCCCTATTCAGGTGTAACCTATCATACATCCATGATCTATTTGTTGATGACATTGCCCTTGAATATTGGAGAATCCTAAAATCAGAAGTTTAACTAAGGCTTATTAATAACAGCTTTTTAGTTAAACTAAATTCACCATTAATACGACACAATTGATTTTTACAAATTTGTTAAATTTTTACTCAAACATAATTTCGACAGAGTTTCCTTTAGTTTTAGATAACTTAACAACAATTATTTAATTTCTCAAAATAGATACTTCACAACATTTTGACAGAGTCTCCCCTAAATTTTAAACAAACTTTCTCATTTAATTTTACAAAAAATGAGAAGTTTAACTAAGACTTATTAATAACAGTTTTTTAGTTAATCTAAATTCACCATTAATACGACACTAATGATTTTTACAAATTTGTTAAATTTTTACTTAAACATAATTTCGACAGAGTTTCTCTTAGTTTTACATAACTTAACAACAATTATTTAATTTCTCAAAATTTTTACTTCACACAATTTTGACAGAGTCTCCCCTAAATTTTAAACAAATTTTCTCATTTAATTTTACAAATCAATCAACCAGTATTGCCGGAGTTTAAGGACCAGTCTCAGACTAAGTCATCTACCCTAAGGTTTTGCAACAATAACAATAGAATCATATCATTAAATTAAAATTAATAAATAACATACCTAATATAAACGTAAGCTCCAATCGTCAGAATATATCAACAATTGTTCTCATATATATCATTTAAATAATATATTTGTTACGTTAATAAAAATTACTTACTTTAAATAACATATAAGTTTATTAAATCTATCTTTTTTGGAATAACGTTTTCTATTATTGTTTAAAACAGTTTTCCTTTTAAAAAAATTAATATATTTATTTTTTTAAAAACAAAGTTTAACATATTAATTTTTTTAAATAGAAAAAATAAAAAAAATTAATAAATACAATATATAAAAATACCAAAACAATGAAAAATTAAAATTTAACAAAAATACCTAATGGAAGAGCAAGAGATGCTTCCTGGCGGCGGTGGCAGTGGACGGCGGCGACGGCGGTGGCAGCGAAGAAGACGGAGGATGCTACAATGAGTTCTCATTAGACACCTCAAACAAAAAATCTAAACCGATTAAAATGTAGAGGACAGAGAGACTAACCTGTTGGCACTTCCTGGAGGGCGAACGAGCGGCGGACGGTGGCGGAAACGGCCCTTTTTCGCGGCGGAGAGAGAGAGAGCGGAGAAGAGAGAGAGAGGAACTGTCGCGAAATGAGGAAGAAGGAGACGCTGTCTCCTCATATTCGCGGATTATCGACGGATGGTTTAACCATCCGTCGATATCATCCCTCGATAAAAGGTACCCGATTTAATGAAACGGTGCGTTTGAGTTATCGAGGGATGAAACCGTTCTTATCCGTCGATAGTTGTCTTCTAGGGTTAGGGTTTAGGGTTTAGGGTTTTATCGGCGGATATTTTAATCTCCATCCGTCGATAACATCAACATGCCCAAAAATAATTTTTTGTTTTGCGCGGGAACATATTATCGAGGGATATTTTAGAAAATATCCCTCGATAATTATATTCGTTGATTAAACAATCTCGCCAATGCTATATCCGTCGATAAATCCGCCGATAACCTTGGCAAAACCATCCGTCGATAATCCGTCGATAATTTCGGTCGATAATCTGAGAGTTTCTAGTAGTGATGTGTACAATAATAAAAAGTTATATAAGTACAATACTTATTTCAATCATTGGATTGTAATATGGATCCACTCTTCTATCAAAACGGTTAGAATTTAACGGTAGAGGTTATTATTGTACAAGTATTGTATATTTTTTTGTTGTACATGTAGCATTTACATTTTGGAAATATGGTTAAGAGCATTGCTATATGTACAACAAAAAATCAATCAAAACAATCAATATATTGTGCACATATAATATATATAATATAATATGCACAACGTATAGTATATGTTGTCCACATCATATATCATGTATCACATTATGTACACATAACATATATTACGTACATGTTATTAAGAAAGATGATGTTGTAATATGTGATATATGTTATACGTAACATGTGATATATGATGTGGACAACATATGGTATATATTATACATATTATAATATTATATACGTGCGTTATGCACAACATATTAACTATTTTCACTGATTTTTTTATTATGCACAACATATTAACTTTCTTTATTTACGGGTGATGCTTTGTGGTGGTGGCGTACAGGTGGAGGAAGAAGACAAATGTGAAAGAACATAGAAAAATGAAATGTCTTGAATTTTTGGATTTGTGGCCAACAAAAAATTGAATATAAGAAAGAGGGTGAGTGATGACCATTCATAAAATTTGGGGGCAATTTGCAATTTTTAAAACTTGTAAGTGGGAAGGGTGAGAAAGAGAGATGGTGTACTTTTGGTAATTTTATAAACTTTTGGATTTTAATTCTAAAATGCTTTATTACATTTATTCCTAAATTTCTATCTAAACTACCATGCATAAAATATTTATTTACACAAACACCCCAATTTGTAATATATTGGATCGAATTATTCATACAATTTTGTTATTTATTGCAAATAGAATTTGTAAGAGGATTAAATTAAATGAATTTGTGGGAGAGCGAAAGTGTGTGTGAGTGAGTAGTGGTGAGTGTGCAGAGTGAATGAGAGTGTAATATATTGCTTATGATAAATGTAATCTATTATATTCAACTTTTTTATTAGCAACTTATTATTAGCATATTCTGGTGAGTGAAATGTCATTTAGGTCCTTATTTTTACATACGCGAGTCAAATTAGTCCCTCTCTTTTTTAATTTATCAAATTGGTTCCTCACATTTCAAAACGTGAGTCACGTTAGTCCCCCACACAGTTTCTGTTTGTCTCCCCGTTATAATGGTGCTGAGGTGGCACGTTTAGTGCCAACTTGGCATGCTAACATGGAGACCACTATTACACTGAATCAAATAACTCCCTATCTTTTTAATAAATGAGTCAAATTGGTCCCTCCAACATTTTTTATAAAATCTAACCCTATCACCCCTATTTCACACATCCCTAACCTTTTTACCTTTCCTCCATTAATCCTCCATAGCTGAGCTGCGGTTGCTGCCATGACCATGGGTGGCGGTTCTTTTCTTCACCAAAGAAACACCAAGAGTGGACAATCTGAAGGGGGCTCCAATGAGAGTTCACAGCGACGTCAAGGAGCAAGAAGAAACAAGTTTCAATGTCATTGTGGGTTGAAACCAGTGTACAGAATCTCATGTACGAGCACAAATCCTGGAAGAGCATTTTATGAGTGTCCAAGGTGGGAGGTAAGTTATCAAACTATCATCCCTTCTATTGGTATCTTCCATATTTGAATTTTTCCCTACCAATATTGTCTTTTTTTCTTTTTTTTTTTGCAAGATGGGAATGATTGTAACTTTTTCTTATGGGCAGATAAACTCAAACAACATAATTTCCTTGGGACTAGTTCTACACTAAACATGGAGATGATTAGCTTGGAAGAATCTAACAATGAAGAATGGAGATCCAATATGGCATTGAAGATTGGGATATTGGAGGCTGAAGTTAGAACATTAAAGATGTTAATGATTGGATGGTTTATTGTGACATTTGTTGTTTTTAGTTTTTGTTGTTGTGTATTTTTATTCAAGTAAAAAAAATGAAGAAATGATGTTTTTAATTTTTATTTTTAGTTTTTGTTGTTTATGATGGATTAATGTTGTTGTTAGTTTTTGTTGTTTATGATGGATTAATGATGTTATTAGTTTTTGTTGTTGTTGTTTAAAGATGTTAATGTTGTGCATATATGGTATTTTTCACAAATTCCACAACTCAGCTTGGAGAATTAATGGAGGAAAGGTAAAAAGATTAGGGATGAGTGAAATAGGGGTGATAGAGTTAGATTTTATAAAAAAGGTTGGAGGGACCAATTTGACTCATTTATTAAAAAGATAGGGAGTTATTTGATTCGGTGTAATAATGGTCTCCATGTCAGCATGCCAAGTTGGCACTAAACGTGCCACCTCAGCACCGTTATAACGGGAGACAAACGGAAACTGTGTGGGGGACTAACGTGACTCACGTTTTAAAATGTGAGGGACCAATTTGATAAATTAATAAAGAGATGGACTAATTTGACTCACGTATGTAAAGATAAGGACCTAAATGACATTTCAGTCTATTCTGGTTGTACATGTGGTGCTTCTATATTAAAATCAAAGTAATTGAAATGTAAAATATGCATGTGCTTATTAACATTTAAAGGGAAAACAAAAATAATTTGCAATTTTCTTTCTCGTTTGTTTTACCATCAATACCCATAAGTTATATCACCCTTGCATATTAAATGAGAAAATGTTTAGTGTATGATAAAAATACTTACAACAATTGTACAAAATCTATTCACGTCATTGAATTTTAAGTATTTGAATGTAATGTTGAGGTCAATTTAAAATTCAATAATAAAGCTGAATAATGTTGTAAACCTATTATAAGTGTTTGAGTTGTACGTACAATTTTACTCATATTAAATGATTGTTATTTATTCATTATTTTCACGATTTTAAAAAACATGGATTAATGGGACACGTAACTCACTTTTAACCATAAATTATTAAAAGATACTAGCAAGTAGCATTATTGAATTTTGTAGGAGTACCAAAGAAACACCCTTAATTTCTATATGATATAGAAAGCTAAAATTATATATGTTGGGCAAAAATCAATGACAAGAGGTTAAAATTTATGACACCTGAATCTAGAAAATGTTATATGTAAGAATTAGAAGAAAAACAACAAAAATTTTCTTCATGTCAACTATTTACGTCCATACTAATGCTAACTACTCAAGGGTTCAATTTACAATATCAAAGGTATTTAAGAACAAAAATAGGTGTAACTAAAACAAAACAAATAAAAAACTATTCATGGAGGTGGCAGTAGCTAATGTTGTTTGGTTTGACAATCTTGAGAAAGCACATTACTTGCTTTGGGTATCATATCCACCGTCATTTGACACGTAACATCATATTTCTTTGTCACACTATGCAACTTCCACATATTCGTCCGTGCATTGAAGTGCATGGATAAAGAGAATGACACACTCTCATGGACCAAAATAGGCAGTTTCCCTTTCAAGCCTTTGAAGGCTAAGGTTACCATCATTGAACTACGATGTGCTTGAAAGATATTTGGATACGTTGACGAAGCAATTTCATGTTGTTTTCTCAAAAGGGAAATGTGCCATTCTTTGTACAAAATGTCTGATATTATATTTGGGTTGTAGACATCTAAAGTGATGTTGTATGTTGGGTTAGTAGCATTATGGAAATTAAATTGTTTGATGGAGAATCTAGGGCTCTTAGGCCTATTTAGCATGATGTAAAAGCCCACAAGAAGGCCACCAATAAAGAGAACAATTAAGATTCTCAAAATGACTCGCACATATATCCAACATCGTTTATGCTTTTGGACCTTCTTTTTGGTGTTTTGGTGATCTTGGATGATATGAGCATTTTCTGGTGGTGGAATACGGTAGATCTGATCCCTAGGGACCTGCACGACATATGTTTCATCATTTAAGTTTGATAATTGCAGTTCAGAGAATTGATTTTGGTTGGTGTAAATTGGAGGTGGTTGTGACGACGATGATGGTGGCAACATAACCCGCTCCTCCATTGGTGTATGGGGAGCGGTGGGGAAGAGATAAAAAAGGAAAGTGGATGATATATGATGATTTAGGATGTTAGGAGATAGGGAGAGAAAATGTTGGCATGGGAGATGAAAGTGATGTTCATGCATGCATGCACTTTTGCACAGGATGGGGGAGGACGAGTGATATTGGGAGAAAGTGTAGGGTAAAGGTTTAGTTAAAAATGAGAGATTGACATTCTACAAAATAAAAAACAATGTGAGATTCAGGAAATATCCCAATATTAGATTAGATTTGGTGGTTGCTTTTACAAGTTAATTCTAAGTTACTTAACTAGCGGTTCAAAATACAAAGTGAAAAATCTGTAGACATTTCGTCAAATACTTTATAAGTAAGATTCAATTAAAACTATCTGCTAAGACTAAGAAGCACATAAATGATATATACGAGACACATATATAATATGATACAAATATGAAAATACAATAATTAAAAAAACATATAATACAAACAACAATTATACATTGTAAAGTTAAATATAGAAATAGAGTTATAGAAAAAAAATAATATATCATAATATAAAGATAAATAAGTCTAAAACAAAAAAAGGTTATATTGAGATATTATGATGATTAAAAATATAATATATATGTATCTTTTATTTTTAATGACCTAATCCAACCTCACATTTTCACTATGAAAAAAATGTTAATCTCTTCTCCTTCAAGCACATCATATAAAAATATAACAACTTAAAAATTTGGTTCATCTATAAGATGCTTTAAGAACAAAGCTCCTATTATCCACCCCCAACATCCTACATCTTGAAAGCTCCTAGTTTGTAGTAGTAGATCATAGTTGAAATTTATCTTGCGCCCACTTATCTTCTATTGAATCAAAATTTGAAAATGTGTTTGTACCAAAAAAGATCTACATATTCAATAGCAACTTTGTTCTTATCCTCAAGGTTTGAATTCTTAGTTTAGTGTTGAGGTGCGTGATCGTATTGCTTGATTGTCAGAGTAACTGTGCATACTTAACCATGATATGGAGCCTGATCAACTCGATGTTTATTGTTTTGTGTGCATAGGGACATGACACCTAGCAGACGTAATAGGGACAATGCTGACGACCACGAGGATACAGGGCAAGAGAACAGTGTTACTCCTAAGGCTTTTATGGAAATGGCCAGGGCCATGCACCGCATGGTGGATCACATGACGCAGCAACACACCCCTCAGCTGACAGTGCAGCCCACAGGTATGGATGCAGAGAATGCCCGTTTTTATGAGTTCAAGAGGGTGAACCCTTCCCCATTTCTCGGCACTACCAACCCTTTTGAGGCCGAGGATTGGTTGAGGGGTATAGAGGACATCTTCTCAGTGATTAAGTGTTCCGAGGTGCAGAAGACTCGGTTAGCGGCCTTCATGCTTCAGATGGAGGCTCGTGCTTGGTAAACCGATGCTCGTCGCGCTCATGATGCAGCGAGTATCCCTATCTCATGGGACATGTTTAAGAGCATGTTCTATGATAAGTACTTCACTAAGTCAGTTCGTCAGGAGAAGGAGTTGGAGTTCCTCAACCTTCAGTAGGGGAACATGACGGTGCCAGAGTACACGGCGAAGTTCGAGGAGCTTATTCGGTTCTCTAAGATCTACCAGGAGAATCCTAAGGAATCGTGGAAGTGCATGAAGTATTGCTCTAGTCTGAGACAGTACATCAAGAGGATGATGAAACACATGAAGATCAAGGAATACTTCAAAATGGTCGACACCTGCAGAATCTTTGAGGAGACTAGTCGTGCAGATGCTCCCCCGAGGACTGAGGCATTGAGGAGGGGTTCGGCACCACAACATGCTCATGTCAGACGCCCGACCCCTACTTGCTTCCAGCCATATGCAAGAAAAGCCTTGGTGTTGAGACATGCACAAACCATATTTTCCATATCCTAAACCCACTTAAGCATTTTATCCAACACCTTGCAAGCAACTTACACATGCATAGAAATTATTCTACCAAAGAGATTTGAATCCAAATCAATTAAGTAAAACTAACTTAGACACATGCAAGCCAAATTCTCAATCAAGAATTATTCCTAGTCTCCTAACTAATGGGCATAAAATTATAATCCTCACTCAACACCAAAAAACACTCAAATACACAATAATCTCCCAATCAAGAAACCAAAATGCATTCAAGATATACAATTAAAATTAGCAAGTATGAATCCACACAAACTAACGTCAATTGCATTTGGAAGAACCAAGAAATAAGGAAACTAGAGCAAGAGACAAGTAATGAGTTTCAAGAGAAAATATGATCTTAGCATTACCCAACACCAAGAACAAAGAAACTACTTAACCACAATATAATTAAAGCAAGTAAGAAACAAGAAATTAAAGCAATAGCAAAGATGAAAATGAAAATAGAAATTAATTTGAACTTGGGGAATTGTATGTAAAGTGTGTATGAAATATGTAGAGAGAAATGTAAAAAGAATTTAGAGAGAATGGAGAGCTTCTCTCTCTAAAATAAAATAACCTAAACTAAAACTAAAAAAAAGGAAAAAAATTGTCTTCAACCCAATTACAAAAGGGGGTCTTAAGTATAAAATGAACTAGGCACTAAATTGCAAATTCAGCAAAATTTAAGTTGCTGTCACGAGCCGGTCGCTAGCGACCATGATGCTTGTCGCTAGCGACCACATGCAGAATTCTAAAAATGCAGCTTTTTCTCCGGCTCGTCGTTTCGTTCACTTCTTTGCTCTGATGCTCCTGATGCTTCCGAGACTCGAAGTAGCTCCGGCCTAGGTCCCTGAAATCCAAAGACACTACCCAATAGTACATCAAAAGATAACAAGACCAAAGTACCACTAACAAGCCTCAAACAGACGTAAAATTACCACACTAACCAAGAAAGCGAAAATATGCACAAACTGTGAAAAGAACCATTATTAAAACAATAAAGGATGCAAGATGCACATGTAAAGGTAAAGAATGCACAGAATTTCGCATCCTATCAGTCCACAACCTTCTTCCTCCTCTAGGCCACAGCACCAGGGGCGCGTGTTCACAGTCACAACAGAGGGCGCAGAGCGGTCCGACGATTTCATTAGGGGTAAGTGTGTTATTTTGGGACGATCCTTAGTTGTACTGTATGATTCCGGTGCCACACTTTCATTCATTTCACATGATCATGCTAGGACCCTAGGATTGCATATGTCAGAGCTACCCTTTGATCTGTTAGTATTTACCCTTACTACTGCACCCATTAGGACATGCTTAGTTTGCATGAAATGTAGGTTTCATATAGATGATAGGTCATTCATCTTTGATCTCATCTGCTTGCCCATGTCAGGTCTAGGCATTATTTTAGGTATGGATTGATTGTCTGTCAATCGAGTCTTGCTTGATTGCCATGCTAAGTCTATTATTTTCCCTTCTATTCCTTTTGCATGTGTCACCCATGTAGACTTGTATATTAGTGCTATTAGGTTGAACTGTTGTGGGGTTATGAGCAATGCCTACATGTTTCTCGCCGCTAGTGAAATCGAAAAGGGTCAGGTGTTGAGTGAGCTACCTGTAGTGAGAGAATACCCAGAGGAGTGTGAGGGGAGTTTTCTGTAGTGAGCTACCAGCGGTGGTGTTTTCTGGAGCTACCAAAAACATCACCGCCGCAACTCCAAGTCACGAGTCGGGTAATTAAGCTCGTGTGGCTTCAACTGAAGTGAAGCATATGCCACAATGTTGCGATACTGCATTAGCACGCAACCCAACCCCTTCCCTGAAGCATCACAGTAAACCTCGAGGTAGCGTTTGGATGTGTAGACATAGTTGAACTAAACACTAAGACATAGACACATATGGACATAGACATAATGTCCTAATGTTTGTATATTGTGTTTGGATATGTATGAGACATGTTGTGCTGTTTTATGTTTGGATTAATGATACATGCACTAATATACATTATTAAAAGGCAAATTTACCCTTAATTTTCATAAATAAATAAAAATTAAAAACTAAATAAAAGTTTTAAAAGAAAAATTTGAGAAAGAGACTTCGTCTTCTTCTCTATCCTGACAATGATGTGGAATGACTCTATGGTTAAGGAGGGTGAGGGGTGGTGGCACACTAGCACAGTGGTGGGCTAAGGACGAGGATGAATAGTGGTGTGATAATAAAGGTGATGATGTGAGAGGTAAGGGTGGTGGAGGTGGGTGAGAGGGTGAAGGTGTGAGGATGAGGGTGAGGGAAAGAGAGCTGCAGTAGGTGGTGGTTGTGGGGTGGGTTGAGTTGTGGTGGGGTATAGGTGGTGTTTGTGGTGAGATGCGCTGTGGTGGTGGTGGTAGTTGTGGTGGTGGTGGTGTGGGTGTTGGTTGGGTGGCATTAAAATGGCAGTTCTGATGAGTGAGGGTGATGGTATATGAGGTTGAGGATGAGGATATAACATGGCATATTAGAAAATAAATGGAGTATTATTATCATTAAAAGTTGTGCCTATGAGACACGTCTCAGTGTCCCAGCTTGAAATGAGAACACAATATAGCATTATTTCTGTCTCCTTATGTACTACGTGTCTCTAAATTATTTGTGTCTAAACCAACCAAACTTAATACATGTACTACCATGTTCCAAAGTTTGTGTCTTTGGACATCAACCAAACGGAACCCGAAAAGACTCACTGGGGTCTAGTAGTGTAAGCACTGGAGTCGAAGTGAAACGACTCTTCAGCTCCAAAAAACTCCCCTCACACTCCTCCGTCCACAAAAAGTAAACTAATGACAGTTTCACATGTATTTTTCATTTACACCTAAAAATAAAAATAAAAAAATGGATAAACCAAACACACTCTAAAATTTCTATTATGTCTTTAAACTAAGATCAATGCAACATATTTTTTTTCTTTTTCATATAAGTCACAATTTATTTGATGATACCTCTATTTTACCTTGAACGATGTTTTTGATTGATAATATTTTTTTTCTAACCTTGCATATTTTAATTGAAAAGTAGAGTTGATTGCTCATTTTTGACAGGTAGAAAAGAGAAAAAAAAGTTATCAAGAATATTTGTTGTAGAATTAAATTTTAATCTCTTTTTATTTATATAATCTCAGGTGATCTCAATAATGATATGAATAAAAAAATATAATGATAACAATATATATTTTTTTAATTATCAAAGATAGAAAAAAATATAAAATAAATCAATCAATATTATGTTACATTATGACTATTATATTCTAACATGCATAACCTCCAATAAAATTTCAAATCAAATCTCATTAATTAATTTCTTAAAATAGAATCATTTAATGTTAATTTATCGAAGTTGCGACACTTAACAACTTCTCATGCAATGAACACTGATATTTTTTTTTGGTTGCCCACGGTGTCCGAAACTTCGCTCCGACTAATCCGTCGCCCCGGGTCGCATACCTGGGAATGACATGTGAGGCTCCCAACAAGAATTTTTTCCATCCACAAGACTCGAACTCGAGACCTTGCTTAGGGAACAACAAACTGCTTACCACTTGTGCAAACCGTTGTTGATGAACATTGTTATATTTATATGTATAGATACTGTTATTTTTTTGGGTTTTACCGTAGGGCACTTTTAAGGATATTAAAAATTCTTTTTTTTTAGTTCTTGTTAACAATTTTTTTTTTCTTTATTCTAGAGTCAAACGTAGAAACTATTTTCGAGCATGTTGACAAAGAGTAGTAAGAGAGCCTGAAAGGTGAACCCGAGAGAGAAGGAATTGACGACCAAGAAAATGGGCTTTTCACGTCACGGATAAGTCATAACTCATAAGTAGCAAACTCCGCGATTTTTTATTTTTTATTTTTATATTTTGATTTGATTTATTTTATGATATTTACTGAGATACTTTATTTTATTTTTTTATTTCCTGTAATTCAAAATAAATAAAAAATAGGAGTAATTAAAGAAGTAGAGATCTAATCGAAAGGCAAGTCAGAGTCATAGGTTCGTAGAAATAAGGGGAAAAATTGAGAAAAAACAATCCGATTGGAAACGCCCCGTTACAAATCCGAGATCGGAAGAGCTTCGATTGAACGGGGTGTTCATTTCGGAACAATTCCGCCATTGATTTGTTTTTTATTCTCACAACGCTAGAATCTGTAATCATCATCATCATCATATAAAGTAAGGGTTAGGTTTAAATCTTTGATCTCCCGATCTTTGACTTTGGTCTTTAGATAAACACCGAAATTGGGATCAGACATGGATAGCATAATGAGCAAGCTCCGTAATTTGGATGCATACCCTAAAATCAACGAGGATTTCTACAGCCGCACGCTCTCCGGCGGCGTTATCACCCTCGCTTCCTCCGTTCTCATGCTCTTGCTCTTCATCTCCGAGCTCCGTACGCCGTTAATTTTTGTCTTTTTCTTTAATTTCATTCCGTCGTTTTGCTTTGTTCCTTTTGCGTATTCGTATGACAGATTCACACCTCAATTGAAGTGTTTTGAGCTTTTAGGTTTCAATTGCTCGTTGAATCTTTGTTTATTTTTTGTTTTTTGATTTGTTGCGTCTTTTGTGTTTGGTGCCACTTTGTTCAGGATTGTATCTGCATGCTGCAACCGAGACCAAGCTTGTTGTGGATACATCACGGGGCGAAACGCTGCGTATCAATGTAATGTACTTTCTCTTTCTCATTACATTTTAGTTGCTTTATCTTTTAGGAAAGTTCGTAGTCACGGTAATGTCATTGCTAATTGAGTTGACTTTTTTTATGATTTCTCCCTCTCGTTCAATCAACTTCTTCCATTTGCATGAATTTTAGGTGTGAAAGTCTGTTATACTTACTGATATTATAATATATGATAGGATAGCAGTGTTATTTTTTAGTTTTCTTTTGGTATAAAAAATAAATCCATGTTAGTTTTTGAAAATTCAAGTATTTGTTAGGAATATTTCTGGATTTACTTTTGATAAGCTATTAGTGTAAATTCAAGTATTTGTTTGTTGGATAGATTTGTTGATGCACGTCCTTTTGATCTTGAAAGTGCAGTTCGATGTTACGTTTCCTGCCCTACCATGCTCGATACTCAGTCTCGATGCCATGGACATTAGTGGAGAGCAACATCTAGATGTAGTATGTATCATGAAGCAAACAACACTTCTGTAATTTTCAATTTGATGCTTAAATACTTACTATTATTTTTTACTAGACTAATGTATAATCAAGAATGCTCTTTTTCCTGCCAAGCCTGCTGCCCTATTTCTAAAAATGTTATTTGTCTTTTGGTGTAACTCTCAGAAACATGATATAATCAAGAAAAGATTAGATTCTCATGGCAATGTCATAGAAACAAGGCAGGATGGTATTGGTGCTCCTAAGGTACGTAATACATTTACATTTGCTTCGACAAGCTGGGTTTTATAATTCATAGTTTGATATTGAATGGTTGATTAATTTATGTTCTGTTAATTTCACTTTTGTTGTTTCTGATTGTAAATAACCTATTTAGCTTAGGAACTATTTACTTGGGACTTTCCTTTTTTATTTTATCCAAAAAAGATCTGACTGTGTAAACACATCCCTTGGAAATTTTGATTTTCTATTTCAAAAGTGATCTTGTATCTTCTGATCACTTATACATGTTAGTTGTTTGCTTTAAGATGAGTTTTTTTTTTTTTTAAGATTTTCCCTTATTTAGATTATATTAGTGGTGGTTTATTTCAAATTTCTTCTTAAATAATAGTTTATAGAAATTAAATATTCCTTGCTTGCCTCATTAGTCCGACAGTCTTTTTTCACTTTTGCTTATTTGCACAGATTGAAAAGCCATTGCAAAGGCACGGAGGCAGACTTGAGCACAATGAGACTTATTGCGGTTCTTGTTATGGTGCAGAAGCGGTATGCCTGGTTTAGAATTACGTATCAGAAGTTATGCTTTATAAGAATTTCATAAGTTATTGTCATGTTTATTTATTGATTACCAGAGCGTATATAGTGGAGATTTTCCTTCAATACATAGTATGCTGAGAAATCTGGCTTTTCTTTTCAGTCCTGTTCTCACGATCTCACCCAAAAACTGAGGGGTCATATTATTTTTTTTTGAGAAACTGTTTTTTAATTAGGCAACAATAATAGTCAGTCCCCTCACTTTTCTTCTGTCTGTCTTATCCTAGGTTTTCTTATTCAGTTTTCATAATGATTGATTTTTTGTGGGCTTTGAAATCTTTCCTTGCATCACTACTGTCAGTAGTTTGATCAATGTTAAAACTGAACCTTGGCCCATATTCTAATTTGCAGTCAGACGATGACTGCTGTAATTCTTGTGAGGATGTTCGTGAAGCATATAGGAAAAAAGGTTGGGCACTTTCAAATCCAGATTTAATTGACCAGGTCTGTCCATGAATAACATCTTGGCTTTAAATTCAATATTATTCCCGATTGCATCAAAGACCTTTCTGTTGACAAAATATACATGTAATTTGCAAGTGGCTTCTTCATACTTCTATATTTATGCATATAGAATCCGTAAACTTCACATTTCTTGAAGCTGATTATATGTTATAGAATAGGTCATTTAACTGTAAAATAGTGAATCTCTATATTTGTGATCTGCTTGACCATGCATGCATACAGTATTCTGAAATTTCAATTAAAATAAAGTCTACTGCATGTAATACAGGAAGTATGGTTAACATCATTGTTTTGGTTTACTAAGTTTTCATGATATAAGAAAGTATTTTGCCTTACAGATCTCCTTTCCAATATAGTAGCATTCTTATTATGAAATGTGAAATGAACTATTAACCATAAACTTATTAATGGTGAGTTGATTGTTGAACCTTTTCTGTTATGGTAGTTAAGTCGTGCATTGAAACCAGAAATCTATAGAAATGGCTAATATCAATAATCCAAAATGACTAGTAATTGTTCTTCGCCAATAAGTTGTCAAATAAAGATGACCATCCAGCTACTAGTGGCACTCGTAACATCCAGAAACATTTTTGTGGAAGGGTGGATAATTGCTTGATTCAAAATACCATTATAGAGCTTGATTGTAACACTAGTAAATTTAAAGATAGAGATTTTTTCCGTAACGACTTTCACATTGAATTCATGGCGTATGGATACATGTATGAGTTCATTCTGAAATAATTGGTTATTTATGCTACAATTATATACTTTCCTTTTTGGGCCAGTATTTGACATGAATATTTTATTGCATTTCACTTAGCTGCATTTTCAACATTGATTTACTTTATCCTCTTTCTCTTCTATTCAAAATAGTAAATTGTCCTAGATCAAATTGTTGATTTACCCTTTGCCTGTTTGTTGTATGTTGTGCATTACTTAGTGCAAAAGGGAAGGATTCTTGCAAAGAATCAAGGATGAAGATGGTGAAGGATGCAATGTCTATGGCTTCTTGGAAGTAAATAAGGTGGCAGGGAATTTCCATTTTGCTCCTGGGAAAAGCTTTCAGCAATCTGGTGTACATGTACATGACCTGCTGGCTTTTCAAAAGGAATCCTTTAATGTAAGACTTGAACTGTTGTTTTGGATTCTTTTAGGTGAATTTCTTGCAATTTCTGCTATGATGCATATTTTGTAGCTTTAGGGAATATAAAACAATCAGGAAATCATTACACTCCATATTCCAAGCGACTAACATGTCCATAATATGTTATACAGTTAAGTCATCACATCAACAGATTAGCTTTTGGAGACTATTTTCCTGGTGTGGTGAATCCTCTTGATGGGTGAGCTCCTTATGATCACAAAGCCTCAAATCCAATCTACGATTTATCAATCTTGACTTCTGTATTTATATATTAATATTAATTATCAGCGTGCATTGGACACAACAAACACCAAGTGGGATGTATCAGTATTTCATTAAGGTTAGTAACCCACTCTCTTTATACTGCATGTTGCTAATACTGTGCATCATCAAGCGTAGGGGCAGAGTTATTTCAAATAGTAATATTTGTGGACTAAAGCACTTTTTAATTTACTGGGTCAATATATTTGCTTGTGTTCTTTTTGGATAAATCAGTTAATGATTTTTATTAGCATTATTAAGATATATTTGTGGCTATTTATAAAATACATCACAATAATTAATTTTTTTTTTTTTCGGTGGGGGGCATGTCAATTATGTTGACCTCTGTCTGTTCAGTGAAATCAGATTAACTTGTTCTCTTGTTTTCTAGTTAAACCCCATTCTCTGTGTACTCTTAACTGTACAGAAATATCTGTATTTTAAGCTTGAAAAGAAAATGCAAGGTTCATGCCAGATAAACCAATGTTAGGAAGACTGTTATCTGTTTTGTACCCTTGGTTTAATTGAGTAGTAATTTAAATTTAGTAGCTTGGGAAGGAAAATATGAGAGAAGATGCCCATGCAGGTGTTTGTGGGGAATTGTTGGAACTGTGGAGAGTATGAGTCTCTTGACTAACCATGGAAATGTAAATTCTTTGTCACTTTGATCCTGGGGTAAAGCAGGCATGTCAGTTTCTTTCTTGCTGTATTACCTGTTGCTTGCTATTTTTTGTGTTCAGTTCTACAAACCAGTATCAAAGCTCCTTAGCTAGGGAGCCCTACACTAAGAGAGTGGAGGCAAGTATGGACATTCAAGTTCTTGGATATCATACGAAACTGGTGGTTCTTGGGTTTGACAAAGATTTATGGTTAATCAATGTCAAACAGTACTTCAATGCAAGGGAAACACTGGAAGCATGGAGCCTATTGAAGGTTGCGACTATTCTGGGAGGTCAAGCTCTCATCTGGTACTAGTGTTGAAAAGTGGAAAAGTGGCACAATCCTAATGTGATGTGGTGGGTATTCACAAAGGTTGTAAACTTGTGATCAAATGTTTCCAAACAGAGTATGTTATGAGCTAAGAAGTTTGGACACACCAATTTGACGGCTTGTCCAAGTGTCCGACACACGTAGGACACCCATACAACATGCATCCATACGTGTCAAATAAAAAAAATGGCTTTCTTTAATTTGGACACACGGTAGACACAACTGGACACACCTACAATATATTATGGACATGCCTTGGAACACTGCAAACACGTCGTATTATATTTTTTGAATTCTTCTATGAACCAACTTTAGTGTTAAACCAAGTCTATATGGATTAAAAAAACTATAAGTCCATAGATTAAAAACTAAAGTAAATTCAAGAAAAAAGGATTAAGAGCACAATTCTCTTTTCTTATACAAATACCATACCATACCGAAGTCTTATCCCATTGGGTGGGGTCAGCTATATGGATTAAACAACATCATTGGTCATATTTTTGCTTTGATCCATGTCAAAGGATTTGATAAAGTTTTACGTTAGCTGTCGAAGGTCTAATACAATCCTCTAATATAAATATGTTCAAATTTTTAATATTATATATGTATATATGCCATGTACGAGTCCTATAATTTTCTTGAGTTTGGTGTGCCTTTGTGTCCATGTTCGTGTTTGTGCTTGATAGGTTCTGAGGCTTAGATGAAGCTGGGAGAGCCCAAGACCACTCTCAGACAGGTGACAATGGTTGTCAAAAACCAAGAGCATGTATATATGCCATGTTTGGGCTTTGCAAATAAGAAGTTGTAACTAAATGTGATCTAAAAACTGTGCTCCAAAGGGAAACAGACATAGACTGTCCGAAGATGATGAGAATAAGGAAATATTGAATGAAGATGAACCAAGGGAAGAAATATTGTATGAACACCACAACCTTGAAGAAGGAAATGAGATTGTATTCGGGGAAGAAGACCAACCTTGCAGGAGATGAGATTTGTGCAACTGCATCCATGATCCACGATCCATGGCTGTGTCTGGATGGCTGAGAAGTCATAGTCTGGAGTAGAACAGCAACTCAACTGCTGCCACTACAACCACCAAACTCGAATTTGTACATAGAGATAAATGTTGGAGGTTTGGATATACTTCCACCACCAGAGCCACTAGACCTGGACCCTTGTGTAGTGGTCAACTTGATATCTTTGGCTGAGACACGGGAAAAGATGGCAGCAATATCACAACCTTGCTTCAAAAGCACCGAGAATAGGGAGGTGGAAGTAGGTATCCATGGTTTAATATAGTGGTAGGACATAAGACATCTAATTAGTTGGCCTGTGATTAAAAAAATGTCGTTAGAATTCTGTTAGCAGTAGTTGGTATATAAGTAGTTAGGAAGGAAAAGGAAATGGTGGAATTTAGTTGTTGTAAATAGGGAGAGTATGGGCCTTTGAAATACCCATAGATTCGTAAATTCATCTTATACATCCTGGCCATGCTGATCCACTGGGAAAGGCACGCTTCATTAGTTCTTACTTCCTTGCTGTATTATTTTATTTTGTTCATTGTCTGGTCCCGTTTTATCATTTTCATTGCCATTAACAAAACTAGGAGGTAAGTTGGTGTAATTTGTGTCTCATTTTTAATTGCTCTAGCAAAGTATTACAGTAGCTGTTAATGCACAGTTCATGTTTTGTTGCCTTAAGAGTGTGCCTTGAAAATGGTAATTTAATTGGTACTTCCCTGTGCATCATATGTGAACTATTTCTCCAACAGTACTTTTTCTGCTTTTAAAATTTGTCATCAAAGTTTGCTTCTTGTTTAATGTTATTTATCAGGTTGTGCCTACTGTTTACACTGACGTGAGCGGGCATACTATCCAGTCAAACCAGGTTATTGAACTTCTAAATGCCACTTTTTTTATGGATCTTCTGCATTATGACAAGCAAAGCATAATACAAACTCTTGTTTTTTTGGCAGTTCTCTGTGACTGAACATTTTAAGACTGGAGATGTGGGCCGTTTTCAGTCCTTGCCTGGAGTTTTCTTCTTCTATGACCTTTCTCCAATCAAGGTTGTTTTTCTATATAATATATAATTGTTGTTGCTTTTCTGATATTGAAATATGGAATATCAGAATCAATAGTTGCAACTAGACTTTTCCTTGCTGTTTTCTTTCAGTAACCCCCTTCCCCTGTTCCCATTCTCTTTTGCTCTCTTCAATCTTATATCATACTGGTGTTGCATATTGCAGGTTACCTTTACAGAAGAACATGTCTCATTCTTGCACTTCCTTACTAATGTGTGTGCTATAGTTGGAGGTATATGGATCTTCCACTTTTCCTACAGTTTTGCATAAAATCTTTTTATTATTATTATTATTATTATCATAGGTTTTGCATATAATCTTAACAAGTTCATGAGACAAGTATCATTTGATTTGTCCGAATCTTGACTCAGCCATACTTACTGGTTGTTGCTCACAGGTATTTTCACTGTTTCTGGAATACTGGATTCATTTATCTACCATGGTCAAAGAGCTATCAAGAAAAAGATGGAAATTGGTAAATTTAGCTGATAGTGTTCTGTTGAGTGTTATATCAGTACTTTCCGGTGAATGGTTCTCCAGAGACAATCTTTTCAAGTGAAGATCAGCTGTTGAATGAAATTCCCCTCGGGTTCCCTGAGTTCTGTCAATTTCAACGAAAGGATTTTGCCCATAGATCTTATGATCATTCCTCAATGGAATTTGAAATGCTAGATCATTTCATGTTCATCAAATGTCGCATTGACATGATTTATATTTTCTTGAAACAAGCTCTGGTGGTGTGAATGTTACATAATTTCTGGAATGTATAAGAGGGAAAAGAAGAGAAGGGGAGGGGGGAGGGGTGGTTGTCATTTATAGCACAAAGGGAAGAATCAAATGGAATTTGTGTAGGTTAAGTTAACGAAGATAATCTAAACTAGTTATTCCTGTAGCTGCATGGTATTCTCTGTCGTTTTATTCTGTTCCAAAATAAGGGTGAAATACCAAAAAGGAACACGAAAGATTTTGTCGCTGACAAAATCTAATCATAAAAAGTGTTTCTGACAAAATAACTCATAAAAGATTGTTTAAGTGTGACAAACTATACCAACTGTGAGATCGAGTCAAACGACATTTTGTTACACATTTGGTGCATGTTGTTATATTTAAACAATTTTTTATGGGTTACTTTGTTAAAAATATCTTTGATAGTTGAATTTGTCAGTGATAAAATTTTTCGTGTTCTTTTTTAGTATTTCACCCAAATAAACAGCATTAGTATTTACCTATAATCTCGAATTCTAGGGAAAGGATTCGATGGGCCTCACTATAATTGGTCCTAATGTTCAGAGGTAGATAAGATTTTGAAGGTTGAGAGTTGATAGAAATATAATTAAATAAGTCGTTTTTATTATATTATATTTTTGAAGTGTTAGTTTACGTTTTTCTGGTAGAAGGTAATTATATATATAACATTAGGGGTACAATAAAAAATCAGCCGAAACAGCCAACAAGTAGGAATTTGGGTCACAATTACCAAGTCCATTAAAAATATATTCATGATTAACATGCTATTTGAGACATAAAATGTTAAATGAACTTAGCTGTTTTGACTGATTTTTTGTTGTTCCCGAAATATTAGTGATATATATTCAGCCTTGATTGCAGCAATTTTTTCAAAGCACTCACCACCATTAAACAACCTACCATCCCAACACCGTTTGAAACACCATATTCCACCAAGTTAGAGTTGAAGCTCATGCAGTGCCCCAAATGAAACAAGTTGTGACTGCATAATACGACAAGGCAATAATTTGTTACATATTTTTAAGAATAAAATTTATAAAATATGCTTGGAAAAAAATAATTATAATTTTTGCTGAAATTTTCTCTTTAAATCCATTCTTTTAAGTTTTAGACTATCTCATTTAATTTATTTGAGGGGTGGAATCTGACGAATAATAATAAAAAAAACATATTAGAGTTAGAAAGGTGAGTGTTGGAGAGGGAGAGGGAGAAGAAGAAATTTGCAGAGGAAGGTGTGAAAAAAAAAAACTGTGCAGAAAGATTTAGGGAGAGAGAAAGAAGAGGGAATGTGTGAAAAAGTAAAAAAATGGCTATGCATAAATAAAAATTGTAAATTTTTCCGTTGTTGTTCAAGGACTATATTCCAAAATATCTCTTGTTTAAACATCAATATGAACATTAATGATAACTTATTGTATATGTGCATTTTTGCTTTTAAAATGTAGATTTTTTTTTACCAAGTATCAAAATATCATTAGTTATTTTGAGTCTACATTCAGAAGGACGTAAATACCTTAATAGTTGAGTCATGTCCCCATTCTCAATTTTGTATTCTACTTCACGGCACACATATATATCTCCCTTTATCAGATCCATCTACAATAGGGACGAAGAGGAAGCCGCATAGGAATTGCTCTAAGATACTATACTATTTAAAGTAGAGAAGTTCCTGGTGACTGATTTTATTTTCACTTTGATTGTTTTCCTATTAAAATATAGAATATGAATATACAATTCTATTATAATAGTTAAAGTTATAATATAGAAATAGTTATAATATTATAATATATAATATATCATATATCATATCTATATTAAAAAAATATATCTATATAATATTGTATTCGATTTGCAACCAATTCATGTTCGATCCTTTTTCTTTGGTCATTTTTTTCTTGTTATCTTTTTTAAGTTTAGTTTCACGATAGAGACAGAGGACAATAACATCATCCATATAGCCAATTTCACACGATGGGATATGACTTGTTATATCTTTTATTAGAAATGTTTTTTTTACACTATAAAATTAATCATTATCAATCACTATATAAGAATTTAACTTTCTAAAAGTATTATTTTAACTTTTAATGTTATATATTAATTGAACATTTTAAAAATTAATTAATAATTTAATTTAATATTATACATTTCCTAATATATATGTAGCATTAGTTTAATTTTTCAAACATGAAAAAGCCTATAGATACAACTAGTGAAGTCAATAAAAAGCTAACACGTTTAATATTATACACAAAAAATAATCTCAAATCAATTCCTTTAATATTTTTTTTTATGTATAAATAGATTGGTGACTAACTTTTAGCGGTAGCATTACTCTTCAAACATTCACGTTTATATCAAAACTGAAAAAATGCCGATTGATAGTGAAACAAGCTAATATATAAGTAATGATACACGTACATAAGAAGAAAAATCAGTCATTATTATTTATTAGTAATAATATATAATAATTTAACATTTTAAAATTACTAATCTAACTTTTATTATTATATATTAATTTAAATTTTAAAATATTAGATTATTATATATGCTAATTAGATGATTATAGCACTGATTTATATAAGATACCAAAAGTATTTCTCTCCCCCATATATGGAAATACAAATAGAATCGAATTTCATAAACAAAAATTACAATTTCATGAAACCAAAAACATAAATTGCAACTAAACCAAAGTCATTCTCCCTGGCTGAGCATGACAAAAAAACCAGCTGAGCCTAGGTAGACAGAAATTTACATCATACTGAGTGAGACTATAATCAATCAATATGAATGGGAACAAGGAAAAGAAAAATAACTAGCATGAACCCCAAATATCCTAAATCCTGCGAGCCATTCTGCAATATACAAAAACTCAATTGCAGTAGCAGCAAGAGACACTACAACCTACAAATGTACTAACATAAATAAATATGCATATGCATGAATGAGACTATTAATCACTACTACGACACAGAAATTTGGGTTCACAGAGAATCCCAATCAATCTCATAAGATGGGAACTTCTGCAGATTAAAATGTTCTGAAGCAGCATCCCACTGTGACTCATTGACATCATCAAATGTAAGATCTGAAAGAGGAGAAGAATCTTCAGAGACCTCACTCGAACCAGCAACAATTTCTACATTGCATTTATTATTGCTTTCATCATCCTTTGGACCAATTTTTGACTTCCTTGAAGACTTAATAGGCTTATCTTGATTCCCCTGTTTCTGCATCTCAGCACATATAGCATCAAGTTTTGCATCAACGGTAGAATGAAGGGGCTTGTACTGCCCAAAAGCACCATTAACACATGAACCATTGTGCTTCAGATGTGGGAAATTGAGCCTTGCAAATTCACCTCTGAGCTTATAAGCTGCCATGTCATAAGCCATTGCAGCTTCCTCAGCAGTGTCAAAAGTTCCAAGCCAAAGCCTTGTACGGTTCTTTGGGAGTCTAATCTCAGCTACCCATTTCCCCCAATGTCTCTGCCTCACCCCTCTGTAGAGCTTGGTGGGCTTTTGGGGTGCCCCCACTTGCTTCATGGGGACAGGCTTGGGACATAGGAAGCTGAGTGTGTTGGTGTTGTTGTTAGTGTTGTTCAGATCATCTTGGGCCTGGATATGGGCTTGGGCCTGGGCCTGGGCCTGGATCTGGTCAATTTGAGATTGGGTTATGTGGCTGTAGTTGAACCCAAAAACAGAACTTGGTTGCTCAAAGCCTATGAAATTTTGGCTGTTGGATAACCCTGAAGGGAATAGAGGGGTCATTGTTGTGGAGCAACAATCTGTGGGGAAATTAGGCTGTGGAGGGAGAGTTGAAGGAGAGGAATAGAAGTAGGTAGGTAAAGGAGAAGGAGAAGGAGAAGGAGAAGGATAAGAAGAAATTGAGGTAGAAGTTGAAGGTAGGATTGAATTTGGGGTTAGAGAAGAGGTGGTGGTTGTTGTGGAAGAACTTTTGAAAAAAGGTTCAAGAACTTCCATTAGTTCACCACCACTGAAAGAATCTGACTGAACCTGTGAGTATAGATTCATTGCAGCTGCCATAAATTATAAGGTAGATAGATAATAAACACACAAACACAGATATTAGGTAAAATCAACCTGTGCCTTTTTCTAAAAATCTTAAAAATAAAATCAACAATGAAAAAATGAGTCTTTAATGGAAAAAGAGGTTTAAAATAGGCAACCCCTTTGATTCAAATTAGTTAAAAAAAAAAACAATTTACAAAAAAATGAAGCTTCGAGGAATAAAAAACAACCCTCTTGGCAAATTGAAAAGAATAAGGAAAAAGAAACAAATTTTCTACTGAAAAATCCTGGATCTCAATTCTGAAAACACCTGGCTTTCTAGAAACACTTTTGGAAGATTGATTCTTGATGAGATTTTAGAGACAACCCCAAAAAAATTTTAACTTGAAAGACAGATTATTAACAGAAAGGGATTCAGAGAAGCGGGGAATTACAGAGGGGGGGAAGAAAGAATAAGAATATTAAAGACAATTAAGAAACACACAAATTGAAAAATCTCTCAAGAAAGAAAAGAAAAAAAAAAAGGAAGTGTTTGTTTTAGTGAGTACTCTCTCTTTTTTGGTCACTCTTGGTTTTTTCTTTGTGAGCTCTCACTTGTTTATATAGCAGCCGTCCACCTTGATTATTACTGTTAATCACGCGGTTAAGTCGTGATTAAGGTGACTGTAATCACGGGTTAAAGTTTCGCAGTATTCTTGTCATGAGGCAAGGCAGTTTCGACATGATTATGGTTCTGACCAATGAAGGAGGGACACGCGTTGTCAACTGAGGTGACAAAGGACACGTGCCCGCTATAATCGGTGAGGTGTCAGTGAGAGAGTGTCATTAACGCTTGTGATTCTATTCTGTTTGACCATGTAATTGCGCGTTCACACCTCAATTTTGAATTCTAAGGCAAGGTTCATCTGTTTAGCTTTTTTTTTTTTTCTTTCCTGTTTTTCATGCCTTTTTCTTGTGAAAGAGAAAATAGAAACGAGAATTATACATTCCTTAAAGAAATACCTTTTTAATATAAAAAATGCTATTGTACATATAATAATAATATCTATATATTTTTCATCTATAAAAATATTGACAACTTTGATAAAAAATATTAACAACTTACTAACATATTTATCAAAATTGTCAACATTTTATTAGATAAAAAAAAAGTGATGAATGATACTATTATATGTACTCCTAGTACCCCTCTTTCAATATTTCAAAATGGATCAATTTCTCACTCTTAAATGTGATGAGGAGGAAGATGTTCAATTAAAATAATACTATAACTCTATATTAATAGATGAAAGATGCTACAAATGCAAATGCTTTGCCTTTGAGCATTACATTCCCTGTTTTTTCATGCGTTTCATTTGTGAAAAAAAAAATGCAAATGAGCCTAATGAGGTATAGACATTATTTTTATATGTGATGTTATTTTATATTGTCAAAGAATTTTTAATGGATACATATAAAATAAAAATAACTTTTAAATAATATAAAAAGATGGCTTTAAAATGGTTATAAAGTTAAAATAAAAATGACACATATTTACATAAAAATTATATAATTGATTGAATATGAGAGGAAGAGTTTCACTCATTTTTCATGACCATTATTATGAACTTAAAATATTGAAGAATTAACATCCTAAAAATTAGATATTAGAGTGGTATATATAACCGAAGATCTTATAAATTTTTTACTTTACTTTAAGCTTCTAAATTAAGGACTCGTAACATGATATTAAAAAATATAAATTTTAAAATTTTCTATATAAAAAAATTCAAGGTTGAAAGCTCTTTAATAAAGATAAAATAATAGAGACCAACTTGGAATGCTAAATTCTTAATTAGTTTGAGTAACTACTCCTCCATACACACAATAGAGACTATAGAACATGAGTGATGTTATGAATATTTAAAATTGAATAATTATAGGATAATTATCAAGATTAATTGTAGATAAGAAGAGTTTGATATTTGAGGGATAATTACATCAAAATTTAAAAGTGATAAAATAGGATGCCAAGATACAAAAAGATTGTTGTATTAATAATATTTTAATTAAAAAATAATTTTTACACAATATAAAATTAGTCACTATCACTCATCATATGCAATAATCTAATTTTTTAAATTATTAATCTAATTTTTAATATTATATATTAGTCCAACATTTTAAAAGTTGAATTAATAATTTTGAAAAATTAAATTATTATATATGATGACTGATTTTGTAATGTATACAATGTAATCAAACTCGAGAGACTAAGCAAACTCGTAAAGGCTCCGTGAACTTTACTCGTAGACTCGACTCGAGTTTACGAGTTTACGTACCTATTAAAAATATGATTAATATTATATTATAAAACATAGAATATAAAGAAAGGTAACATAAATCTATTACATAGAATTGAAAGAAAGGTACAAGTTCATTACAAATTTATAACTCATAAACACACATAGTCAACTCAAGTCCAACCAAATCAAAACATACATTAACTTAAATTAATGCAGGTTAACATAAGTTAACATGAAACTAGAATTAGGGTTTAGGGTTTATAGTTTAGGGTTTAGAATTAGGGTTTTGGGTTTTAAAGGCTATAATCTTTACTTTTTAGGTGTTTTTAGAAAAATAGTGACATCTCACTTTTTAAATTCTGTAGACTTCAATTTCTGCTAACTTTTATAAAATTATGTAATTCACTATTTTTAAGACTATAGTCTTTACTGTTCGAGTGTTTTTAGAAAAATAGGGAAATCTCACTTTTTATAATCTATAGCCTTCAATTTCTACTGACTTTTAAAATTTAAGTAATTATGTATTTTAAAGACTATAGTCTTTACTTTTATAGTGTTTCTCGAAAAATAGTGAAATCTCACTTTTTAAGTTATAGCTTCATTTTTACTTAGTTTAAAAAATTATGCAATTCACTATTTTAAAGGCTATAGTCTTTATATGTATATATAATGAATTTAATTTTCATCCATTGACATTGTATTTTTTTTTTTACATAGTAATCCAATCATGTACTGTCACATTAGTTATAATTGTATTTTCTCTCTCTCATTACTTGAAAAGTCATATATAATATTATTGGTTTTTAACAGAATATCTATATGAAGGAAAATTAAGGATTATGAGATATGACAATATAAAAAACCAGCTGGGATACGCGTTAACAACTATACTTTTCCAGGAATAGTAAAGACCATTTAATGATCATTCATCAAACCTTGACCAAAAAAAGATTATATTAAAATGTAATGAACTACTCTCTAGTCTCTACAGTTATACATTGTAAGTGGATGTAATAGATGGGAGCCGGTTGATGATCCAATTCTAAGGCTGAAAATATGGGAATTCTGTTGCAATGCCCTGACGTCAAGGATAAAGCTTGTGTGAGAGAGAGAGGAAAGGAAGCAACTCGGAAGGAACGAGAGTGACTCGTTACTTACCTGAATGGACCCTACTTACGTAATGAGGAGAAGGCTTGGGATGATTTGAAAAAAGTAATGCCACCCCAAAATTGGATTTGACCGTTTAATTGATGATGAGATATAGTTATTCTGGCTATTTTTGAAATTACATGAGATGAATTTTGTTAATTATTATTTTTTAAATGAACAAAACTAGTTGAGAGAAAAACTCGTTATAGTTCAGGGCATGTATTTACAAACAATTTTTTTTTATAAAAAATAAGTGTAAATAAATAGTGTATATTATATAATATATAATATGCACGATGTACATTACATATTATGCACAACATATATGACATGTTATGTACAATATATTAACTATTTTGTCTATTTTTTTATTCTGCATATAGTAATATTTATTTAAAAAAATATACTACTGCGTTTAGATTTTTTTATGAAATTTACTTATATTGTTTGTAAGTATATATGTTCAAATTTTCATTAAAGTTACCTTTTTCTTACCTTACTAATGAGAGTGCCAATTGAACCGGGCTAGTCCATTTAGACTTTGTCTGTTAGTTGAATTCACATACAGAAAGTTTATAGTTCACTCTGTTTAAAGAAGTGTTATTTTTACATACAATACAATAGTATTATTTATCTTTTTTTTCATCTAATAAAATATTGATAATTTTAATAAATATGTTGACAAATTATCAACATTTTCATTAAAGTTACAATATTTTTATAAGATGAAAAAGAGTAAACCCCCAAGTTGGTCCCTGACAATTTTCGCGGTGGACAAGGTAGTCCCTGACATTGAGAAATTGACAAGTTAGTCCCTGACAATTTCAATTTTCGGACAACCGTTAGTCCCTAAACGGCTTCCGTTAGTTCGATGGACCAATATGACTTATTTATTAATTGTTAGGGATTAATAAAAGAAATTTAATAAGAATGAATCCTTTAAATTATGATATGAACATTGACTCATTCATTCTAATTATATATTAATTCCAAACTACATATAACTACTCCGGTAAATATTAAGTCTCTATTTGGATGTATTACTATCAAAAGACAAATATGTTGGGTAATTTTTCAATCACAAATGTTTGGGGCACAACAAAAAATCAGTCAAAACAGCCAACAAAACTCATTTAACACTTTATGGCTCAAATAACACTTTTAATCATTAGTATATTTTTAATAGGCTGGGTGATTGTGGCCCAAATTCCTACTTGTTGGCTGTTTTGGCTGGTTTTTTGTTGTGTCTCTAGCAATATTCTTTTTCAATTGAAGAAATAACAACATTTTATTACTTTGCTGTAGAAAATAATTACATGCATACAATTATTTGTCGGTAACTAGCTCGATTGATTACTTGATTCTAGCAATATATATATATATATAGTCGAAGAGGGGTAGGTATTATTGATACATATATACAATAATATTTTGAGTAGTAATATTATATGTATATCATAAAATTAGTTATCGGAGTAATACATATATACAGTAATTTTTTTCTACAGCAAAGTAATAAAATGTTGTTACTTCTTCAATTGAAAAATTACCTAACATATTTGTCTTTTGATAATAATACATCCAAATAAAAACTTAATATTTACCGGAGTAGTTATATGTAGCTTGAAATTATACATGATTAGAATGAATATGAGTCAATGTTCATATCATAATTTAAAGGATTCATTTTTATTAAATTTCTTTTATTAGTCCCTGACAATTAATAAATAAGCCATATTGGTCCTTCGAACTAACGGAAGTCGTTTAGGGGCTAACGGTTGTCCGAAAATTGAAATTGTCAGGGACTAACTTATCAATTTCTCAATGTCAGGAACTACTTTGTCCACCGTGAAAATTATCAGGGACCAATTTGGGGGTTTACTCGATGAAAAAATATGGATATTATAATTGTATGTATGTATGTATGTATGTATGTATGTATGTATGTATGTATGTATGTATGTATGTATGTATGTATGTATGTATGTATGTATGTATGTATGTACAGTGAAAGGAAAAATAAAGAAAGCATTATGAGTTCCTTATGTTTCTTTAATGGAGAAGATGACCTCCATCCATGATCATGACAACAAGCTTAAGTTAGGGAGAGAAATGGAGGAAAGGGGAAAAGGGGAAAGAAGTTAGGGATTAAAAAAATGAGATTGCTATTAGGATTTGAGATTCTAACTTTATTTTAAAAAAAAAATAAGAGGGACTAATTTGAGATATTTTATAAAAAGATAGGGAGTTATTTGAGTTAAGAAAATTATATGTGCCATGTCAGCTAGCCTAGTTGGCAGTTAACGTGACACCTCAGCACCGTCATAACGGAATGCAAACGGAAATCGCTTGGAGGACCAACTTGACTCACGGTTTAAAAAGTGATGGACCATTTTGACATTTTTCAAAAGAGAGGGATCAATTTGATTCACGCCTATAAAGATAGGGACCAAAGTGACTATTCACTCAATTATATGTACCAATAGCGTTTTAGCTCCGTTTAATAACGATTTGCGAGCTGGCCATTTTCTTGAAATTCGTATAAAACCATTCTTTTTTAAAACATTTTTACCATTAACCTCGGGCTTAATTGGATTTGGGTAAAAAATCAAAATTAAAGAGGTATGTATGTGACTTTAATTAAATAAAAATATAAAATATAAAAAACATGGACAAATGAACCAGCTCGTATACTAGCCCACTTAACATCCAGGTTAAGCAAACTGAGCAACAAATGGACTGATAGTAAATAAATAAATTTTTTGGCTCATCCTCGTATTTTAGGAAAATGATATATAATATAGACTGAAGATTATGATGAATATTACATTCGGTAACATATCAAATAAGAGTTTCATAATATTATTATAGTTATAACTTTTAATTATATCTTGAATGGTTGATATGTTATCATGTGTAGGATTTACCGTGAATCCGAATTTATATTAACATTCTCCATATTTTATCTGGTAAGTGGGTTAGCCTATTAGGTTTGGTTTTAACTGTCCTACTTATTTAATTCATTTTTTAAATTTTATTCCTCTAAATTGGTGATATGTATTATGTAAAACAATTATTAGATTGCTATTTACTCAATGAAAAAAATTAGTCAAAATCAGTAAATATAAATTTTTTTTGTCACAATCATTAAGGTGACTAAAAACTAATTTCTGGAAGGAATTTTTTTGCAAAAAAATTACCAAATTAACCTATTAGCAAATTTGACTATTTTTTTCATTGTTCTTCAAATATTATTATATTAGGATGTATATTAATTTGTTGAAATATTTAATACACCATATAAGTTTCAATTGACCAGAATTGGATCAATAGTTTAAGCTAGAGAACATGCATGCTGAGAGTGGCATACAAGTGTCAGTGTTATAGAAGGTGAAATTTACTGAAATGATAAAAAGAGAAATGAAATACAAGTGATAATTTTATATAGAGACACGTCAATATAAATAACTATTAACTAATTCTTAATCCAGACCAACTAAATCATAATTAAAATAATATTTCTAATGAATTTAATGGTGATATACTTCATGAAATCTGCTGGGTTGTTAAGCAATTACGTTTCAAGATTTCTTCGTCTGATGAATATTTGGGATTATATGATTTGGCTTGTTTTATTTCAGTATCATTTGCGAAGAGGTCATATTCGAGCATCCATGAAAGCAAAACTTTATCACCTGTTGGAGCATAGAGCTTCCGAATGGTATTCATGTTGTCTCTGTTCTGACTTTATTTTGAATTTGGGTAATTTATCAATTCAAAATAAAAGTCAATCATATATCATGTAAACAAACAAAATATAAGTGGGAAAATACACAAATCAAAATATATCTTATATATGTTATAAAATAAAATATACAATACATAAATTTTTTTACCTGTATTTATGTCTTATATACTTCTGTATACCAAAACAAATGCTAACTAAGAGAAATGCTAATGTGTCTCTTTCAATTTTCACCATAGTTGACCCTTAATATAGTTAATATTGACAATTTTTTTCAAGGACCAAATATATTTTTAGATAAGGTATATTTAAAGATAATAACAAAAAATGCGAGTCGAACTTATAACATTTATTTTTAATTTAATTAGACAGAATCTTTTCATTAGACTATGAGTTCAATTGTTCAATAACAAATTACATGTGGGACAATTATGTATTTAATAGAAATTTTCAATTACGTAATGGGAACTTAATAGGTGAGTATCCATGTGTGTATTAAATTTGAGATATTCTTGTTTGTAGAACGCATAATCTTTACTATTATTTAATGATCACATTGAAGGTCTTCCCGCTAAACAAAACATTTGTTTTGTCCACGTTGCTTCCACTTTCAAGTTTCAACTAATTTTCCTTATCAAGATGGCTGCTGCGTATTCCGCTTATGCACTTCACACTAAAATAAGTATTACATGTGATTCCTTTCATAATTCAACAATATTTCTTCCTTTCGTATTAATTATCACTTTATTGATATACAAAATAATTGCAGGAAATTCAACTATACCACGTGACAATAATTGGCCCCATTGCTTCCGCTTAAAAGAGAATTTATGGTCTTACCGGATCATGGAGTATATTTAGGCTTGGTTTAATAATGTTGTGGTTCTCAAAAAGTTGTTGAGCTCTTTGAGCTCTTAAAAAGTTGCTTCTAATGACTCGTAGGAGCATCCTTGACTCTCAAAAGTTATGAGCAAAAGCTCATTGAATTTTTGAGTTACCAAATACAAAACAAGAGGTTATGCTTTTTAAGAGGAGGAGCACTTGCTCAATAAGTTTTACCAAACTCACACTTAGGGGGCATGTGTTTCGTAGAATGAAATATACCCAAGAATGTGAAGATGATAATGAAGAATTAAGAAATTATTTAAATGAATGTTGAATTTTTAATCCTACGGGGAGAGAATGTTGGACCCACTATTCCATGGTTTCATTCCCATCTTTCACATGGTAATGTTAGATTTCCATAGAAAAGGAATGTTGAACCCATGTACGTACCTACCAATGGGTCTATGGGTTATACCATTATTATGCTATAAAATTTCAAAAATATTCCTCAAGTTTTCAAAAATAAATAGGAAATGCTATTCCCGGAAATGAAATTTCATTCCATGAACCACACGCCCCCTTAGTGTGTAAATATTACTTGGACACTATGAATGCAAAAAAATTTTGTCATTAAATTACCTGGTAATCCAGATTGATTCGTTTGATTTGATAAAAAATATTGGTAATGTGAATTACTCACCTCCAAAGTAGTAATGTGGATTGCCCCATGTCAGGTTGGCTATCTGGATTACCATCACTAGGTAATCCTCTAATTTATTTTATTATATAATTACCCCTCTAACAAATTACACTATTATTCCTAATTTTATATTTTTCTAACCGACCGTTACAAATAGTAACCACTGTAACACAAATCTTATTCTTTGTAATGATATAATTATTTTATTGGATTTTTATTTTTTAAAAATAATTATATTAATGTAAAAATTGAAAATATTGATATTAAATTCAAAATACAAAGACTAAATTAATTATTGACTCAATAATTTACTATCAAAATCAAAGAAAATTAGAAATTTATATATAAGATGTTATGTATTATAGTATATAAATAATTAATTAAATATAAAATTGTTAAAATTTTACTTAATAAAAAATATTTAGAGAAACTAAAAATTAGAGGCATTATAGTTATATGTGTATTTTAGAATGTATTTTAATAATATATGTAATATAATTATATTTGATTAATTTATTTTATTATTATTTAGAGGATATTATTATAGTAATATACATACATTACCTTGTAATCTTTTTAATATATTAAACAATGTAATGTGGATTAACTGGATTACCGATAATTTAATTAGAAGTAATCTATCTACAAGGTAATCTAGATTATCGGTAATATTCCACGGTAATGTGCCAAACATGTAGATTACCGTGGAAGATTACTGGTAATCTAGATTACCTTGTAGATAGATTCTTTTATAGAAATACCAAAATAAATGCACTAAAATATGAGTGACAATTTTCAAATATACAGGAGATATATAGATTTGATTTAATAATATTTAGTTTTGAATATGTTAATGAGATGAAAAAAGATAAAATAATTTAAAAAATCAGGGACTAATTTTTCCAACAATCAAATTGTTATGGACCAATTTGTCTAAAAATGAAATAATCATTAACATCGTTAGTCTTTCTCGTTCAGAGACCTTATGGTGTTCGACTTTTGACATTGTCAGAGACCAGTTAGAAATTTTCGATTATTAAGAACCACTTTGTTCGATGTTAAAATTATTAGGGACTAGTTTGAGGGTTTACTTTTAAAAGGAAAAATAATTTTGAAAATTAACAATTAGTTATCGCTTTGATTAAAAAAATTATAGTTTTGCACACACCAAACATAAAGAAATGAACACACCAAAATATATAAAATGCATACATCAAAATATATAGAATGCACACACTAAATATTCATAATTGCATACACCAAAATATATAAAAATGCACACACACAAAATATAAAAATGCATAATAAATAATGTTTCCAAGTTATGCATATTGATTTTTGTATTACGCCAGCTTTCTATATGGTGGAGATACGGATATACAGAACTTTTTTGTTATAAAAAATATCTCTTTTATGATCCTTGGGATGGATCTGTTACATATAACTCAATTGAGGTAGTTGTGTTTCTCATTTGTTTATATCTCCAAGACATAAAAGACATAGAGAGTACATTTCACTTCATTAAAATAATTTAATTATTTTTCTTCACGTAACAATTACGCTTGTTTTTGGGTTACTCAATTCAATTTCCTTATTTTTAAGGAATCTACAACTTTGCTTGTTAAATGCACCTGGAGCATAAAAATGACTGTTTAATCTTTCTTTGATTAAAATAATAATTTTAATTAACAATGTTGGATGCATTGTTGACAATGAGAATATTAAGTGGAAAGCTGTACATTGCCATGTGAACAAGACCTCGTGGCCATTTTGTCAAGATCAATGTCAACACAAAAATTTGAGATTATAGTAATGAAATAATAGTGATACTTGTGTAGAGTTGTACATGTATCTTTTTAAAGAAAAGAAATTGAAGGAAAAATTGTTATGGATGAAATGTTTACGGAAAAGTAATAAAGTCAAACTATGTTAAGTAAAGTGGAGAGATAAAAGGTTATGTTTTATTTATGTATATACTTAAGTATATGTATTTTATTACATACGTATAGCACATATTCCGTATTATGAATAGTACGTATTGGATACTAGCTAGTTGGATGTATTTCTAATGTACGATAAACATTATTAATTTTATTATTCTTGATATGTCAATTGTAATTTATTATCAATGTTGATAAATGCATAAACATATATATGTAAGACGCGTATAAGATATAATTTGCCTTGAGAGTAGATTTGTGAAAATTAATAAATGGAATTTTGTATGTTCACATTTATTTAAAAAATAAACCCAAGAGGTGGGCTTATATGGTGAAACCTTACATATTTCCCTTGAGTTAACCTATTGAATACACCTACAAACATGCGGTATATCGATGAAGATTTCTTATGGGAATACTAGCCATTGCAAATATCGATGATCCAACGGCGGATATATAAATGTGGTCGCTGCAGAGTAAACCAAAATTATCTCCTGACACACTCCTGTTGCAATTTTGACGGTTAATTGTGTGCAAAGATGGTGCCTTCTCATCCCGTCAACATCGACACAACACCGCCACAAATTTAGGTGCCAAAAGTAAAAAATTGACGCATAATTATACCCCGTCCCAAGCCCGTCGAAAAAATTTAAAGAATAGTGGCCTCTATCAGACGCTCATCACAAATCTGCAATGTAAACAATCATCACAATTCCGTCAGCAAATGTTTACCTGAAACATTGCTTTTTGTGTGTAAGAGTTGCTAAAAATAAAGTCTTTTCCCGTTAATAGGCCGTTGAAAATGAAAAAGATAAAATCTTATCACTTGGTTGTTGGCAATAGTATAAATAAAACAATACATTTTGTGTCTGCGAAAGTTTCACCCTAAAATATTTTGCTCGTTAGTTGCTCATCCAGATTTGAAAATTTTAACACCAGTGAATACTCCGTCGTAAAATTGTGTCAATTAAATAGTCCGTTTAGTTTATGGGACGGATGAAACCCTAAAAATGACAAAACCCCCATTAGGGTGTTACAAACTATACTTACACGCCAGTAGCATCATAGAGACTCACACAACATCCTGCATCGCAAGGCGAGCAACTCCCATGTTTGGGTTAATTTATTAAGAGATTAAGTTTTTTATTGGGTAATTTGGTCCTTGATTGATTAAGGAGTGTTAGAGTGATTCTTGATTGTGAATTGGATATTACTTGGTGCTTTGATCAATTTGTGCATTGATTGGTATGAATTGGTTACATGTTTGACTAACATGATTGTTGGATTATTTGAATGCATTAGGTTGAGCGAAGATGTTGTATGGTTACATGATCTATAATATCACTCATTAGGTATTTCGCACCATTTGCTTCCACAATAATAGAATTTTATAGTTATTTGTTTTCATTAATTTTACCTAGTCTTTTATGTAGTCAACCCCGTTTTTATACTAATCACGAAGCCAAGGTTCCACGTGAGATGACCCGTGTTAGCTTACACCTACTACGTGTTTGTGTTTTCATATTCGGTTTTCTTTTCTCTCACTACTAGAAACATGTGGTATACCAATGAAGATTTCAGCCGGGCGTTTCACCCATCGAAATTCCTAACGATATAACGGCAGCACATGGGGAACGGTTGTAGCTAGGAAAAACATAGTATTTCCCGTTGCAACGCCCACACAAATATTGTGGTTAAATGCGCAAAAGTTTGGCACCATCTAAACCCGTCGAAAACGGTGCACAAATATTGTTTATAGATTTACTTATGTAACTATTTGTGTATAAATTAAGACCTCTGAAGAACTGCTCTTCAAGTCATTCATTAAAATCATTACTAAATAGGAACATAAAAAAATTGAGTCTTCAGCAGCAATTCACCTTCTCCCATTCAAATTCAATGCAGTGTTAAGTAGCTTTCCTTGGATTTAAGGGTCTAGGAAGAGTGAAAAGAAATACAAAACCTATTATATATATTACATTATTACCGGTGCTAATTACAGGTCATTCATTTATTTTTAAGCTCGAATAATAGGCTAAGATTCAATTGAACTATCAGATTCAATTGAACCATACCTTCCATAACTTTATTTTATTTATAAATTCACCTACTCGAGCATTCTGAAAGAGCAAGAACTGATTTATTTACGATAATGCTTGTCGTACATCAGAAATACGTCCATCAAGTATCCAACGTGTGCTATACATGATATGAGATGTGTGCTACATGTACATGTGCTATATAAATAGCACATATCCCATATTATGTATAGCACACATTGGATACTTGATGAACGTATTTATGATGTACGAGAAACATTATTGATTTATTTATGTTGCGAATTAGGACAGTTTCAGCTCTCTCTATGTCCTTTGATCAACCTCAATTTGGGAATTTGGAAATTGATAACATGCTCTTTCCACTTCCCATCTTCGAGATATTCCTCAAAATAACTTGCTTCCCCACTTGATCTTACAACTACCGCAGCACAACTTCTAGTGCCATAAAGACCCTGCATATATAAAGAAACATGGATCAATCGGTAAGTGAAAAGGTGTCATGAGATTGAAAATAATGTATCAACAGAGATGCTTAAAAATCGTCTTAATTCAAAAAATCACTGAGAATTCATAGTATCAGATTTAATGATCAAAGAATAAACAAAAAGAAAAGAATTCATAGTATCAAATTCAATGATCAAAGAATAAACAAAAAGAAACAATGAACAAAAATGGATATTGAATGATTAATTTTTTACACAAGTGAGTCTCTGACCTTATATACACATGTTAAAATAATTATTACCTAATTCAGTCTAATACTAATTACAAATATATTCCTAGCAATCACATGTGTTAAAGACGGTAATGAATCTGAAAATTTCAATAATTAGAAAAGAAATTGAAAAATAGAAAATTTCATATTATTCGAAGTAAATTTTGGATAATTAAAAGATCTTGCTTATATGGATGGATGAAAAATCTTCAAACATTAATGATTTGAAGGTTACTCGTCTAAAGGTTTTGAACCCCAAGATTATTTACCTTGGCACCATAGGAGGACCTAAAATAATAAAACATAACCATAAATATGAAGTGGATGTATTGTATTTTATTGAAGGCAACAATATATATGCATATCCATATAATAATATATATTCAAGAGATTTTCAAAATATTATAATAGTCAAAATATTATATAGATGTACTGGATCGGTTCAAGAGATAGATCTCGAATATCGGCCCAGCCCAAGGCTCTCAACGGCATGAAAGACTAACGTGGAGCCGACGAGGAGCCAAGAAATAACACCCGTAACCGATAAATATACATCATAATTATGCTTAAAGGATATTAATCGTCATTAATGAGGTGAGAATCGTCGTGCCGAAGACCCTTAATAAGGGACTGAGCGGCTCCTTTGGGTATGTTTTACTCACTCTACTCACTTCACTCCGTATATCACACAGTACTCACTTATACTTGTTTCGGTCGACTTAGGCTAACTTGAGCGTCGGAGTTCCTCTTTAGGTATCTCTCCAACCCGTGTCTAAGGAGCAACTCGACATTTAGAGTAGAAGCTCGACACGCTCAACCCAGAGGTCGACTTATTACTTGGCGAGGCGAGAGCAGAAGATTTTAAAATAAATTAATTGTTAAAGTGTAATGTTGCATGTATACTATAAAATCCGTCACTATTAGTCACTATATATAATATAATAATCCAACTTTTTAAACTATTAATTCAACTTTTATAATATAGAATTAATATATAATATGAAAAGTTAGATTAATAATTTTAAAAATTAGATTATTGTATATAGTGACTAATGGTGATGAGTCGTAAAAAAATTATTTCTCCTTAAAAAAGTATATCAAAAACTTACAAGTGGTGTTTGTGTTTCAACAAAGATGGAGCTCAAATTATATTCCCAATCAAGAGAGCATATATGAGGTAGGCGACTCTCCTCAGCTTTAACTTTGTCCTTCATTAGCTTTTGAATCACCTCCTTCACGCCTATGTCACCATTCCCATACTTAGCTAGATGTTCTTTGAAGCCCACTTCAAGACGCTGAGTCTGCAAAATACAGACAGTTAAAAAACAGAAGGAGGGTGAATTTTTTTTGGAAAAATAACATGAGTTCTATAAATAAAAGGGAAGCTCATGGAAAATATTAATTAGTATAACATCGTTAAAAACATCTTGATACTAGACAAGAAAAAATAGTATTAACAAAAATACGTTAAACTTGTATTCAACATGTGCTATTACATAAAATATAATGTGTGTTACATGTATAATATATGTATGTATAACACATATTTTGTATCATGTATAGCACACGTTGGATGTTAGTTGGATGTATTTCTGTTGTACGACAAACATTATTAAATCTCAATAATATTTATTGTACTACAGAAATGCGCTCAACTAGTATCTAACGTGTATTATACATAAGACATAATGTGTGTTATATATATAGTACACGTATATATAACATACATTATCTCTCATATATAAGATACGTTAAATATTAATTGAACGTATTTCTGTTGTACGACTAGAGATTATTGTTCTATAGAAATAGAACCTTATGCCACGGCGTGTCTAGCTTGGCGTTCGAAAGCACATGCAGTCCCGGATGAACCTCTTGGATGGTAATGGGTTGTCCTTTGGGCCTATTGGAGATGTATACCATAGATTTGGACTCAAAATCGGCCACAATCAAGTTAAACCCATTGTAATAATGAGCCTCTTTTTTCAGGTTTTCTGCGAATTCCTTTGGACTCTTGCTGCTCTGCCGTTATCCATTCAAATTACAAACAAATTAAGACAATAGCCAATGATGCATATGGGACGTCACACATACAACAGAACAAAAAATAAATAAATAAACAATAAATTAGTGAACAAGAAAGAAAATAAGATGGAATAGGAGGAGAAATGATAAATACTTTTTTTACATTATAAAATCAGTCATCATCGATCATCATATATAGTAATATGTTTTTCTTTAATTATTAATTTATTAGTCTATTTTTTAATACTATAAATCAATATAATATTTTAAAAGTTAAATTAATAATTTTAAAAAATTAATATTGCATATATCGTCTGATTTTATATAGGATAATGGGGAAAATGTGTAATCGATCGGTACAAATGTAAAAAAAAAAAATGATCTCATTTGACCTTAAACTGTAGACTAACAATATAAATCAAATGAAATATTGAAGATTTAAAAACAAAAAAACGTAAGTATATGCAGGGTCCTTTGAATCTCTAGACAGAAAAAAATTATCTCTTATATATATATGTAATTCCAATTCTTTTGTTCTTTTTTATTTTTTTAGTTTTCTGCAAATCTAATAATCATAATTTCATTCTGACTAAATGAGTGTAATGTACACAACATTTTTGGGTGAAAACAATTTCACCACCTGATTTTGTATAAAATAAGTGAGATTCATGAAAAAGTGAGTGTCACAAATAAAATTGGTGGAATTTCAATTTTATTGTGAATATGTGTAAGGATGATATGTTATAATTATTCCTATTTAAGAACTTTTCATAATAGATCGAATAATTAAGATTTAAACCTAATTAACCCATGCTTTCATATGGGTAGTATTTATCATTTATTGCAATGTGACAATAATATCTATCTAAGTGATGATAAGATATTTATTTTATTAGTACTGAATGTGATAATAATGTAAAATAAATAAACATCATCACATATTCACATTATTATCACATTTAATATATAGTAATAAAGTAAATCACCTGTAATTACTAATTAGTGTTAAAAATAACGAAAAATGATGTGAATATAATGTACATATATTCAAAATAAATCAATAAGAAAATAGTGGAGAGGGAATCAATTAGAAAAAAAATGATAAAATTAATAAAATTTATATATTTTACGAATAAAATATTAAAAAAAATTGAATGTATAAATTAGACTACTCTAAATAATTTTTTTATTTAATTTTCATTGATTGTACAACGTTTTTCACAGTTATCTAATTATGTGCTGTCACATCAGCTATAATTGTATTTTCTCTCTCTCACTACTTAAAAAGTAATACAAATGAAGTATTTTAATTGGATGATAGTACAAAAAAACCTTTATATTGTTTGTGCATCAAAATTAATTTTTTATAGAGCATTGCTAAAGGTACAACAAAAAATCAGCCAAAACAGCCAACAAATAGGAATTTTGACTACAATCACCCAATCCATTAAAAATATACTCATGATTAAAATGTTATTTGGGTCATAAAATGTTAAATGCTCTTTGTTGGCTGTTTTGTCGAAAAAAGTGTTATTTTCCAAACATTTGTGATTTTTCTATCATTTATTATACCTTGAGAAATAGGAGAGGCAAGTCACCGCGGGTTTTAGCCTCAGGGAGGGTACGAAGCTCCAAAACATTGGTAAGAAAAGCAACCCTTCCTCCTCTGGAACAAGCCAACCATGTCCCTCCTGCTATCTCATCTCTTCCTCCCAATATATCACCATCTTCCCACCATGACACCGCCTTCGTAGGCCTTTTTTTTTTATTTAACAAAACATTTATTAATTTTACCATACAAATTAAAGGACAAAAAGCATGCATATGCATGCTTGGTGCTCCACAAACATAACAAGTCATTAATTAATAATTGAGTGTTGCTATTTGCACAATAAAAAATCAGTCAAAATCAGTCTATATAGAGATTTTGGACCACAAATATTTCAGCTAACTAAAAATTAACTACTTAGAGATAATTATTTTGGACCAAAGATTTATCCAATAGACCCACTAGCTGGTTATTCATTGATCACCAAAGTAATAAGACGAAAAATAAATATAATTTTGGTAAAAAGAGAAAAATGACCTGTTGTGATACTCATCTCGATTGTTGAAAAGAAGAAAGGGGTAAAGTGGGTGGGCTTGCCAAAGAAACAAAGCTATACACATTGTTGAACAAAGGGTGTGTGGGAATTGTGTTGTCCGGTGTGTACTCTAGCTACTATGTGAAAAGGAAAAACCGAAGAACCTTGTTACTTTACTAAGATGCACAATAATAATCTATTAGTGAGAAGAAGTGGCTAAATTTATAATTGGGTGACACTACCCACTTAATGATGTGCATAAATGAAGAGGGAGAGATGGAAACGGCAATCATAAATTAAAAATTAGGAGAATACTATAATACTAGTGTCTTTAAAATAAAATACTAAAACATTCAAATTTGTCTCGGTAAAATTTATTGTCGATTAAGGTAGTCATTCCAGAAATAGAAATTCAAAATACATTTCTTCAAAATTAAAATGCCGAACAAATTGTTACTCTAAAAAAAATCAAATAAATTAGCCTTTCAATGTTAATAAAAATGGTTAAATTGATCCCTATATTTGGAGGATTAATTTGTCCAATATCTACCATTGGCATGGATTAATTTAATCATTTACATGAATTTTGAAGGACTAATATATCTAAATGTTTTATTAAAAGATCAATTTATTCAATATTTTAATTTATATTTTTAGAGAGACTATTTTGACTGATAATTAATAAATATGAGTGTTTTGTCAATAAAATATTACGACCCTGCCTTGTTTGCTACTTGAAATCCATTTTCCGCACTCAGACATCGTATTAACAACAAAGATAATCAAAGGTCCAGGTTCGATTCTTGTTTTATGTATAAGTAATTTATTGTTTTCAGATTCTCGACGAAATATTAGTCCTTAACTGTAGGACCGGGAACAATACCATAAAAATAAATAATAACCTGATAAATGGGGACATGGGGGCGATGCCCCCCACAGGTTAAAGGTTATCTAGTTTTGTTTTCTTAAACTTTTCTATAGAAATACCATTATGGGAATGCTATTTGTACATCGCATATTGTCATTTACCTATTTTTCACTCATTTAAAAGTTGACAACTTTTTTAAAAATGTTGACAAGTTGTCAACATATTCATGAAAATTGCCAACTTTTTAAATGAGTGAAAAAATGGATGAATATGAATTATTGTATGTAGAAGTATCATTTTCCTTATTTTATACTCACTTCGTCCATCAATAAATGACGTTTTAGACTTTTTCACGGTTATTAAGAATGTAATTAAAACACACAATTTTATATGTAAAAATGATATATAATGACTAAATTATCCTTTTAGTTTTTTATGTAATAACTATTATAAGAGATATGAGAGAGAATGCATGTGAGGATAAAATTGAAAAAAGAATAATAAATGTTTTCTTAAAATTTTAAAATGACAAATAATATTAGACAAAAGAATTTTTTAAAAATGACAATTATTTATGAGCGAAGGGAGTACTGAACTGAATTGGCACATTGATCTGTTTTGGTCGTAAAAAGTGAGTGCCTAATTTCAACCAAGCACGGACTCAAGCATTTATGAACGAGGTGGAGAAGAACGAAGGACAATCCCATCTAAGTAACCGATTAGTTTGGTTGCATTTTATATTCTTCAATTGCATCATGGTCCTAGTATTAATAATATTGACACGTCATCGCAATAAAAATCTCAATAATATTTATCGTATAATTTAAATATGTCTAACTAATATTACATGTACTATATATAATATAGAATGTGTGCTATATGTATAGCATACATACTTATAATATATATTCCATAATATATATAGTACATATTGAATACTAGTTAAATATATTTCTAGAGTACTATAAACATTATTGTAAAAACCTCTACGATATGATTTTAAATTATCGATTCATAAAATATTTATGTTAATTAGAGATGAAATTAAACGTTTGCATTCTTTGGGGGAAAACAGCTAATAAGGTTCACCAAATCAAGGGGAGCAAGGGCTGCAAGGCCACGGTATTCAAAACATCGGTAGCATAAAAAGATTAGCGCAAACACGTCATCGATCAGGATATATATAAATGGATAAGGGTAAGACTTTTTATTTATTTTATTTTTTATATTTTTATTGTGTGTTACGTTGATGAAAGTGGCTAAGACTTCACTAGTGAGTATGCATGAGCAGTTTGAATTACAATGCTTCTAATTTTTTTTTAATTAGAAGTTATATTTATTCTATTTGACTATATAATTTATAATTTTTTCATATATTATTTCAGTATTTTTAAAGAAATCATAATATTTGACTTCTCTAGAAAAACTTTTCTAAATAATTGAAATAAAAAATATTATTTTATATCCACATACAAAATAATTTATTTATAAATTACTTTTCAAAAGTTATTTTTATTATATAAAAGTTTAAATAAATTATTTATCCAACTTATCCGTAATAATCCATTTGCATAAGCTTTTAGGAGCCAGGAGATGTTTAATTAAAAAGCTTTAGGAGCTGTTAGATATTTAAACTATAGACAAAACATATATATATATATATATATATATATATATATATATATATATATACTAGAATATAAAATTATATCAATTAAAATAGTAAAACATATAAGTTTGAACCTAAATCATTCAGTCTATTAAAAAAATATACATAATTAAAAGTATTATTTGAATTAAAAATATTAAAATAAATTATTTTACTGTTTTAATTAAAAAAGTATTATTACTCAAAACTTTTGAATATATATATAACATTTAACGGTTAACAAGTTAGTTTTTAAAAAAAATTGCTATTTTTACATTTTTTTTTTGGCCACACACTCCTTTCTATATCCATGTATACATTGATAAGTTTAATGAATTTATTAACATATTCATCAAACTTATGAACATATGTATGAATGGAGAATATTTATCAAACCTATCAACATATGTGTGGGTGAAGAAATAGATGTATAGCCAAAAACTATATATTAAATAGCAGCCCTCATATATCTTCATTCTTATATGCCACTTATTTTTTATATAGTTTTCATCCGAGCATGTAATGGTATTATTTTTGTACGACTCAAAATAAACAGAAAAGCTAAGACCATGAGAAAGTAATGGCCATTGCATCTGCTAGAAGACGGAGAACATGTAATAGAATTTTGATATATTGAATGAATAAATAATATATTTTTCTTACTCTCATTCTTAGGCTGCATTGGATAGCTAGTGAAGACGGAGAGACAAAAATCATTATTTGTATTCCATTTAGTTACAATTCATGTACAAAACATTAGATTTTGTATTTGTCTCTGCCCAAATTTTTTTTTACCTCCATATAACTAAAACAGAACAATTGAGATGGAGACAAAAATCTTGTTTACAATAGTATATTTACTTCTCTATCCTCATATTTCGGTAGCGATTCAGGTGGTCGGGTAGCGATTCACGACAGCAACACAACAATGGTAGTGTTTTTAGTCTCCGCGATGATGGTAAGTTTAGATGCTTATTTAATGATAATTGAGTCATGTTGGTGAGTGTAGTTAAATATACAATAGTGCAGGTCGTACAACAAAAATACGTCCAACTAGTATTTAACGTGTATTATACATAACATGAAATGTATGTGTGTTATACGTATGTGTGCTATACATATAGCATAACATTGCGATGCTGCATAAACATGCAACCCAACCCTTTCCCTGAAGCGTCACAGTAAACCTCAAATGACTCAGTGGGGTTTGGCAGTGTAAGCACTGGAGTCGAGGTTGATAACTCCCTTAGGAGTTTTTTTTTTTTTTTTATCAAAGTTAAGGTATATTGATAAATGAATTAAATACAAAGAATTGTCCAAAAGGACTAGCAAGAAAATAAGAAATGGGAAAACCCAACATCACTACTCAAAAAGAAATAAGAGTAGGAAAAAACTAAAGATCAATCTCTAAGAAGAAAAATTAACAAAACACTCATATGCAAGTCTAGAAATTTGTTGGAGCAGCAAAACTGGTTCAGATGTAGCATTCTCAAACACTCTTTTATTTCTAGCTTTCCAAATTGACCAGCAAGCAATGACAATAGTAACCATAATTTTCTTTGCCTCCTCCCAAGATTGTATCTTGCATAAGGCTTGCAGCCACCACTCATTAAATTGGAGGCTTGATATCCCTGTAGCCAAAGAACCCAGGCCTAAACCTTGCCAAATTTCTTGAGTTTTTGGACATGACACCAGACAGTGAGTAATAGTTTCAACCACTCTTTCACAGTAAGGACAATCATCAGCTATACTAGGCATTCTCTTCCTTAATATTTCTCTGAATGGACATCCATTGTGCAGAGCCTTCCACATGAAAATTTTCACCTTATGAGGAGTTCTCAACCCCCACAGCCCTTTCCACATCGGTTTATTAGTCATTACACTAGGATAAACTGATAAAGGAGGATGAAAAAATTGGTAAGCAATGTGATAACCAGAACTAACTGAGTATTTACCTGATTTATGGAACTTCCACTGAGGCTTGTCTTCAACACCGTCCGGCTTAATCTGCACAATTTTCTCAGTTGAATCTTCTAAGAAACTTTCTTTAATAAGCTCTACATTCCACCTTCTGTCAAATGTCATCAAATTCTTAACCAGAAGTATATCAAATCTCTTCTCACCTCTAAATTCTGATTTGAAAGGATAGACATCTGGGATCCATGGATCATCATAGGTGCTAATACAACTCCCATCACCAACCTTCCAATACAAACCTTTTTCAAGAACCTTTCTTCCCTCCAAAATGCTCCTCCAAGTCCAAGATGGGTTATTGCCAACCTTTGTTGTCATGAAGTCCCCAAAATTGAGGTACTTGCCTTTGAATACCTTGTAAAACAGATCGAGAGGACTTGCAAGTCATCAATCTCCAACTTTGTTTGGCAATCATCGCAAGATTCATTGTCCTCAAGTCCTTGATGCCTAGTCCTCCCCCACTCTTCTTTCTGCTCATTTTGTCCCAAGAAATCCAATCCAATTTCCTTTCATTATTAGTTTGCCCCCACCAAAACCTTGCCAACATGCTGCGAATTTCACTAAGCAAAGTTTCTGGAATTTTAAAGCAAGTCATTGAATAGATAGGAATAGCTTCCCCTATCGCCTTGATTAATACATGCCTTCCCCCAACTGAGAGCAGATTTCTCTTCCACCCTTGAATTCTTTTGTTGATCTTCTCCTTGATGAATTTAAAGGTATCCTTTTTTGATTTGTGAATGGTAGATGGGAGATCCAAATACTTATCTTGAGCACCTACATTTTGAATTTGAAGAATCTGGGCTATATTTGTTCTAAATCTATGAGGAGTGTTGCTACTGAAAAAAATAGCAGATTTAGAAAAATTCACTTGCTGTCCACTTATGTATTCATAGCTCTTCAGAATGGATTTGATATTCTCACAATCTGTTGGTCTTGCAGAACCAAACAATAATGAGTCATCAGCAAAGAAAAGATGGGAAATGGAAGGACAATGCCTGCCAATCCTCAATCCTTAGGAGTTATTGTGTTTGTTATTCTTTTTATGAATATTTGCACTTTATTTGTTAGTTTTAGTTTTTCTTGGTTTAATTTAGTTTAATTTATTGTGTGTTTTCATTATGTGTATTTTAATTTAATCTATGATTTTAGTTGTGTTTTGAGTGTGGTTTATAGACTTTCAAAATCGTTTCCTGAAACAATTGAGATAGATGTGCATTGGACCAAGAATTGGAGCTCAAAGTGTGCTAAAAATCAAAGTGCTGAAACCAGCGTGGGTTGCTATGCTTTAGCGTGGAAATGCTGTCAAAATATGAAAGTTCAATATAGCTACGCTCCAGCGTAGCCAAGCTTACGCTAGAGTGTGGATATGCGAATATGATATGAATTTGGGCCCTCAACACTAATATTTTGGCCGGGAATCAAGCAAATAATAGAATTTTTCTGCGTAGAACATGGGGACAAACAAGGAACATGATGGACACTTGGAAAAGATAAGGAGGATCCAACTCATAGAGCACAAAGGAGCTCAATCATTCATTGATGGAATGACTCAGAAACCATGGGGGATGCTGCACTATCTTTTGGAGGACAACAACCATATATTGGGGGATTATTCCATCATTCAAAAGACTTTTTTTCATCTGGACAACATCAAAGAGGGAACAAGAGGAAAGTCTTGAAGGAGAATTTGGAAGAAACTTCTTGGAGATTCAAGTAGAGTTTGTGTTCTTTGTTCACTATTCTTGCTATTATCATTTTGTAATGGATCACTTTCATTATCTTGTTTCTTGTACTATTCTTGTTGAATTTTCTACTATGTGTAGCTAACTCAATTTGCTATGGGTGGTTTATGTACTCTATGTGTTTGATGAAATGCTAGTGTGAATAAAAGTATGTTTGTTCTTAATTGATATTGAGTATTATATTTGTGCTTATTTATCTTGTAATGCCATGAATTGAATGAAACCTAGAGATAGGAAAACATGATTCATGTGGTAAATAGAACTTGTACACATAATCACTCTAGTTAGATTTTAGCATGCTAAGAGATTAGGTGTTAAATCTATTTGAGTAACATTAGTTGTCCTTGAGAAAGACAAGTGATGAACATAGAAATTCTACCATCAATCTATCTATTTTGAATAAGGCATGTTTAAGTTTACATTGCATATTATCTACACATAGAGGAAGTAAATCACCCTAGCACCTTTATACATATTTCATTATTCATATTTTGCATTCCCAATTTATATTTCTCATAGTGGTTTTATGCAATTCTTTAATTCACTAACTTTTCATCATATTTGGATTGTCCAACTTGTTCTCTAATTAGTTAAAATCGGTAATTGATTTATCCTCGTGGGTACGATGACCTCTTGTATACTTAATTACTTGACGACCTAGTGCACCTGCTAGTGTCACTCATTTTGGATCGATCAGAGGTCAACCTGCTCTTCAACTCCATGAAACTCTTCTCACATTCTTCTGTACAAACAAAAGAAGCATTCTTCCTAGTAAGCTTCGTCAAGGGTAACGCAAAATGGGAGAAGTTAGAGCTGAACCTACGGCAATACCCTACTAGTCCAAGAAAACTCCGAATCACCGTCACCGTAGTAGGTCTCTCCCAGCTCATCACAACCTCTATCTTACTAGGATCTACTGAAATGCCTCCTTTTGACACCACATGCCCTAAAAACTTTACCTCTTCCATCCAAAACTCGCACTTCGACAACTTCACAAACAACTTCTTTTCCTTCACCACTTCCAACACAATCTTCATGTGGCTCTCATGCTCCTCCTGTGTCTTTGAATAGATAAGAATCTCGTCAATGAAGACAACAACGAATCTATCCAAATAGGGTCTAAAGATCTTCTTCATGTAATCCATGAAGATGACAAGAGCGTTGGTCAATCCAAATGACATGACCGTGAACTCGTAGTGACAATAACGAGTCCTGAAAGCCATCTTCGAGATATCTTCATCTTTCACCCGAATCTGGTCATACATTGACCTCAAATCAATCTATGAGAACACCTGTGCACCTCTCAACTAATCCATCAAGTCATCGATCCTAGGCAGAGGATACTTGTTCTTAATGGTCACCTTGTTCAGTTGTCTATAATCAATGCACAACCTCATGCTCCTGTCCCTTTTCTTTATGAACAACACTGACGCTCCCTATGGTGATATACTCGGTCTCATAAACTTCTTCTCCAAAAGCTCCTCCAACTGAGTCTTCAACTCGGCTAACTCTCCGGGTGACATCCTATAGGGTGATATGGATATGGGTCCTGTCCCGGGCATCAAATCTATGGCAAACTCGACCTCTCTGGCTGGGGAAACTTATGGATATCCTCAGGGAAAACCTCTAGGTAATCTGTCACTATAGGTGTCTCACTCTGAACTTGACCCTTGTCAGACTCACTAACAGCAAGAAACACGTAGGCATTGCTCATAACCCCATAACAGTTTAACCTAATAGCACTAACATACAAATCTACGAGTCAGACACAAGCAAAAGGAATAAAAGGAAAGATGATGGACTTTACATGGAAATCAAGCAAGACTCAATTGACGGACAACTAATCCATGCCTAAGATGACACCTAGACCAGACATGGGCAAGCAAATGAGATCAAACATGAGTGTCTTATCATCTATATGTAAAAGACACTTCATCAAATTAAACATGTCCTAATGAGTGTAGCAGTAGGGTTAGACACTAATAAATCATAGGGTAACTCTGACATAGATAATCTTAGGCTCCTACCATAATCATGTGAAATGAATAAATGTGTGGCACCGGAATCATAAAGTACAACTAAGGACTTTCCCAAAATAATACACTTACCCCTGATGAGATCGTCGGACCGCTCCACGTCCTCTGCACTGCCTGTGAACAAGAACCCCCTGATGTAGTGGCCTAGAGGAGGAAGATGGATGTGGACCTGCTACCTTTCAGTCCTTGACGTAATGACCTGTCTGTCCACAGCGAAAACATGTATTCTGTCCAAGGCGACATACCCCGCCATGAGGTTTTCCGCACATGGCACAAAGAGGAGGTGGGGCGGGTAATGCGCGATGCTGCAGCTGTTGTTGTTGTGGTTGTGGTCGAGACTGAGTCTGGGTCTTGGCTGTTTGACCATATGGCTGATAGCGAATAGTGGTCTGGCGTATGAACTGTGAACTTTGGGGTGTGAAACCTTTCTTCGGGGCTTCAGTCCTCGGTGAAGCATCCAAATGACTCGTCTCCTTGATGATCCTGCAGGTGCTAACCATCTATGAGTATTCCTTGATCTTCATGTGCTTCACCATCTTCATGATATCATGTGTCAGACCGGTGCAGTACTTCATACATTTCCATGTCTCCTTTGGGTTGTCCTGGTAGATCTCAGAAAACCGGATGAGCTCTTCAAACTTGGCAGTGTACTCTAGTATGGTCATGTTCCCCTGGTGCAGGTTGAGGAACTCAATCTCTTTCTCCTAACGCACTGACTCTGGAAAGTACTTCTCGTAGAACATTCCCTTGAACATGTCCCATGAGATAGGGATACCCACCGCATCATGAGCACGACGAGCATCCTTCCACCACGAACGAGCATCCATCTGAAGCATGAAGGCGGCAAACTTCGTCTTCTTCTCCTGAGAACATCTCACTATAGTGAAGATGTCATCCATCTCCCTCAACCAGTCCTCGTCCTTAAAAGGGTTGGTGGTCCCGAGAAATGGAGAGGGCTTAATCCTATTGAACTCAGAGAAGCGGGCATTGTCAGCATCCATGCCCATAGGGTTCACTGTTGGCTGTGAGTGCTGCTGAGTCATGTGGTCCACCATATGATTAATAGCTCTGGAAATCTCCATAAAAGCCTCGGTAGAAACATCGTTGCCCTAACCTGCATCCTCGTGATCATCAGAAGTGTCCCTATTACGTCTGCTAGGTGCCATGTCCTTGTGCACAAAAAAAAATATCGATTTGATTAGGCTCCACATCAAAGTTAAGTATGCACAGTTACCCTGAAAATCAAGCAATACGATCACACACCTCAACACTAAACTAGCATACATATGAGGTTATACGCGTGACATAACTACCCTACATGCAACAAAAGCATAAAAGGTCCATTACCTCAAGCCCTGTAAGGATAGACATACTCTAATACCAAAATGTAACACCCAAATAATTAGCCCTTAATGCTTAGTCATCTTAGACCAATCATTAAGGGTCACGTCATGATTTCATTAAGGATCTCTTTTCTTTCAAAATATAATATGCGGAAGTAAAATTTTTGAAAACATTACGATATGAAAAATAAGGGCTCTTCGTATACAATACTCACTAATATGAAATAACATAATCGTATATTATAGAATAAACGTCAACAATGCATATAAACACAAACAAACTCCCATAAAGAACAAAACATGAATAGGTACTAGATGTTATCCCATAAGCCCGAAACCATGACTCATGAGACTCCACAATAAATAAAAGTATATAGATAGTTGCCGGATAATAAAAGTCTGGACTTAGAAACATAAAGTAAACAAATGCTTAATATTCAACGAAAATATAACATGTCTGAAACATAAAGAAACTGAAAATGTAAACAGCTAAGTCTGCTTGTGCTCCTCGCTAGCTCCAACATCTTGCTCGGTCTGATCCCCTAAATGAGGGAAAAACATAGGGTGAGTACTGGGAAGTAACTCAGTAGAGGCAGCCGCCCCGGGTTTATTTTAAAAAAAGTGAAACATGCTAGATTCAATTAAGGTATTAGTTCGAAAATATCTTTCTCCAGAACGTCCTTAACCTAGATGTGTCTTGCTCATTTTATACATACATATAACATTACATGTATTATAACTCTGTAGGATGTACTAAGTGCACCTAAACATATACACTGAATATAACATAACATGATATTCTTTTAACTTTATTTTTCTTTAACTCTAAGTTTCATCTGTCATGAATGGCAAGCCACCCTCTCTTCCTTGATCCTTCTGACATCCAGCCGCTAGGAATGAACTCATCCTAATCTTATGGGAGAGAGCGAATATAGTTCATCTTCCCTTAGTGAAGAGGTTGCATACCGAGGATGCTTGTAATCCCCAAGTAATTAGCCCTTAATGCTTAAGTCATCTCAATTATCTGCCAAATATGCTTTTACAAATTTAGACTTCATCTTATTTTATTGAGAAATAAACTAGAAAAATCATATAAAAATTTTACTAATAGAATATGACAATAGAGTCAAGGATGTGTCCATAGCTATTCCCTTCTTTTCGTAGTCTTGAATAGTTGAAGCCCAACTAAATTCTAGTCTCTCTGGACATAGGAATTATTGCTTAGGCATGACAATTCCGCTCATTCGGCGTGGCAATGCCGCTCTTTGCTATATTGACATTGATTACCCTAGGCCTAGACATTTAATATGTGACCATGTCCAACAATTAATATTCGAACATTTATAAATGCTGCTTCTAGATGCATTCCTTTTTCCTCGTTATTAGTTGATAACGCCGTACGTGACGAATAAGGTTTGATTGTTCCCGCAGCTTTTCATTAATAGAAAAAGAGGAATCTTTTCAACTAAAAGAAAAGAAAATCAATTTTATCTACGAGAAAAGGGTTTCTTTCATTTTATTAAAAAATAATTTTAACATGTTGTTGATATAAATTTTATAGAAATATTTAATCATATATGATTAAAATTATTTAACTTTTACCATAATTATTTCATTAATTATAGTAAACCTAAAATTTAATTATTCATTAATAAAAATTATATAATTAATAGTCAATTAATCTTTTCAAAATATCGAGTCAAATATTGTGAATATACTTAGTAATTAAAATTTCATACAATTTGTAAAATTACATAAAAAATTTATATTTTTTATGAGTTTAATTTTAATAAATTGTCAATATAAAAGAATTTTATATGACTAGTAAATTACAAAACTTTAAATATTTTTACAAATAATAGGAGAAAGAATAATTTATCATTGTATGTTAAATCCATGTTTTATTTGGTATGAATGAGAAAAATTGAAAGTAATAAAAACGTCAATCATTCAATTCAAATTAAAACAGAAGACCAGAATTCATTCAAATAAGAAATAAGAACATTTAACATGTATAAAAAAAATCTAAGCTTATTTAGTTAAGAGTTTAATTTCAATTCAATGTCAGTATAAAGTAATTTTACATATATATTCAATTATGGATTGATACATCAGCAAAAATCTTTAACTCAATTAATTATCCATTAACTAAAAAATCACACAAATCAATGAATGTGATTGGTTGACAATGTAAAATTCTTTACACAGTGGATCATAATTAATCTGTTTCCTTAATAAAATATTTAAAATTTGAAAAAGAATTTAAATTTTGTTGCTTGCTTTGGCAGGTGTGTTTCCACATGTGGTTATCACACATGTACTCTGAGGTTGGGTATAAAATTTGGGTCGTTTGATTTGAGAGCCAAACAATAAATATCAGAATCAAAATCAGAATCAGCATCGCTATCTCCAAAATCATTGTTTTTAATATCTGCGCTTCAATTCATTAATCAGTCATAATAGAGAAGAAGGGTTGACTTCTCTGTTCTTCTCCATCTCCGACACCATCGTCGCCAAACGTCGCAATCGATCCTAGGCTCCGGTGAGGCCAACACCATTCTCACCATCCTTAATATCGTTTCAATTTTATGTCCTTGTTTTCTCCATATTTTTTAATTTTTAAATTTTATATATAAATTGTGCTATATTTGACTCCATTATTGTTATTGTTCGTATTCGAATCCTATGTTTGGTCCTCATTTTTGGATTAGTATTTCGATTGTACTAAGTTTATAGCAATTTGCCTGTGTTTTTTTTATACAAAAAAATAGCAATTTGATTTTGGATTAAACAGCAAATATCTTGCTCTGTCAAACTCAAGTTATGGGAAAATTTTGTTGTGACTTTAATAGGGTAAAGAGTTGGTATGAAACTTTTGGAGAGCTTTAATGAGTGCCTTTTTTTTAATTTTTTTGTTTGTGGTCCTGAAGGGTGCTGTGCCGTGCTAGGTCTTCACTGTAGTTCTGCCCCTGCTTTTGGACTCTATTTATTTGTTTTGATTCCTAAAGGTGTATATGTTAGTTTGATTTAGTAGGGGAAGGTTTAGTATATGAGTTTAATTATGATGCACTGACAGTATAAAACACTGTCAGTCAATTACATCCATTGATTTGTGTGACTTTTATCTGTTAGTCAGTGGTTGAGTTAAAGACTTTTGCTGATGTGTCAATTCATGATTGAATGTCTATGTAAAATTACTTTACACTGGCAGTGGGTTGAAATTAAACTCTTGGTATTTACCTTCTTCTTGTTTGGAGTTTTGTAAACAGAGAATGAAATGATGATTTTTCGTATTCCCTCTTGTTGTTATAATTTCAAGTTCCCCCAAAATGGATGGTTTTGCAGCCTGCATAATCAGCTATTGAGTAAAATGTAGGGTAATGTCTATAATTCTGCTGAACTTTTAGTGTTCAATTACTTAGATAAATTGGTTTTGACTTTTGCAGTATTCATTGTGGTCTTTTTAGAGAATCTTTAAACTTACCACCATGAGCGTGAATTTGAAGAAAACTTCTTCTAATGGCCACGAGAAAATGTTAAGTCCACAAGAACAGCAGGTGCAGGTATGTTCAGTAATTTTGGTTTCTCAGTGTACTGATAAAGATACATATGCTTTCACTTGGTTTGCAATCTTGGCATTCAAAAATATTAAACTGAAACATTTTAAGAATGAAGTACTATAAGTTATAATAATTTCCTTCCTTCCAGATCAACGAGGTGAGAAGGTTGATAGGGCCATTGTCTGGTGTGGCATCTATATATTGTTCTGATGCATCCATCTCAAGGTATTTAAGGGCACGCAATTGGAATGTCAAGAAGGCAACTAAAATGTTGAAAGAGACCCTAAAATGGAGACAAGAATACAAGCCGCAAGATATCCGCTGGGTGAGTGGTTGCTTGTCTACACTTTTACTGTCTCATGCCTCTCTGTTAAGAGCAGTAGGCTGAGTTAACTTCATATGTGCTCAGTCAGATCTAGTGGCCTTGTTTTGGCTATGTTTGAACAATATCCTTCCTGAATTATGTTCAATTGAGTATCATATTGATCTAGAGCGACTAAATGGATTCAGCTGAGCCAGTTAATCACTGACTCCAACTGGATTTGTGATCTAGTGATGTTAGGTCAAACTATCACACTTTCTCATATTATTTTCTGATAAGATTTACATGATGTGTACTTTCTTTTGATGCAGGAAGATGTTGCTCAAGAAGCAGAGACAGGAAAGATCTACAGAACAAATTATGTCGACAAGCATGGGAGAACAGTCCTTGTAATGAGACCTAGTCGCCAGGTATCTTTTGAAATCATTTATGGCCTGAGGCCTATAGGTTGTCTATTTGAGTCAGATATTTGGGGTTTGCTTGGAATGAGTTAAAATCTAAGAAGCACGGACACTGACACAGACACGGGACACGACACGGACACGGACACGGAGACATACCAAACTGAAAAAACACAGGACACGAGATATATATGAATATACAATAAATATTTTTTAGTAAAACATCTCTTACTTTGGATTGAAAATACATATTTAATATAAGTTTTTTTGAGTCAAGGAAATTTAGGTTGGATTTGATCTTAAGTTTCTTCATAAAGTATGAAAAGATCAAAAAAGAAAAAAAATGTGTCATGTCCATGGTGTACCTGACTTGTGTCTATAGTGTGTCACGACGTGTTAGACAGCATCCACCGTGTGTCCAACGCGTGTCCGATCTAAAAAATATTTATTTTTTCTCGGACACGTACAAATGCGTGTCGGAGACGTGTCCACCGAGTGTCGGTGTCCACCGGGTGTTGGACACGTGGACGCGCCTTAGCATCGGTGTGTCTGTGCTTCCTAGGTTAAAATGGAAGAATAGGAATGTAGGATGCTGTTAGAGAAACAGTGTTCTTATAAGGTCAATGTATCTCCTTGAAATCTTTCTTGCTCCTTGCTTTGACATTGATGTCTAGCTTAATAGTTATACCTGTATTAATGGTTAAAATCTGATTTATTTTTTATGTTGTTAAAGAATGTTGTCCATTTTTCAAGTTTTCTTTTCTTCTCTTTTTGGAGTGCAGAACTCAAAATCCACAAAAGGACAGATTAAGTATTTGGTATACTGCATGGAGAATGCCATTTTAAATCTTCCACCACAACAAGAGCAGATGGTCTGGCTGATTGACTTCGACGGTTTCAATTTGTCAAATATATCAGTCAAGGTGACTCGTGAAACTGCCCATGTATTACAAGATCATTATCCTGAGCGGCTCGGTCTAGCCATACTGTATAATCCACCTAAATTCTTCGAACCATTCTTCACGGTAACTAAAGTTCTTCCTTTCTCACACTTCATGCCTTCAATATCTTCTGGTTGGAGTTTATATATATATACATGTGGTCATGTGGATTTGGTTAGGCCATATATGATTTATTTTCATTGGCTTTGTAAATTGTTAAGTATCAAATGCAGTTGCATGTTGATGATGTGAGCCTGCCTGACTAATTTAGATTCCATGTCAGAAACTCAGAATGAGGCCAAAATTGAATTTATTTCTTGATAAATTTTCAAGGTTTCATGTGAACTAGAGCCATTTGAGATGAGATGGAAGTGCTCTTTTTTCAGAACTGAAGAACTGTGTCCTATCTATAGAGAAATAATAACCATGATATAAGGAGACTAAAATTGCAGACTTTAACATATAGTACAAACACACACACACACACACACACATATATATTGTGAGTAACATCAAAAGAAGTAGTGAAATACTTCATGTACACTAAATTTGACACTTAATTTAACTCTGATACAATCCAACATTTACAGCTACTCAATCTAACTTGTATTGTATTCTAACTCAGTCCAATATTATATTCAAACTTTTATATTAAGGCAATGACAATTTTTATATTGACACAATCCAATATTTATACTTATTCAATCTACTTTTTTATACTAGTGGCTATTTTAGTGTCACTTTTAGTTACATGTAACATTGCTCAAATAAGTATTGCTACACTGAATACTGAAACTGGATCCTAATTCTCTTACAACCAAAATGAAAAACAAGGAATAATCCTTTGCATTTTACCTCACACCGATACAGCTCTTCCAAATCTCATCCTTTCTCTAATCTCTATTTTCTTTATGACATTTTTATTCTTTTTTGGCACACCTGTCAATTCTACATATGTTGAATCAGTAAGGTCACTACTCAAAAGAACCTAATTCACTTATTTTATTCTCTTTGTTTCGTTGGTATCTACTTGTCAGCTTCCAGAATTGTATGGCATTGTTTGAAATTTATGGTCTTTTAGCTTCCAATGCCAATAATTCTGATCATTAACCTTGTAACATTTTGTGATGATGTATAATTTACTGCTGCAGATGGTGAAGCCCCTATTAGAGCCCAAGACTTACAATAAAGTGAAGTTCGTTTACTCTGACGATGACAACACCAAGAAGATTATGGCGGATTTATTTGATTTGGACCACCTTGAATCTGCATTTGGCGGGAATGACGACACAGGATTTGACATAAACAAATACGCTGAGAGAATGAAAGAGGATGACAAGAAGATTCCCTCTTTCTGGACAAGGGAAAACTCACCATCGTCCGTCCCAATCGACGCGCCTTCTTTGGATTCAATTAGGTTAGATTCAGATTATGATCCTTCTAACAATGAGAAGACAAACTCTTCCCCTGACCGTGGGATGGATTCTGAGATCATTAACGGTGATAAGAGTATATTGATAGATCAAGGGGATAGAAATGCCAGAGCGGATGTGAATTGAAATGACAAATTGGTTACTGCAGCACCTTTTTTCAGGAGTGCTGGTCATCCTGTAATTTAGCAAGATGTTGTGACATTCTAGTTTGAAACTGATAATCAAGAGACCTTTTTATTTTTTCTGTATGTTGGATTTATGATGATGACAAATGATTTTATCATGTGGGTTGAAGCTTCTGACCCTTAAAACATGCATGGAATGCTTGATTGCTCATCTATGTCTTTTGCTTCTATTGTACTATTTGTCCATTTTGCTCCCTTTGCCGGTTTGTTTGGGCAATACAAGACATAAAATACAATATAGTTCTATTTATATGATGTTTGTTTAGGATGTACATATACAAGACAGTCTGTGTTTCTATAAATTTTTTGTGTATTTTGTATCTACATTCTGAGTAGGTGCACAAAATACATATACAGATACAGAAATTTTAATAAAATTTTTATCTAAAACTTTAATACAGGAAAGTCAAACTTGTAATATTGGACGGTGCAAATCCTTCTTATATGCATTCCCATATTTGAAATTCTAGCCATTCATCCTTTTCCATATAATAATCAATCAAGCTACTGATTTATGAAAATTATTTTTTCATAATTTTTCTAATTTGGAGAGAGCGACTTGTCAAAGTTCCACCCTCTATCGGCCTCATGACATATTAGTTATTGTAGGAAATTTAGGTGAAAGGCACGATACCAATGAAATGAAGCTTTCCTTTTTCTCAGAAATTCGCAAATCATATTCATTGAAAGATTGTGACAACCTAATACATAGCTAAAAACCATATATAAAAGAAACAATAATGTTTGTCGTACAACAGAAATACGTGCAACGAGCATCCAATATGTGCTATACATAAGATGTAATATGTACTGTATGTATAACATATGTACGTATAGCACATATTATGTTTTATATATAGCACACGTTGGATTCTCGTTGGACGAATTTATGTTGTACGATAAGTATTATTGATAAATAAAACATAAATGTTTGGGGAACAACATTTTTGCGGCCAAAATAGCCAACAAAGCCCATTTTAACACTTTTGACCCAAATAACATTATTAACCATGTGTATTTTTTTAATGGGCTGAGTGATTTAGGCCCAATTTCCTATTGTTGGCTGTTTTGACTGGTTTTTTGTTGTGTCTGTAGCAATTCTATAAATAAACCAGTTGCTTACCTACGTTGTAACTGTCTATGTTCTACTTTAATTAATATAATAGAAAGATACATTATTAGCTATAGCATTCATCTTTTGTGACCCACTACATCTCTTAAAAATGGAACAAGAGATGAACCTCACATTAGTTACTTCTTTTAGGACAGAGTACAACATGGGAGGTTTAGCACTTCTGATATGCATAGTTGTTTCATGGATATTTACACACAGATGGAGTCAAAGGAACAAAAAAGGCCCCAAAACTTGGCCTTTTCTCGGAGCTGCAATTGAGCAACTCATGAACTATGATAGGATGCATGATTGGCTTTTCAATTATTTGTCCAAGTCAAAAACTATTGTGGTCCCAATGCCATTCACAACCTATACTTACATTGCTGATGCTGCTAATGTAGAACATGTACTTAAGACTAATTTCAATAATTATCCAAAGGTAACACACATTAAATCTTTTTACATCACTTCAACAAATTAAATTTGTTATTTGTAGGAAAAAATCTCACACTCAATGCCGATAAATCTGTATCCACTATAGAATGTGATATCACATTCAAGTAGATCCCACATTCCATCCAACAGTGAATACATATTATATGGGTCGGTACGAAGGTATAAAAAGTTGTCATTCACACACAATTTTCCTTATTTCAATGCTAAACCTTATGGACCAGATATGAACTTAAGTCCAAGTCATACTTATCCTGTCTCATAATATTTTTCGTGTTAGCTTCTTTTATACTCTCTTCATTCCATAACAATATTCGTTTTGACTTTTCAGTATATTGAAAATTAATGTACCTAGATGTATTTTATGTTTAAATTAAAATGACTATTATTATATAATGGAGGAAGTATCATTTTAACTTTTTTTTTTGGCATCCAAGTTCATTGATTTCCAATGTTAAAAAACATCAAAATCACAAATATTTTAAAACGTAGGGAACAGATGCTTTTACTTGCATATTTCGTGTTGTTAAATACTTGATGTACAGTAAAAAAATTAGTCAATATATTGTGCACAATATATATTATATGTTGCAAAATCATTTTTTTTATAACATATGATATATTTTATGTAAATCATGTGATATATGGTATGAACAATATATTATATATATTGTGCATATTATATTATATATATTGTGAATAATATATTGACTATTTTGATAAATTTTTTATTGTAAATATATAATGCTCTTTAATGTTTGTTGAGTAAATACCCATTGTATTCCTTCAAGATTAATGTAAAGGACAAAATAGTTATTCAAGATAAGAAAATGACAATGTGGTCCTTTAAGATTTGACGTGATGGACAAAATAATCTCTCAATATATGAGAGTGACAACATGGTCCTTCATGATTGAAATTTTAAGACAACATAGTCCTTCAACTTGTCCTAAATTTACAATTTTGAGGGACTACATTGTCCTAAAATTTCAGTGTTGAAGGATCATATTGTCACTTTCATATCTTGAGGGACTATTTTGTCCATCATGATAAATCTTGAATGACCATATTGTCATTTTCGTATCTTGAGGGACTATTTTGTCCCTCTATTAATCTTGAGGGACCAAATGGGATATTTACTCTTGTTTGTGTTTTATAAAAAAAACTTTGATTCTGTGTACAGGGCGAGGTGTACCATTCGTATATGGAAGTGCTACTTGGAGATGGGATATTTAATGTTGATGGTGAGCTTTGGAAGAAACAAAGGAAGACGGCAAGCTTAGAATTTGCTTCTAGAAATTTGAGGGATTTTAGCACCAAAGTTTTCAGAGAATATGCCTTCAAACTTTCTGCTATTCTCACCCAAACTTCTTTCCTTAACAAAGAAATAGATATGCAGGTAATTGCAAATAAACAAACATTCATGATTTTAGTTTTATTTTAGTGTAAATAATTTAGCCTAAATTCTCTAACTATTGTTTTAATTTATTGTATTCTGGCTCCTCTGTTTTTGGATGGATGTCGTGCACTATTTCAATTATTTGAAAAAAAATATTTGAACTAAATATTTGGTTTGTTCCTATTAATCTCTTAAAATTCGAAAGTTTTGGATTGAACCCTTAGTTTAAAAAAGGGATAAATTAGTGTAAGAATTTAAAAGTCCCTAACAATCATTTGCAATTAAAGAAAAAATGGATAATTTAATTTTTCAAAATTATATATATATATATATATATTCATAGAGGGATCAATTTGTCTTTTTTTTTTAGCTGTGAAGGATTAACTTAGTACACTTAAATCCTTCGGACCAATTTGTATTTTTTTTTTTAAAAAAATAATAACTGATGAATAATAAAAAATCAGTAATACCAGATAAAATTGATGTACAATCATTGTTATGTATAACAACATGTATTATTATATATAGAGTAATGCTAGAGGCACAACAAAAAATCAGCCAACACAGTCAACAAATAGAAATTTGGGCCATAATCATTCAGCCCATTAAAAATATACTTATGATTAAAAGTGCTAATTGGACCATAAAGTGTTAAATGGGCTTTGTTGGCTGTTTTGACTGATTTTTTGTTGTGCACCAATCATTTGTGTTATATATAATGAATGTTATATTACATATAAAATGCACATAAATAAAAAATATATTTTAATTAATATTAAGAAAATTATATCACATAATACATGGATGTATAATCATTAACATATATAATATACATGTATTATTATATCTAACACACATCCCATTATATGTAAAAATATCCATTTTATGCTATTGGCCGGTGTTGGTTGAAAATTTATTCATCTAGTACTTTTGTTTTTTATTTTAAGAAAAATACTTGGGGCAAAATAAAAATTCAGTTAAAACAGTAAATATATTATGCACAATATATATAATATAAAATGCATTACATGTATCATCTATTCGATCTGCACAACATATATCACATGTTGCAGCACCATCTTTCTTTATAACATTTGATATATTTTGTGCACATCATGTGATATATGTCATGCAAAACATGTAATATTCATTGTGCAATTTATATTATATATATTGTGCACAACTTATTCATTATTTTGACCGGTTTTTGTTATACCTATAACAATGCTCTTATTTTAATTGCAAGGACAAATTGATAATTTACTCTTATATTTAATTTATTTCGACCTGTATAAAGTAGTAGAGCATGTAATTGATGAACTTGGAATGTGAATTTGTACAGGAGTTGTTGATGAGAATGACTTTAGACTCCATATGTAAGGTGGGATTCGGTGTGGAAATTGGAACTCTGGCTCCCAATTTACCAACCAATTCTTTCGCTCATGCCTTTGACACTGCAAATATTATAGTCACACTTCGCTTCATCGATCCACTTTGGAAATTCAAGAAAATTCTAAATATAGGTTCAGAAGCACAACTTGACAAGAGCATGAAAGTCATTAATGATTTCACTTACTCAGTCATTCACAAAAGGAAGACAGAGATAGAAAATGCTAAAAGGAGTGGAGAACAAACTAAGGTAAATACATGTACATATATTATATTATATGCAAGTATACGTATAGCACACATCCTGTAACATGAATAGCACACGTTGAATACAAGTTGAATGTATTTCTGTTGTACGTCAAACATTATTATATTATATGTCCATTTATATCATTCACCAAATAAAAATAGTAAGCAATACCACTATTACATGCACTCTACTAAAACTACAATTGAGGTACATGGGAATTTTTTAGTCATAATAATAATTGAAGTATTTGCATTCAATTTAGAAAACTATTTCAAATAAGTAATGTTGGTTTTACAATAGAAATACATTCAATTGGTATTTAACATGTACTGTGTGTCATACGTAATGTGTGTCATACGTAATATGTGTTATACGTAGAAAACATTACGCATAGCACACATTATGTATGACATATAGCACACATTAGATACTAGTTGGAAGTATTTCTATAGACAACTAGCATTACTGATTTCAAATTATCATTTTTTCAATTTTTTATTTTATGAAGAAAATACTTCAAAATTATAAAATCAATAAAATCTAATTTTCAAATTTCATTGTAAATTTTTTGTGTTTCCTTCACAAAGTCATGCAAATAAAAATATTGAAAATTGAAACCCAAAATAATATATTTTTTTTAAAACCAAACACATCCTAAACTTACATATATCAATTGATCCATCCTATCTATCTTTTGATAAACAGATAAAACATGATATTTTATCAAGATTTATAGAACTAGGAGGGAATATTGCAAGTGACAAGAGTCTTAGAGATGTTGTGTTGAACTTTGTGATTGCTGGTCGGGACACAACTGCAACAACTCTATCATGGGCTATATATATGGTTATGACACACCCACATGTTTATGATAAGCTTTACTTGGAGCTCAAAACTTTTGAGGAGAATCGAGCAAAAGATGAGAATCTTACTTTGCATAAATGTGACCTAGAGAACCCTGAATCATTCAATCAAAGAGTAGAGCAATTTTCAAGGTTACTGAATAAAGACTCACTAGAGACACTGCATTATTTACATGCAGTCATAACAGAGACCCTAAGATTATATCCAGCGGTTCCTCAGGTATGCATTTCTTTTACCGGGTGTTTGGAACCTCTATGAAATTCAATTTTCACGGAAATTGAATTGAATTTCGGTGTTTGAAATTAAAATATTTATTTAAGTTTAAGTAGAATTCAATTCAATTCCATTATTTTTACCAAAATCAAATCAGACGTATTTCACTCTATTTGCAATTGAATTCTATTGGTATTTCACTTACAATATGAGAATTTGATGTATAAGTATGAAGTTGTAATTGTAGGATCCTAAGGGCATCTTGGAAGATGATGTGTTACCAGATGGAACAAAAATAAAAGCAGGGGGAATGGTAACTTATGTTCCTTACTCTATGGGAAGGATGGAGTATAATTGGGGCCCTGATGCACCTTTATTTATACCTGAGCGATGGTTCAAGGATGGCATTCTTCAACATGAATCTCCATTCAAATTCACTGCTTTTCAGGTACGTTGGTTTGTCTATAGTATCAATATACAGAGATAGGAAAAATCTTGGTAAATCTTGGTACACAATCAAAAAAAAATAAGGTAAAACAGGTACATAACATATAATATTAGTATATACACATCATATTTCATATATGATACACAATATATATTACATGTTACAATATCATCTTTCTTTACAACATATGATATATATCGTGTACGACATGTAATATATGATACTCACATTACATAATACTTGATGTACATAACATATTGATTTTAGTGAGCAAGAAGATACTTTTTCATTTATTTACTTTTTTGTTAGAAATAATCATTTTTTTTCCTTGTGATCCAAATTAGCTTATTTTTATAAAATTGAAATAATTTAAAAATATTAAAATTAAATATTTGTTTTATTTATTGATATGTACGTGTCATTATTTTTATATTTTTTAAAAATAAAAAAATTAATTATAGTTAGATTTTTAATTATTAATACTAAGTTTTATGAATACATGACATCACTTGGATGACCCTCAATCATAATTCTACTTAGTGATTCATTGTCATCCTAAATTTTTTCAAAAATTAATTCAAATAACACAAGAATACTTTTCTTTTTATTACTATTAAATGGGACTTATCTAATAACAATAAAGTGGAAGATGAGAAACTCTACCCAAAGAAAAAAAGTGGAAGATGACAAAGATTATCATAAAAAAGTTATCAATTTTAACGTTTATTTTTTCAATATAAAGGAGGTAGTGGAAGTTTTACAAAGATTTACACCAAACAAACACCTTAATTGTTTTCTATTTTTTGCTTTTTTTTCACCTTTTGGTTTATAGGCAGGGCCAAGGATATGCCTAGGCAAGGACTCTGCATATCTTCAGATGAGGATGGTTTTGGCTATTTTGTGCAGATTTTACAAGTTCAACTTGGTGCCTGGTCATCTAGTGAGATACAGAATGATGACTATACTTTCAATGGCACATGGCTTGAAGCTTACCATAGAAAGACGCTCTTGAGATTCGACAAACAGAAATACGTCCAACGAGCATTCAACATATATTATATATAAGATGTAATGTGTGCTATACATATGTGTGCTATATACATATAACACACATTACGTATATATATAACACACGTTTGATGCTTGATTAAAGTATTTCTGTTATACGATAAGTATTATTAGTTGAGATGTTTTTTCATGAGTGCTAAAGTGTTTATCTTGGTTCAATCAATTCATAATAAATTTAACTTTTCCACTATTAGTTGTATTGTTTAAGCCTCTCCAAACTTATAAATTGAGTATTCTTTGAGTACCTTCTCCAAGCTAACAACATTGAATAATTATTCAAAACTAGTCTCTTCAATCTAATCTCATTGGATCACTATTGGGTTGAGTTTGGGTTATAAGAGTTTTAATATAAAGTATGTATTTTATTTCATTCATAAGATAATATTTTTTATCAATCCGGCTACGTGTACACTCATTATGTATCCACTCATGTGTCAGCCTACTACACACATTTTTTGATCGAAAAACGCGTGTACCTAAAACTAACGCGCCCCCATAACGCGTGTAGTTCAAACGCGCACCATCATCTCCCACCATTTTGAATGCAAGCAAAAAATGTTCTTCCACTTTAAAGAAAAGCGAGATTCTCGCTCTAAATGATCATCACAAAAAAAAAACCAGAATCTCAACATGAAATAAAATAAAAATAGTGTATTAAAAAAAAATCATAATCACATCTCTAAAAGTGATGCGACATTTTTTTTTATTTTTCATTTTTTTATGTGTAAATCGATGAGATCTCTCCATCAACATTGAACCCATTGAATCGACTTCTCACCCCAACACCAGGAAAAAAACAAAAAATCTAACAGCTCGAAGAAAAACGATCTAGCAACGATTCTTTTCTCATGTATCCCTTCTTCTCACATGCGTGTAAAATCTTTATGATTAGTGTGTAGTCTAATATATAATGTGTGTAAATAAAATTATAACGTGTGTGGATTTTTGTAAAATTTTAAATACTACATACCCTGACCAAATTTTCAATTGTAACTTTCCCCTCATTGTCAATGAGCATTAGTTCAAATGGCACCTCCCTTGGTCCAAGTGACTAAGGGGTTTGCTGGTCTAGGGTCAAGGGTTCTATTCCCATATACCCACATCTTCCCCATTTCCTCTAGCTCCACTAGGAGCTCCTTGTAAACCAAAAAAAAAAAAAAACTTCCCCCTCATTAAAAATTAGGCGACGAATGCGTGCTTAAAATTGTGTAGATATGTATTGATATGCGTGTATACCTTTATATTTTGTGTGTATGCTAACATTTAATGTAGGTAAACACAAAATTCATTGTGTAAGATGTGCACAAAATATGTGTAGGTTTTATATAAATATGTGTAGATTATATATAATAGATTATAGGTTTAATTATACCGAAAGTCCCTACAGTTTCATCAAATTTTGAATTTAGTCCCTACAATTTAAAACTTTTGAATTGGGTCCTTACATTTTTTAATTAAATCCCTTACTTGAATTTCTGTTATAAATAAGTTAAATTAGATGGAATATTCCTTTATTCCATACATGTTCGAAACACATTATAACACTATTTGTAAATTAAAATAAAAAATAATATTTTATCCTAAACATTAAATATTTTTACTAGCACAGTTGCAACTCCACCCTTTCAACCTCATTCATTTCAGCCCATTTATCTTCACCATTGGTACCCCTTTCTATCTCCACAGTACTGTAAACCCACCCTTTCAGCTCCAATTAGAAACCATTAGGGGCAGCTTCCTGCATCCACCATAACTCCCAATATCTTTCAATATCCACCATCTTAACCCCCATTTGCATCTCCACCACTATAATGAGCCATTATTGTAGAAACTTGGGACAATCAATAATTCAAACTCACAACTACAATGAGATTTTTGGAACTTTCTACTAGAGCCAAATGATTGTAAATTTCTAGATGTAGAATGAGATGCTTCTGCCATGAACATTTATCTACCAAGTTACAAAATATTTTGGGAAGAAAGGGTTGGACGCACACAAGCTAGAAGGAGGAAGAAAGGGTAGAACACACAAAAGATGCGACTTGGACTGCAGGAGGTGGTGTCTTGCAATGGTTAGTGGTTAAAGGGTTAGGGTTCTATAGAGTTGCAGGAGGTGGGGGTGCAGAATCGAAGGGAAGGGGTTGGGTTAATTATGTAGAGATGAAATTAAGATAAAATACTTTTTTATTTTAATTTACAAATAGTTATATCATGTGATGGAATAAAGGAATATTTCATTCGATTTAACTTTTTTTTAACAGAAATTCAAGTAAGGGATTTAATTTAAAAAAATTAAAAAATGTAAGCACCAAATTCAAAAGTTTTAAATTGTAGGGACTAAATTCAAATTTTAATGAAACTGTAGGACTTCTAGTATAATTAAACCTAGATTATATATAAATATATGACTGCACAAAATGTGTATAGTTTGTGAATAAATGTATGTAGACTATATATAAATATGTGTAGACTATACTTCAAGTACGTAGAGTGTGCATGAATGTGTCTATACTACGCATAAATGTGTGTAGAATTCTAGAAATACTTGATCTGAAAACAACCTAAATGTATCATTAAAAATATTGTTAAGAAATGTATTATTAATTATTAGTGATCATAAAAATACTTAAAAAAAGTTTATAAAGATACAAAATCATTAATTAATTATTAGAAAATAATTTATAACTATTTTTAATGATTAATCATTATTAATATAATTTTTGTTGAATTTTTTTTTATCAGTATAAGTCAAAATCGAATACATCATATGAAAGTATATTCTCAACAAAAACGAGTCTCATAAATTATATTTAACATACAATAATCCTTTATTTGTCTCACAAAATTTATTTATATATATGTTTAGGAATAATTTTTTAAACTTTTTCTCACCCAAAAATAATCTAAACGTTTCTTTGAAAATGGAATTTGACCAAGTTGTAATTTGTGAAAGCCTGTATATGTGTGAGGATATATAGTTGACTTGTTGACTTTGAATTATATCATACATATCTAGAAGTGTGTACACAGAATGGAGGACAAGAGACGGTGGTGGAAATGTAACGGATTGTGGATGCGTTGAATCAGCCTTAACCATCGGGTTGGAAGTTATAATGAGATAATTTACAATAAAAATACGTCCAACAAATATCTAACGTGTGCTATACATGATATGAGATGTGTACTATTTATATAGCATACGTACGTATAACACATATCTCATATCATTATAACACATATCTCATATCATGTTGGATACTTTAGGTACGATAAACATTGTTGTCTCGAGAGGTGTTGTTTCAATATTTTTCCGTCTCAAACAATCATAAAATATATAAATTTAAAATTATTTTTTATACTAATTATTTCCTCAACTCTATCATTTTTCTTTTCTTACAAACTAAAGGATATGATATCACACCAAAATAGATATAAAAATAGAGTAAACTCACGATCCGATCCTTAATAATTTCAATGTCAAATCTCTAATAATTAGAAATATTCTAATAGGCACCTTAAAATATAATAAACCGAACTCTCTAAGGGCTCGGATAGAAAATGTTAGTGGTATTAACAAATTTTTTTTACTAGACATATTAATCCCTGAAAATTTCATTTTGGAAAATTGGACCCTTACTTTATAAAAAAAAATCCATTCTCTCCCATGTCTTCCTTATTAATACTTATACTAAATTAATATAAAATATTAAATATTAAATATATATCTTTTATTTTATCAAATTTAAAATAAATTAAATTTACAACCCTATAAACTTTGTATAAAAAGTTAAAATTCCTTTCTTTCGATATCACAAGCTGAATAAGTTTGCAACCTTTAAATTTTTAGATTTTTTATTAATCAAAGACTTTTTAGTAATATAAAAATACATGTATTAAAAAATTATTAACACAATAGTCAAATGATATATAGATTTAATTTGAGAATGTTTAGAGTTAAAGATATATTAATGAATATGACAAAGTATGGAAGAATTTTTAAAATAGACCAATATTTTCAATAATAAAATTGTCAAAAATTAATTTGTTTAAAAATAAAATTTATCTTTAAAATCAATATTATTTTCTGTCTAAGAACTTCAAGTGTTCGAATTTTTACATTATTAAGAGTTACGTATGATATTCAAAACAATAAAATTATTTTAATATATTTTTATAGTTTCCCATCAGGTATCTGTTGGCCGGTAACTGACGACTAATCCCTAGTTTCTGCAGAGATCACCTTTCGGTGGATAGGGAGCTGGTCGTAAGATTTTTTGCATACATACCGTCCCAAGGATCGAACCTGGGACATGATGCTCAAGTAATCCAAATATCTACCACTTATGCTAACGTATATAGTTAAATTATTTTAATATACATCTATTATTTCATACTTCGTATACATATCTAATTTATTATCTTAAATTTTTTTTAGAATCTTCACTTATATATTATTTATTTTATTTTTCATTTTTAAATTTAAATAAATATTTATAAATATATAGGAATTCCCTTATGATTTTGTACAAGTACGACGGCTAAACTTGTCGTGTATCAAACTATAAAAGATATATATTTTTCAATATTTTTATGTTAATTGACCGCAATAAAACGTCGACCATTAAAACCGGCCAGCTCGGACAACCATGTGAACTGGATCCTTCATAGAAAACTGACTATTTGGCCAAACAATTCCAAGTTTGCGGCATTCAACAATGTCGATGGTTTGATCATTGATGCAATAAACATCGACGAGGTACACAAAGATAGAATTTTTACAATAATATCTCAAAATTTTAAATTTATATTTTTGCAGCAAGAATATTTTTAATAAATTTAAATTTATGATCCAATTTATATTGATCTGTGAATGAAATAAGTTTGACTCTTATCGTAATACCCGGCCCAAAAGTATACAAGAAAAAGAATTTGATTAATTGATAATCTAAAAATATTTTCCACACGGATCATGTGAAGAAGAGTTGTGCCAAATATCACGTCTGAGGTTAATTTGACTTCAATAGCAAGACACAATTGGTGAATAGATTCGGTGCTACTACTCATGTAAGTGTGTCTATGCAGGATTGCCTGAATTGCTGAAAGCTAAGTGATGCTGAAAGATTCATCTATGTGGGTGATGGGAAAGCAAATGAAGTTGAGGTTATAGGAACTTTTAGATTATTGCTAAAGACTAGATTTTATTTAGATTTGAAAGACACTTTTGTTGTACCGTCTATGAAACGAAATTTGGTTTCTGTTTGTGTTTTGGACAAATCTGATTATTATTGTTCATTTGGAAACAATCTATTTAATCTTTCTCAAAATTCAAATATTACTGGAACAGGTTCTTTAGTATTTTGTGATACCTATATTTGGTTTATATTATTGTCTTGTTTAATGAAACCTTGCATGTTGATTTACACGGTATGAAACGCAAATTAACCAATAAGAATTCTGTCTCATTTTGGCATAAGCGTTTAGAACACATATCTAAACAAAGAATTGAAAGGCTTAAATTTGGTGGAATTCTTGACTCCCTTGATTTGGCAGACTTTCAAGTCTGTGTTGAATTTATTAGGGGAAACAAACAAACAAACATAAAGAGACTTGGTGTCAATAGATCTTCAGACGTCTTAGAACTCATTCATACGAATATCTGTGGACCATTCCCTACGGTTTCATGGAATGACCAAAGATATTTTATTACGTTTGTAGATGATTTTTATCGATATGGCTACCTTTATCTTATTCATGAGAAGTCTCAATCACTGGACGTTTTCAAGGCATTTAAAGCTGAGGTTGAGAATCAACTTGGCAAAAGAGTTAAGGCCATTAGATTTGACTGTGGTGGTGAATACTATGGTAGATATGATGGATCAGGTGAACAACGTCCACGATCATTTGTCAAATTCCTAGAGAAACATAGTATCGTCACACAGTATACAATGCTAGGTACTCCTAGCATGAATTGTGTTGTTGAGAGACGAAACAAAACATTAAAGGATATGGTGAGAAGTATGATTAGTCATTTTATTTTGCCAGAATCACTCTGGGGAGAGGCATTAAAAACTGCAGTTTATATCCTTAACAGAGTTCCAACAAAAGCACTAGCCAAAATTACTTCTTATGAACCGTGGACTGGTAAAATATCAAGTTTAAAACACTTTCATATCTGGGGTTATCCAACTGAGGCAAGGCCTTATAGGCTAACTGAAAAGAAATTGGACTCAAGGACAGTTAGTAGTTATTTTGTTGGATATTCTGAACAGTCTTTGGGTATAAATTTTATTACCCCACAACTAAGTCAATTTTTGAGACGAAAAATGCTCAATTTTTTGAGGATGTTGAGTTTGAGGGAGAAATGAGGTTAGAGATATTGTTTTTGAAGAGGAAAATATTTCTCTTCCTGTGATTATTGTTGAGAATGATCAGGTTTCTATTCCTGATGTAGTTCAAGATACAATACCAGATCCACAAGACAATATTGAAATTCTTCCCAATCAAAATTATCAAGTTATTCCAGAAGAACAAACTCAACAGCCTCAAGAGCAAGTGTCATTAAGGAGATCCACTAGAGAAACGAGAGTGCAATTTTAGATGATTATATTGTATTTCTCTAAGAAATGAGAATGACAATGGATTAATGGAAGATGATCCAATCAACTTTCACCAAGCCATGTAAAGTGTTAATTCTCATAAGTGGATTAATGCAATGAAGGAAGAGATTAAGTCCATGAAAGACAATGACGTTTGGGAACTCACTCCATTACCTGAAGGCATTAAACCAATTGGTTGCAAATGGATATTTAAAATCAGACGAGATTTAAAGGGTAATGTAGAGAGATATAAGACATGTCTTGTTGCAAAAGGCTTTACCCAAATGGAAGACATTGATTACAAAGAGACTTTTTCTCTTGTTTCATCGAAAGATTCTTTTAGGACTATAATGACATTAGTGGCACATTTTGATCTTGAGTTACATCATATGGACGTAAAAACTGTATTTCTCAATAGTGACATTGATGAGATGAGACAATTTATATGGTGCAACCAGAAAATTTTATATTAGAAGGAACAAAAGATATGGTTTGCAAATTAAAGAAATATATCTATGGGCTTAAGCAAGCTTCTCGTCAATGGTATCACAAATTTCATGAAGTTGTTATCTCATTTGGTTTTGAGATGAATTTGGTTGATGATTGTGTATACCACAATTTCAATCGGAGTAAGTGTATTTTCTTGGTATTATTTGTTGATGACATACTGTTTGTCAGCAATGATTTATCCTTATTACATGAAATCAAGAAATTTCTATCAAAGAAATTTGAGATGAAAGATCGTGGAGAGACTTCTTTTGTATTAGGAATTCAAATACATCAAGATCGTTCTCGAGGTACTCTTGGATTATCACAAAAGGTCTATATTGAAAAAGTACTCGAGAGATTTGGCATGCAGAATTGTAAGCCAGGAGATACCCCTATTGCTAAGGGAGACAAATTTAGTCTCAATCAATGTCCTAAGAATGCTTTTGAAACTAAGGAAATGCAAAAGGTACCCTATGCTTCGATAGTGGGAAGTCTTATGTATGCCCAAGTATGTACGCGTCCGTACCTTGCATACATTGTTGGGCAGTTATCTGAGCAACCCGGGAATGGATCATTTGGTAGCAGCCAAACGGGGTGCGGTATCTTTAAATAACAAAACATTACATGTTCACATATAAGAAGTCGGATAAATTGGAGATCGTTGGCTATTCGGATTCCGACTTTGTTGGATGTCAAGACAGTCGTAGATCCACTTCAGGCTATATTTTTATGCTTTCTGGAGGAGCAATTTCCTGGAAGAGTGCCAAGCAGACACTCGTTGTTTCTTCCACCATATATGGAAGTTGAGTTCATAACATGTTGTGAGGCATCCAATCATGTTGTATAACTGCATAATTTTGTCACAGAAATGCAAATTTTGGACGGAATTAAAAAATCAGTTAAGTTATTTTGTGACAATAAATCTGCATTTCTTTATTCCAACAACAACAGGAGTTTGTCAAAGTCAAAGCACATAGACATCAAGTTCCTGGTTGTTAAGGAAAGAGTACAGAGTGGTCAGTTGTCTATAGAGCACATTGGCACATGCTCCATGATTGCGGATTCGCTTACTAAAGAATTATCACCCAAGGTCTTTCATCAGCACACAACTCACATGGATGTGATATCATTTGATGATATGTTGTTTTAGTGAGAGTATTGTGCACTTAGGTGCTTAACTATTTGTGAATAGACATTATGTTTATGGATTTTTTTCTGCAGAAATAATAAAGTATTCAGTTTCTTTTATATTTTGTCTCAATTTTTGTATGATCTCATCAGGAATATAGTTGGACCAATTGGAAATAAGCATGTGTGATCACATTACGTGTAATTTTCATGCTACACATCCATACTCGATCTATGTTATTTGATTGTGTAGATATACGTGATCATAGATGACTTAGTCATGATAAATATGACGAAAGTTGCCTTGGTTCTATATCAACATAATTAATGGACGAGATTGTTTAAAGATGTTTTCGACATTATAGCAAAATTAGAGCTCATAAGGTTTTGTATTTATATATACACATATGTCCAAGTGAGAGATTGTTAGAATTTTTATGGATTTAATGTAAATATAAATATGTGTTATTAGAAAGTTTAGCTCAATATTAAAGTGATATGGTAAATTTATATTATTATTAGTGTATGAGTATAAACATATTATTAAGTGAGTATGGACTTTTATATGTATAGATAGCATTTGGACCCAGTTGCTAATTCTATAATGGGCTGAATTAGAAACTAGGGTAATGATGTTTATATAAAAGGGTTATGGTCTCCAAACTGTGAAAATAAAAGTAAAAATAATCTCTTTTAATATTTACGTCTATTATAATAATTTTATACTTTAAGAACAATTGTAAATTATATTTACCAAATGCTATACTTGTAGCTCTTGAGAGTAAATTTTGCACGATTTTATCAAATAGCTCATATTACGACTCTTTGAGAACGGCTTTTTGAGAACTTAGAGAGCTCAACAATTTTTTTAGAATCACAACCAAATTAAATCAAACCTAAGTAGATAATAAATGAGCTAATTTTGAAAAAAAAATATATATCTCGTATATTCTCCAAAAATGTCATTGTGAACCAAACGCAAAATATGATTCATTTATAGGAAAATTTAATAAAATTTCTGAACAAATTAAACACTGAAACGCTTTATTTCTAAAACAGTGATTCTAAAAATAAAATTCTCAGGAATATATATATTCCCAAGAAAAAAAGTCATTCCCCAACCAAAAGCGCCTTAAGGAATTACAATGCGAATGGCTCTATATATAGAGAATCAGAAATGAAAATATAAAACAGGAAGAGCAAACTGGAATGAGAATAAATCCATTTTATTATTTATATCTTGCAAAATGCAGCCTCCACTGTCTACAGAATTTGGTGATCCGTAGACTCTTCTAGAAACTCTAGTTACATGATTTCTGGTGAGTAATAGTTTTAAATATTTAATTCTATTAATAGAATATATGGGATCTGAATATTTTAGACTCACTTTTTTAAACTTATTTTCTCTCCATCATATAAACAATAAAATTGTATGTACATCACTAATATCATCCTCCATCCTCCGTATAAAAGGCTGACATAGCATATAAATCAATGTGCGTACTTTTAATGCGGAAATATTGTTTACTATGCACTTCTGCAGTTTTTGTGTGTGCAACTATGAATATTTGGTGTGTGTGTTCAATATGTTTTGGTACGTGTAACTGTGTATATTTGGTGTATGTTCATTTCTTTATATTTGGTGTATGTAAAACTATAATTTTTTAATCAAAGAGATAATTAATTGTTAACCTTTTAAATCATTCTTTTTATTTTAATTTTGAAGTGTTTAATATCAGAAAGAGAGAATGTATTGAAAATATATAATAAAATCAAATTAATTAGGAAAAAAAATAGTGGGTTACCTTAAAAATTTTGTGAATTAGAATGAAAGACAATAATTTTAATTTTTTACTTGAATGATCTAATTACACACTCAAACATACAGAAAATGCACACAACAAACATACAGAAATGCATACATCAAACATATTAGTGACACATACAAAATATACATAAATGCACTCACTAAATATACATAAATGCACATATCAAACATACACAAATGCACACATCAAATAAATACAATTGTGGACACTAAAAATACAAAAATTGCACAAACCAAACATGCCAAAATAATTTCCGTGTGAACAGTACAACATATTGGATTTCATGTCATATCAACTTTTAATACGAAGAATATAGGGAAGAGATGTACTAGTGATGTAAATCAAACCTTATTTTAGGAATATACGGGTATGTTTGGGTAAGCTGAAAAATTAAATTTATCTTAGTAATCGTCTATTTATACAATATTTTTTATATAATCGCTTATTTAAGGATAAATTTATGTTTGGATAATCTATGATGTTTGGATCGTTAAAAAATAATTTTTTAATAGTAAATTACTAAAATGGGTATGAAATTAATTATTAGTTAGGAAGGAATTTAATAACTATTATGGATAGATTGAATATTTTTTATTAGACATGAATATAAATTTTTTTTTTTAAAAAATAAACTTCAAATACTAGTTTAACTTATTTTACATCCTAACAAATTTTTTTTTATCAAATACAATAACTTAAATTATTATATCTATTTATCCAAACATAATAAATTGTTCTCAAACAACTTTAAAAAAAAAAAAAAAAACTGGTTGAGGTAGTCCCAAACATACACTACGTCCGTCGTGCACGATGATGTAAACACATCATATCTCATTCTTCATGGGTGGAATTCTCCACTAGTCCTTTATTACAATAAATAACCATAACAAAAAGAAAAAGCTAATTTTATCCCAACTTGCATTGCGGGGTGAAGCATTATTAACAGTTATTGCATCTTTATCTTCTAACAACTTGGTCCGCCCGCACTCTGCAACTATTATAAAAGGGCTTCTAGGTAGGCAAAACCTTCAAAGAGATGAGAAAGAACTGATATATTGAGGAGTTATTTTTACAAGGATTAGAACTGTAGAAGCATATAATACAGATTAGAAGACTAGAGGTTCTTAATCGTTATTCCGTCCTGAGGTAAGACTCTTAACATTTTTTTATCACGTCCTTTCATTTGCAATTTCGGAATACTTCTCATGTCATGAACAACATTGAACCTTTAAGTTTAGGCACAATACAGCACATTAGCACAACATAAATAACTAGAACCAATAATGGTGATCGTACAAAAGGAATACGTTTAACTAGTATCTAATGTGTGTTATACATGATATGAAATTTGTGTTATACGTATGTGTGCTATACATATAGCACACATTCCATATCATATATAGTACACATTAAATACTATAGTTGAACGTATTTTGTTGTACAACAACCATTGTTGTGCCTGTCACAGCATTCAAAACCAAACCCAAACATGAATAAACCTAGTATTAAAGGAATATGTGATTATTTGAGATTTTCCTAAATCTATCTCGACTTCTCTCCGTTAGTTTTGGTGATATTGAGTTCCCCTAATTAAATATGTCTAATATTTTCATAATATCCATTCCAAAATATTAGTCTTTTAAGGTTTTTACACGTAGATTAAGAAATTCAATAAATATTATTAATTTTATAAAATGATATATTAAAATGACTAAACTACCTAAAACATTAATGAGAAAGAAAGATGATTAGTGGTCCCTTGGAGTAATATTCAAGAAAGAAAGAGAAATGATACTAGGGATATAATAGGTATGAAAAAATTAAATTGACATTGGAAATTGAAAACGACAATCATTGTGAAATTTTTTTTTTCTCCCTAAAACGACTAATATTTTGGAATGGAGGGAGTAACTATTTTCTACTATCTTAAATTCAATCCAACTATTAATTTTAATTTATATTATTATTAAATTAAATTAAAATGAAACAAAGAATAATAAAATAAATAGTGATTTGATATACATAAATGAAGTGCCCGACAAAACACTAACTTTATATAAAAGATATATAAATATTGTTATTTTAGGATCCGATTTTCTTTGTATTGATCTATAAAGGTGTTAAAAATAGACTTTGGAATATATATGCTGCCAATATATTTTCTCCCAACTGGGACTATAATATATTGTTATTGACTTCAGTTAATCAAACCAATTATAGGAAATTTGATTTATTTCTCAATTATCGTGTGTGTGTTTCTTTCTTGTCCCAAGTCCCAACCATGCTTGTCGTAAAAACTTTAAATTGATTAATAAATTTCATAGCTATTAGATTTAAATATAAATTAAAAAATAATAAATAAATTCTGTGTAATTTTACACATAAAACTTATTCATAATTTTTTTCTCTTTTATCTATTTTTTTTCAACCAAACACATATTTATAATTAATATATCACTTTATGTATCATTAAGATTACATATCACTATAACTAATTATTTAAAGCAATTATTGACGTATGTAGAATGATGAGAAATGATTTTTCTATACTACAAAATCAACTATATCATAGCAGCACCATTGTTTTCTGTCAAGTTATCTACTAATATTTTAATTTTTTGTTCATGAGGGTCATGCTCTTAGTAATAATATTTCTACGTATATTTTTTTTATAAAAATGTTTGGGGAATAACATTTTTCTAACCAAAACAATCAATAAAATCTATTTTAATATTTTTGACCCAAATAGCATTATTAAGCATATGTATTTTTTTAATGGACTGAGTTATTTAGGCCCAATTTCTTATTTTTGGTTTTGGCTGATTTTTTTTGTACCTTTAGCAATGCTCTTTTCTCTTAGATATCTTCTTCATCTACTTCATTACCTTTAAATTTTGAAGTGATATCACTTCACCACTTACACTTTTTTACTCCAACATCGAATCAAAATATATGTATACTATAGATAGTATTTGATATCAACCAATAGCATTAATGTTTTTTAATATAAACGTGGTCGTGCTCATTTTTCAATGTTGCTGTGGGAATAGGTTGAGAAAATATCAAAGATCTCCAATGATGGTGAGCTGTATCCACCTCAAATCATGGCTTCTTATTAACTCGGTCATCCTGTCTTGTATGCTTGTTTTGTCTCATGGGGGAAGAATGAATCCCAATGCTGCCATAAAAGCAGTTAATTTGGGAGGTTGGCTAGTTACTGAAGGTTGGATCAAACCTTCTCTCTTTGATGGAATACCAAATAAGGACTTATTGGTTAGTAGCTATCAATTTACTGCATTACAATTATTATTACCTTAGAATAATTATTCTATCAACATAATTTTAATTGATAATATTTGTCGTACAACAGAAATACATTCAATTAGTATATAATGTGTGCTATTTATAATATGAAATGTGTGTGCTATACGTACGTGTGATATACATATAGCACACATTGCATATCATGAATAACACACATTAGATACTAGTTGAACGTATTTTTGTTGTACGACCAACATTATTAAATTGCAATAATGCTTGACGTACAACAAAAATACGTTCAATTTGTATCCAACGTGTGCTATCCATGTTACAGGATATAACACACATCCTGTAACATGGATAGCACACGTTGTATACAAATTGAACATATTTTTGTTGTATGTCAAACATTTCTGAATATTTGCTACGAAAGCGTGTAAAGATGAGAAGTGTTAAAATATAATTGTGATTTTACAAAAACTTATTATACTTAGTTACGTTTCATTTTAATCCCTTATATTGCATATGAGTAATTTTAGTGTTTGATTATATGATGTAATAAATGATGAAGAATGAAATTGAGACTTTGAGAGTAATTTGTTAGGATGGAACTGGTCTTCAGTTCAAGTCTGTGACGACGACGAAGTATCTATGTGCTGAGACTGGAGGAGGAACAATCATAGTTGCAAACCGCACAGCTGCTTCCGGTTGGGAAACATTTAGCGTGAGTTAATTAACTATGTATAATACCATTATTGATTCATTAACTATAGAGTTTAATTTTGATACATTGACTGTCGTACAATCAAAACATTCTGTTTGAATGTTTTTTCAAGTGGTGGAAGAGAGGAAACACAATCATGGTTGACGTGACAACATATGATTGGATGACTGTGTAAAATAATGGTACAATGTCAGTTGATGAAAATTAAATCCTTAATTATAGTGCTGAATTGCATTTAATCATTATTCATTCTTACACACAAATATTATATATCTACCGTAAGATTGTAATATGAGTTTACAAACTAATGCAATCAAATGATATATATAATTATTGTATTAATATTGTACAAATTTCATTTTATATATAATATTTTTCATTATATATATATGTTTTGGATGTTTTAAATAAGAATTGACACATTTAACTCAACTTTCGAATTTTATCATATCCTTTATTGATGGATGATCTATAAATTCTTCCGTATATTCTCATTGGACTTGAAAATTTGCCTTGGTCTAACATGGAGTATGCGTCGGATAGTGTAAACATTTGCTTATTGAAAAACAAAAAGTTTGTGTTATTGCATTATGATAATGAGATGATCTTCCCTGTAATGTTGTGTACGTAGTTATGGAGGATAAATGAGAACAGTTTCAGATTCAGGGTGTTCAACAAGCAATTTGTGGGATTAGAAGGGATCAACGTGGTTGCTATCACCAATAACCCCACTGATTCTGAGACGTTTACTATTGTTAAAGAAGGTGACAATTCAAACCGCGTTCGAATCAAAGCTTCCAATGGATACTACTTGCAGGTGATCCTCTGTCTTTTATCTTTTTGTTAGAGATATTATCATTATCATATAGTCATTTTTGTATTAGTGTGCCTATATAAGACATCACTCATTTGTATTTTATAACACTTTATATTTTAGTAAATTTTACACTTCTAAATTTACTCTCTAATTATTCTTCTTTCTTTCTTCTTGATCTTTGGAGTCTAGTAGAGTTTCAACGGTGCACAATAAATAAATTGTCAATGTTTTGCAATTGTGGATATCTTGTTCCCACAATTGAGCGTAGTTTAGTATAACAATTAATCAATGCATTCATATATATCTCAATTAAGGACTGGACTTGCAGGCAAAGACAGAGGTGCTAGTGACAGCTGATGTTTCAAATGTTAGCGGATGGGAAAATGATGATCCAACTATTTTTGAATGGACAAATACCGGAGGGTTGCATGGCGAATTCCAAGTCACAAATGGTTATGGACCAATTAAAGCTCCACAAGTTATGCAGGTAACTTTGGCATCAATACAAAAATAATAATGGTTGTTGTAGAATAAAAATATATTCAACTAGTATTCAACGTGTGTTATATATTATATAAAATGTGTGTTATATGTATCACATGTTACGTATAACACGCATTACGTATGATATATAACAAACGTTGCATTCTAATTAGATGTATTTCTCAAAGTAATATTGATACAAAAATCGTTGCAATAATATCTAAAGATATCCGTCATAATCATGAATACCTGAAATGTTATAAGAGTATTTGTAAGACCAAGTAGAATTACAAGTCATACATAGAAAAAAAAAAAAAAGTGCATGACACCCTTTTAAATTCAAAGGTAAAAAGCAATAGTACTTGTAGTACAACGGAAATACTCCGTACTCTATGCAAACATTCAATCTATCATTCTTAAATTTTATGAGACTCATAATTACATATTTATCAATATATTTTTCATCCTTAAATATTATATAATGATGTCCTATGCATAATGTAGCTAGGGCGGGCTTGACTTTCTTTATGTTCATTGGCTATTTAATTTCTTTCCTAAAAATATTTGAGAAATGATATTTTAACATTTAATACTTCGTACTCTATGCAAACATTCAATCTATCATTCTTAAATTTTATGAGACCCATAATTACACATTTATCAATATATTTTTCATCCTTAGATATTATTGGCATCCATGGACATCCAAATATTAGATGTACAAAAAATTAACATGATTCAAAACATTATGGTCAATGCCTTCAAACATGTATCACATGGTTATTGTTATTTGAAAGATTGACGGGTGTGGCTTTCCATAGGAACATTGGAGCACTTTTATTGTTGAAGATGATTTCAAGTTCATAGCCACCAATGGATTAAATGCCGTTAGAATTCCCGTCGGTTGGTGGATTGCAAGTGATCCAACTCCACCAGCGCCTTATGTTGGGGGCTCCTTGCATGCGCTTGACAATGCCTTCTTATGGGCACAGTAAGGATATAAACTAAATAAATTTAGGGAAATACTTTGGATATAACAAATATCCAGTCAAAATCTACCAAAATAAAATATCCAGTCAAAACAGTCAATATATTGTGTACAACATATATAATATAAAATGTAAAACGTATGTTACATGCGAATATGCGATACACAACATATATTACATATTGTGCGTAACATATATCACATGTTGCAACATTATCTTTCTTTGCAACATTGTAATATATGTTTGCACATCATATGATATATGACGTGAACAACATGTAATATTCATTATACAATTTATATTATATATGTTGTGCATAACTTATTGACTATTTTGACTGACTTTTTGTTGTACCTCAAGTCATTCTCGTAAACTTACTAGGAATTATTACAGGACTTAATTGCCTTCATTTTATATGTATAATCACGTATTTTAAGTTATAATATTCAAAAGTTAAATTAAAAATATAATATTTATATACAATAAAATACTTCCAACTAGTATCCAATTTGTGTTATATATAACATGTAATGTGTGTAATATGTACAATACACGTATGTATGATACACATTACATGTTATGGATAGTACACGTTGGATACAAGTTAGACCTATTTCTGTTGTATAACAAATATTACTACTTTTTAAAAGTTACTTATCTTTCTTAGATTTTTAAAAATTATTTTTCAAAAGTTATAGAGTTATGTTTGGCAAATTAAAATAAAAATTATTTTCAATAAGCACAAATTATAGTAAAAGTATTTGATAAAATTATTTCTGAAATTTAAAATCACTACAATAGATACAAACAATTAATTTAAGAACTTCTAAATTTGGATATTTATTAATATATAATATTACATTAAAATTTTCAATTTTAAAAAATACAAACTAGATTTAAAAAATATCTTCATTCATAGTTCTTTTTAAAAACACTCATATTTTTCAAACATAAAAAATACAAGCACGTGAATTTTTTAAATTATCAAACATAAAAAGTTAACTTATACTTTTAAAAAGTAAAAACATAATCTCTCCCATAAATAATCGTAAATCCACTCTTTAATTTATTCTTAATGAAAGTCACCTAGAGGAAAAAAATTGTCCACATCACATTTATTAAGGCTACTTTAATTTAGTTATATGCTCATCAAATGTGAAACTTGAAATTGTCAAAAGATAGTAACTCGATGATGACTTGACATAAACATCACAAATTAATTAATTAATTAATTATAGTGACGAATTGTTGTAGGAAATATGGTTTGAAAGTTATCATTGATCTTCATGCTGCACCTGGTTCTCAGAATGGGTATGAGCACAGCTCTTCAAGAGATGGTTCTCAAGAATGGGGACAAACAGATGAAAACATCCAACAAACAGTTAATGTTATAGAATTCCTAACTGCAAGGTTTGTGTAATACATATAGCACATTATTATGTACAATAGAGAAAGTGCTATTGATACATAGTACAGTGTCTCTTCATTCATTTTTCACTTATTCAAATATTGACAACTTTGATAAATATATTGGTAAATTGCAAATATATTTATCAAAGTTGCCAACATTTGAATGAGGTGAAAAATAAATAGGAAAGTACTCTTATGTACATTTAGTATTTTCCATACAATATAGGACATTGCAAATGATTTTCCAACCCCCAAAAGTTCAAGATCCATGGTAGCCCCCTTTCATTTTTTTCTCTCTTCAAAACTTAAATTTATTTATTTTTTCTTTTATCTTTACAAACACTCATTTTAGTAAAATTTTAAATTTGGTCAAAATTTTTCCTATGAAAATAAATAGGAAAATTTCATCACTACAATTTTAATTCTCATAAAGTTTGTCCATAAAAAAACGGACGAGTTAGCTCCTAAAAAAATTATAAGAAAATTAAATTAGTATATTTCATTTAAAAATTTCAGACAAATCAATTCTTCCCGTATAGAAATCTATTTGATATTTTCGTAAGTTTTGTGAAACTAATAATTTGTCCAATTTTATTAGAGGAACTGATGATTTGTCAAGCATTTTAAATTGACAAGAACAAATTTGATCATTTGTTACAAACCTATCTGCCCAATGAGTATTAAGTGTTTTTCTTATTATCTTATACAATTTTTATTCTCTCCATGTGTGTAGGAGAATTTAAAATTATTGTTGATGTTTGTATAACCAATAATATTATATATATGAAAAAATCTCAATTTCGGTGTCGACAATTTCGAATCAACTGTTAGATTAAGTGAGGTCATACTCAAGTAATTAAGATCTACCCTCAATCTAACAATTGATAAAAATTGTCGAATGAAGACCCATTTTCGTAGGTATAATATTTTTCTTATATAACATCACTCTTTAAAAATTAAAGTTTAGACACTTAAAAAGAATGAATTTCTCACTAAAACAGTCATTTTATCGCCACTAAAATGGAACATCCAACTCTTAGATATTTAATAACATTTTCAATAAAGATAGGTTGACATCCATATAGAATGTATGGATGGAGACATCCATAATAATTTGGTATCATCGGAGATCATTATTTTGATATCATAATAAAATTATTTAGCATCAATTATGAATATTCATCCCATACACCCTATATAAATATCAACCTATCATTTTCCTAATAAATTGCATTGTATTTATACAGGTACGCAAAAAGCCCAAGTCTTTACGCAGTCGAACTCATAAACGAGCCTCGTGCACCTGGAGCTACATTAGAGAGTTTGACAAAGTACTACAAGGCAGGTTATGACGCTGTACGAAGGCACTCCAACACAGCTTATGTAGTGTTGGCAAGTAGACTTTCAGGGTCAGACCCTAGGGAACTCTTCCCCGTAGCCACTGGCCTTGTGCGATCTGTGCTTGATGTTCACTATTACAGCCTCTTTGAATCTAAGTTTGATAACTTGAATGTCCAACAGAACATTGATTTCATCCAAAATAATCGCTCATCAGATTTGACCTATCTTACAACCTCGAATGGACCCTCTATTCTTGTCGGTAAGTACTCTTCAAATACAAATAACCCTTCATTTTCATCCTTTAAATCCACTATTTCTAGTTTCTCCATCCTTTTTTTGTTATTTTCTTAGTACTTTCCACTTCTAAATGTACACTCGTATGAAGAAAAATAGAAAATAATACAACTATATCTATATCTATATCTATATCTATATCTATATCTATATCTATATATATATTATTTTTACACAAATGCTTGCGGCACAATAAAAAATCAGCCAAAACAGCCAACAAAGTCCATTTAACACTTTATGACTCAAATAGCACTTTTAGTTATGAGTTTATTTTTAATGGGCTAGGTAATTGTGGCCCAAATCCCTATTTATTGGCTGTTTTGACTGATTTTTTTGTTGTGTCTCTAGCAATGCTCTTGTTTTTAAGAAGTTGGATCCACTAGCTACCATAACTAATCCAATCCACTACCTCATAGTGAGTGATATGGATGTGTATGTACGAAGTAAATGTTAATTTTTGGTGTGATTTACTTTAGTTCTTAAAATTTGGAAATTAATTCTTTATTTTCTTATCAAATTGTATTTTATAGGTTATTTTAGTTCATGATCAAACTTTTGTTAGTCAACTACTGTTACCAATTTGTTGACATGACAAAGTTAAGTGACACTGTCATGTGTTCATTACACGTCATGTTGGGTCTACGTAGTATATCACTGAAGTGACATAAATTAGAAATTATTTCACTTTAATCTCTGAAATTTCTATATGTGTCACTTTAACCCTTGAAATTTTAAAATGTATCAAAAAAAGTCATTGATCTTAAAAATTTTCTTTTTATGGTTGGTGTATATGTTATAATACTCTAATTTATTTTAGATTTCAAATAATTTAATTTAAGCTTCAAACTGACTATATATTTAATTGCAATTTAAGGTGAGTGGGTTGCTGAGTGGAAAGTTCAAGGAGCTTCAAAGTTGGACTACCAGAGATTTGCAAAGGCCCAACTAGATATTTTTGGGAGAGCAACGTTTGGATGGGCCTACTGGACTTTAAAGAACGTTAATAACCATTGGAGTCTCGAATGGATGATTAAGAATGGTTATATCAAGCTTTAGAGTTTTCTCTTGGCTCGTCCATTTACACTTCAATGGTCCTTTCATACCAAATGTGATCAAGCTCGATCTTTTACTCTCTTCACACCAAGAAAGGAAATAAAGTGTTATATATTGAAAAATAAAGAAAAAAGTGTTATATATTGAGCTTTTTTATTAGCAAAGAATTTTACAAATAATGGAAGTGTAATATCCTGTGTTATTTCTTTCTTTAACCTTTCAACGTGAACATTGTCGAGTACGTTCTTGACCTTTGAAATTTCTTGTTTAAGATATAGCTGGGTTAAAGAGTAATAATGTTTCTCTTACAACATAAATACGTCCAACTAGTATCCAACGTGTGCTATACATAACATAACATAGATTAGGAAATATAAATTCTTATATCACATTTAAATTATTATAAAATTAATAATTTCTGTCACATTCTACTAAATTTAATGTCTCATGCATGTATGTCACTATTTTTCAAGAGTACAAAAAATATACAATTTCTTTTGTCATGTATCCATAATCAAACACCTCAATTATGTATTTCTCAATGCATTTATGTCTTATATATGTTATCAAACATGGTCTTAGCTAATGTCCATTCGTACCATTTAAGAGCTTAAATGCAAGAGTGTGGTCCACATTAAAATCTAATCGAAGTGATAAATATTAACTAACTTTCAATTATACACTAAGGCTACATTTGTTTGAACAATACAAAATTAAAAAAAATACAATACATGACACAAAAATTAGAATGTTTGATAGGTGAGACAAATACAATCTATATCAATACACATAAAAGCTATATTTTGTGTCTTAAGAAAAGCATATACATACACAAGTATTACACATATACAATACAGAAATTTTAATGAGTTTTTCATTTCCATCATACTCCTATTTTTTTACACTAAAAAAATTTCAGAATATTGTCTTATCATATATTATATATTGTATTATCCGTTAATGTAAATCAAACTAAGGTTAAGTCTTTAGTGTTGGCTTATAATGATTACGAGGACTACCAGGATCCAAACTTATATGGACTTGTAGTGGAAATGTGTTTTGGTATGATAGGACAGCAGGGCTAAATATCTAACTGCTAACCACAGTTAAAGATGGAAAAATGATAATATAGACTCGAGTTTATGGTGAACCCTACACGTGACATCATATATATCAACCAAGAGTTTTATAATATTATTATAGTTATAACTTTTAATTATGTCTTGAATGGTTGATATGTTGCCACGTGTAGGGTTCACCGAACCCGAGTCTATATTAACACTGCTCTTAAAAGGTTCTCTAATAATTTTATGTTACCTAGAATAATATCGCTTATAGCATTGTTCTTGAAGAGAGAGGAAAGAGTTGATGTTGCTGATGATGCTGAACCAATAAACAACTATGGTGGGGGAAAAAGGCTTTGGTGTGTCTTTACTTAGAGGCACCTAACAAAACGTTTATTGTGCACGAATTGGGCACCACAACTTTGATTCAAGAAGAAAACATGGTGGTGGAATCCATGGATGGGTACAAGGGAGGTGACCCTAGATAGATCCCTTTTGGAGACATAAGTTTTGTCCATGACAATGCTGGTGGGAAGCATCATTATTATTAGATTCTCACTCTTTTTCTATGCCCTATTAACTTCTGGTCCCCACTTGAATTTCAAGAGTTGTATTATGATATACCATGACTTCACTTGTGAATATATATATATATATATATATAATATATTTTACATCCTTGATAACTATCTGTTTATTAAATAAGATTTTTAAAATTCACTATTGGATTGAAAAATTTATATGTCATAGATCACATCTTTATTAATCATAAATCATTTGATAAATTTGTTTATATGTGTATAGATTATCGACATGATAAATATTTTGTAAATCGGTGTATCTAAAAGTTTTTCATCGCTACCTTATAGCTGTGCAATTCTTTTTAAGTTTGACATATACAATATCAACATAATTACCAGTGTAATAACTCGTGCGACACAAAATGTGTAATAACTAGCGCCTTCATGACGGGAGGAATGAACGCGAGCAACAGCCCTAGCACCTTCGTGTCGGGAAGAGTGGCGGACGTGAACAGTAGCCTCCGCGAAGTGCGGCGTTGGCGCGGACGCTAGTAGCAGCAGCAACGATGCCTTGGCGAGCACGGTGGAGGACCATATCCGAGGAGGATACATATATATATAGTGGGTGTTTGCGGTAGGACAACGACGGAAATTAAAGGATGGACGCGAGAGGGAGAAGCGAAGGGTTGAACCGTCACAGCGGCGCCCATGCACTTGTGGCGAGGCCACCAGGCCAGCTCTCATGGCGGCAGTCATCCCCTAGGATCGCGACAGACAGCGAATTCGAAACAGTCATCATTATTCATATTTGGGTCCAAATTCTATATCTGTAGTAACATATTTTCAACTCCTAAGAGCTCAAATGTAATTTTTGTTGGTCCAATTAAACTTTGGGATTTAGGAGGAAATTTAATTTTTTTATGTATTAGGATAGAATTAATTATTTTAGAATTACTTACTTTAAAGTTTTTTAATAATTGTAATTAGGAGCAATTATTGTACATAGGATTTGAAAGATGTATTTTTTTTTTCACAACCTTGAGGATAAGTTTGTTTGAAGGATAGGGTAATGATACAATAGGAGCCCAATTAATAGGAAATAGTATAAATAGGCATAGAGTGCATTGTATTAAGCATTGAAGAATTATATATATATTTTCTTTATGGCCCTAATTGCAGGGATTTTCCTCTGATTCTTTCCATTTCTCTCTGATTATCTCTATTTTCTATCTACTTTCTACTTTAATTCGTATAAGTTATTGTTTTAAAATTCATATTGAATGTCAATAAAATTGAAGGAATCTTAATTAATGGGCTATCTAAGAACTACTTATCATATAATAATTAGCATAGAAACATAGTTTTAATAATAAAATAAATAAGATAATAAGTTATACACTATAAAATGACTACCACATGTATTTGTTGGTACAAACGTCTTGATTCATTTGTAAAATAAAAAAATGAATATAAATAATCATATATATGAATCTTAAAATTAAAAAGTAATAAATAACTAATATATGTCTATAATTTAAATAATTATTTTTTCAAGTTGTTCACATTACTCAAATAGAAAAAGATATTCTTTCTACACAATATTGTAAAGCAAAATTTAAATCCACGTAGGTATTTATAAATTTATTAAAAAATCTATAAATTCTAACAAAGAGGGAAAATACTTTTGAAACACAAAACCTACGTATACATAATAACAAATATTACTAATACAGTATGGTTAAAATTAAAAATCAAAATACATGAATAATATGAATTCAATAAAGACAACTATAAAACAATGTTAAAAGAGTTTTCAAGTGAATGGTGATGAATTATCACGTATAATATATGAATTATATTATAACATATTTGTTAACCTATTTTGAGGACATAACTGTTGTATTAAAAATATTTATTTAATTTATATGTCTAAAGTCACTTATTGGGGTATAACCTTGTTATATAAAAATAAAAAAGTTTATTTTATACTTATAAACATATTTATAATAAAATATGAATATTCACTCAAATATGTTTTTTACAATTAATCTTTGTCATTATCCCTTCATATGTTTTTTTATTGAATGAGAAATATATATATATATATATATATATATATATATATTATTTTTTTTAAAATGTATAACATGTAAGATGAGTTATGCAACAATAACATTTTTTAAGATATAAGCTCCTTGTATAAAATAATTGTAAAATGTATATGTCGAATATCACCTGCTAGGAATTAATATAACTGAAAAATAATTTAGGTAAATGGTGAATTGTCATGTACAATATGGATTTTATAATTAATGACATACTTGTTGATCTATTTTAAAGATATGACTCCGTTGTATAAAAATATTTATTTAATTTATAAGTTTAATATTACTTATTAGAATATGACAACATTATAAAATAATAAATTTTTTTTATATTTGTTACCTATTTATATTTCATTAAGTGATTCTACTTATGTATTTTTCACAATCTTTGTCACTATATCCTCTCCCTAAGTTTCTTTATAATGAAAAAATAATATTTGTATTAACTTACTTTTAAATCAATGTATACAATTAAAAAAATGGGTTAAATTGCTATTATTTTAATCTATTTTAAAGATATGAATCTGTTGTATAAAAAAAAGTTAAGGAATATAATGTATATATCTAATTAACATAACTTATTAGGAATTAATATAACTGAAAATATTTATTTTAAGTATATATATGGTGAATTATCATGTACAATAACATGTACAATATGAATTTTATAATGACATACTTGTTAATATATTTTGAGAATATGATCCATTTGTATAAAAATATTAATTTATATGTCTAAAATCACCTATTAGGATATGACCCCGTCATAAAAAAAATTTGTGAACAAATTAAAATCTATATTCATAAGTTACAAACAAATGAAAAGAAATGTTCTAATTAATAAATTTTACGTCATGAAGTGAAAACAATCTGAAAACTATAGTCTTCCCATCCATAACCAATTCCTCCTGTATATACTGATTTTTAATAAATCTGTAAGAAAATATATATCAAGCCAAAATTATAAAAAATAAAATTATAAAATTTTAATTTAGAGATTAAGTTCATAAAAATTATTAGATAATTAATATGATTATAATAAAGTTCAAATATTTAATTTGAATTTGACATAAAAAATCAGATTTAATAGCACTTTTTATAAATTCATAATAGTAATTAATATGATTAATAATTTAAGATATCAGAGAGTTTTATTAACTTTTGGTCCCCACTTGAATTTCAAGAGTTGTATTATATACCATGACTTCACTTGTGAATATATATATATATATATATATATAGGGGACATATCAAGTGAGAGAGATGAGAGTGAGAGGAATAAATTTGGGTCATTGAATCTTACATGAATGGTCAATATTAGAACATATATAGAGTCATGCGACTTTTTTAAGTAGTCATGTGACTTTTTTAAATTTTTTAATCTTACCATCCATGGATGTTTTTATGGCCAAGATTTACTCCTCTCACTCTCATATAACTTTAGCATTTTCACTAGATACATCCCCTATATATATATATATTACAACCCTGATAACTAGTTGTTTAATTAAATAAGATTTTTTCAAAATTTATTGTTGGATTAAAAATTTATATTTCATAGATCATCTTTATTAAAATTTAAATTACTGAAAGATTATTATTATTATTATATATATATATATATATATATATATATATCGACGTAATAAATGTTTTATAAATATGTGTAACTAAAAATGTTTTATTACTCCCTTCCTTTCTTTTTATTTGTCCAGTTTCCTTTTCAATATATTTCAGACAATGATTAATTTATCCTTAAAATTAACAAAATGTAAGTTTAATTTACTAAATTACCCTTACTCCATTATTACTACATTCTCTCACTTTAGTTATTTCTTGGTAAAAGACAATAATTTAATTAGGGGTAAAACATGAAAAAAACTAGTAAAAACTATCTAGAATTCCTAATTGGATAAATAAAAAGAAACAAGGTGGAAAGAGAAACTGAACAAATAAAAAGAAACGGAGGGAGTACTATTTTATAGGTGTGCGGTTCTTTTTAAATTTGACATATATAATTAACATAAGAGTTTAATTTTGATTATCCAATCAAAACACTCCATTTGTATGAATTTTTTGGTAGTGCGAGAGAGAAAACACAATCATGACTGACATGACAATACTCCCTCCGTCCACTTTTATTTGTCTTTCTAGAAAATTTATTTGTCCACTATTATTTGTCATTTTAGATTTTCAATGAAACATTTACAATCTTTTTCCAGTTTTATCCATACATACACTCTCTTTTTATCTCTTACAATTATTATTGCACAAAAAACTATAAGGATAATTTCGTCATTGTACATTTACTTCTATAGAATTTTTTTTGTTTTCATCATCTTCTTAATAAGTGTGCAATACTCTAAAACGTCAATTAAAAGTGGACGGAGGGAATATATGATTGATCGACTATGTAAAAAAGTTGTACACGATTAATAAATTATGAAAATTAAGTCCTTAACATAATATGTAATTATAATTCGATTGATGAGAGATATATTCTATAAAAAAAATTATTGAAAGTGTATCATATCAAATCTTACACCATTTCAATAAATCTCTCCTGCTCATTATTATTTCAATAAAAGTATTTTATCTCATCGTCTCGGACATCATATATATATATATATATATATATACATGCAATCTATTATTTTTAATTTTTGTGGGACCCTCACTAACATATTATTTATTTTACTCTTTACTATTAAATTTGAATAAATATTTATAAATATTTACTTTATAAATATCAGTATAACATTACTCTTAGGGCCAGTTTGGATAAACAACTTATTTAAGCTCTTATACAAAAGTAACTTCTGAGAAGTAACTTATGAATAAATTATTTTCTATGTAGATATAAAATAACAAAAAATTTTATTTCAATTATTTTGAAAAGTGCTTATAGAAAAATCAAATATTTCGACTTCTTCAAAAGCACTGAAATAACTTTAGGAAAAGTCATAAATTATATAACCAAACATAACAGAATAACTTCTAATAAGTCAAAAGTTAAAAAAGTCAAAAACACTGTAATCCAACCTGCCCTTAATATCTAGAAAGTGACTTCTTGGTGGGCTATGGACTAGTAATGCCTTCTACGGCTTCTAGCCCTCACAAGAGCTACTCTGTGTATATATGTGGAATGTAAAGCTTTCAAACAAGTGGACCACCAATTAAAAGGAGGGAGGAGAGACAAAGGGTGAAAGGTATGGGGTCCCTATTTCTCCAAGTAGTTGCGGTTTGCTGTACTTTCCAATCATTGTGACAAGAACTACTCCTCACATTAATTTATCATCATTGTGATTGCGGTTAGAGTTTATTAATTTCAGCGTTAAATACGTTTTACCTTATACTAATCATTCATCATATATACCGTATAACTATATATAACTATATAAAATGATTAAAATTAAAAAATTTTAAAATATTATATGATCACTTATAAAAAGTTTATACAACTTTATGTTTTAATCTTGATTATTCAAGTAATATCTAACGAATCAGATTTATTCGTTTCATTCTTATATATAGAGAAATTATTAGGTGCTTTGAGAGTAAAATGGTTCATTTGCAGTGCACCATTTATGTTATGCCAAATCAGTTATGAGGCACCTAAATTTTAATCTAACTAAATTAGAGTAAAATTTAACTTTTTTTCCTATTTTCTTAATATTTTCTATAAAATAAAGACGTTATCCCTATCTCTCACACCACACACCAAACCACCACCACCACCGCACCACCGTCGCGCTTGCCACTGCTCCCTGCAATGTGTTGCTATGAATCTTAAAGAGTTGCAAAGAAGTAGTGAAGAATGTGAAAGGAAATTGAAAATTTGAGGGATTAAGGTTAAAAATGAGAGATATTTGGGTTTTAGGGTAAATTAATGTAACTCAAAAACGCTGCGTTTTGAGTCCTTATGGAATAGGTTAACGGAGACGTTTAAGGGATAAATGGATGTCCAATTTTGGACATTGTCAATGACTCACTTGTCAATTTCTATTTGTCAGGAACTAACTTGTCCTAAGTGGAAATTGTCAGAGACCAAAATGGGGTTTAAACTTTTTTTTAAGGCGAGTACTAGTGTGTTGTTGTTTTGTATTAGTGTGATATTGTTATTTTTATCATTCAATTGAGAGCAAACACATGGCATTGGTGGATCATTTCTATCAAAGGGTATTATGGGTGATTTCACTGCACCCTTCTACTTCCCCCTTCCTTTGCCCCTCATGCTCCTCCCTTCCCTTCCTCTGCCCCTTTTGCTTCTCCCCCTTCCTCATTCCTCTGCTTTCTTGTTCATCCCCTTCCCTTTCCTCCTTCTCGTTCTTCTCCATTCACACTTCCTCTATCTCCTCACCAGATTGATCACAACCTTGGAGGGTGCGATTTGTCAAATTAAAAATGGGTCATTTGATAAAAGTCAGAAAAATGCATCTTTTTTTTGTAGGGTGTCTGTGTGAGAGGAATTTACAAAAATTTTCTTTTCTTGGTTCACATGGCATATATAGAATGAGTGTCTCTCTGTTTTTAAAATTTACAGAACTTTCTTCATGTAAAATAAAATGAAATTTTTCTTCTTTCTTGAAACTCATTTCAACTGCTTAAGTCTCTTTGTGTTTCATTTGCAGAACCTTCTTCATATAAAATAAAATAAAATGAGACTTATTTTAACTTCTTTGAATTGAAGTTAAAAAGTAAGCATACATATATAGAGAGTGAAGAATTCACAGAATTTGATTGTCGAAAGAAGAAGTTGGAACTTAGACGACTTATACAAACTTGTTTCTTTTTCTTTTTTTAATTTATTTTGTAAAGATATATCAGGAAGGGAAAATACTAACACTACCCTTATTTAACTTTGACCTATCATTACCTGAATCCTTTCACGTGTTGCAGCGGTATTGGCTAGACAGACACACAACATCATATTCTAAAAAACATCAACATAGTAGTATACTCGCCTTTTTTAAAAAGCATTATAAGAGTATTTTTTTACTTTTATTATAAAAATCAGAGTCAATATTTACAAAAATATCATTAGTAATTATGTGATACTCATATGTTAACTTGACTGTTAGTCAAACTTTTTTAGGGGAGATCAGTGTATATTATTAAAAATTTAAGGGCTTCAATTGCAGGTTTTGAAAATAGAGGAGATGTGACTCATGTGAGTATAACTTTATCGAAGTTCATGAGAGGACAGTGTAATTTACCTATTTTTAAAAGATAAATTAAATAATTGGCATCTTTAGCTTAACCATTAAATGTCTATTTGGTTATTGAAAAGAAACCCGTTGAGGTGAAAATAATTGGGTTGAAAAAAAGCAATGTCGTTTATTTTGCATTTTCACTTCCAATATAAATATTTAACTTTGAAAATAATTGATTCTAATGGAAGCTAAAAGTATTAGCTTTTACTTTTAGTATCTCACAACAATTCTCTTAAATCCACTTTTTCAACATCTTTTTCAAACGCAAATTAATTATTTCAATATCAATTATTTTAAAAGCAATTATTTCAATATCAATTATTTTAAAAGCAATTCTACCAGAATATAAACCAAACGAACTCTAAATGATGTAAAGTTTGAACTTAAATGGAGGCTGCAAGGAAAAAGTGGTGAGGGAATACTTTTGGGTCATCATGCCATGAAAGAATGTGGTATACTATATTGTACCCCTAAAAAGCTGAAAGTGAAAATGGAGGTGCGTGGACCTGCCAAAATTATTGGTGTCACTCGCTACTATGGAAAGAATAATATTATTTTAGTATTTAAAAAATAGATGACCAATAACATATTACTTTCATTACTTTTAGATAACATTGTAAATATAATAAATAGAAATTATCATTACATTCAAAATAATAAGATCAATGTTTTAATAGGATATTCATCTTTATATTATATATAATATCAACAATATTTATCGTACAACATAAATACGTCAAACTAGTATCTAACATGTGTTATACATATATAATATATAATATGTGCTATATGTATAGCACACGTACATATATATAGCACACATTCTGTATTATGTATAGCACACTTAGGATATTAGTTGGATGTATTCATGTTGTATGACAAACATTATTAATATAATATATACAAAAAAGTTACTCGTACAATGAGTATACCTTACGACGTATATCCAACCAAAGTAATTACACTCCCACATGAATGTGTGCTAGTGGGTCCGACGAGTCTATATTAGAGGCTGAATACTAGTTGGATGATACATTGATTGTACTTACAGTAGAATTGTTTATTTTTATACCAAAATCAAACAAGGCAAACACACTTGGCCAGCACTGTAGGGCAATGCTAGTATCTGCTGGCTGTCTTCCAAACACCACATTCCCTCTACTTTGTCTGTTTCTGATGACAAAATAAGCTTACGTTAACCTCAATCAATAGTGTTCTACACTAAATTACTAATTTGCTTATGGCTGTTATTGCGTAACTTTCCCACTACTGGAGTAGTATGTTTCACTTTCTCTTTCTTTATGAATTTTTTATCTATCCTCCTTTTTATTATCATAGTGCTGTATACTTACTATTACATCATAAACTCGCCACATAAGATGTATTAACTGTCCTGTTATGTTATGATAATACTCTAAAGAGATTGTGAGTGCTTTGGAATTGAGGGAGATATCAATTTTGTTTCTAGAAGACACCACTCTTATGTCTCACCTTTTTAATAAAAAAAATACATCCTCTTTTTTTTTTAATTGTCCAATTTTAAATGTGCACAAGAATTTAAGTAATGATTGATATAGTATTAAAGTTAACAAAATATGTACTCCCTCCGTCTACTTTTATTTGTCTTTCTAGGAAATTTATTTGTCCACTATTATTTGCCATTTTAGATTTTCAATGAAACATTTATAATCTTTTTCCAGTTTTATCCATACATACATCTCTTTTTATCTCTTACAATTATTATTGCACAAAAAATTATAAGGATAATTTTATCATTGTACATTTACTTCTATAGAAATTTATGTGTTTTAATCTTCTTCTTAATAAGTGTGCAATAGTCTAAAACGTCAATTAAAAGTGGACGGAGGGAGTATCTATTTACCTAAATTACTCTTTACTTGGTAAAAGAGTAAGAGAGATAGTGAATGTTAAATAAGAGTAAGTGTGGAAAAGAACAATAAATGTTGTCTTAAAATCTAAAATGGACAATTAAACAAAAAAATTAACATGCATCTTTAAATTCAACAATTAAAAAAATAAAGAAAGTACTATTATTTTATTACTTCTTCGTACCTCGTGTCAATATCTATATTTATCTTATGTAAATTTTGACGTAACTTTAATATAATATTTTAATTTCTTTTATTTATTATTGATCATAATAGATATTTCACAAATATTCTATTTTAAATGTCTATATGACATTATTATATTTTCCTCCATTCTAAAATATAAATCTTTTTAGTTTTTTTTTTCATTCCAAAATATAAGTCAATTTTCAATTTTCAATGCGCTCTTGTTTTATTTTTATAATATTACTATTCATAAACTTCAATTTATATTTTTTAATATTGTATAAAATGTGAATATTAATAAAAATATTTTAATTATTTACTTTTAATTTTAAAAATATTAATATAAATCAATTATCACCAATATGTATAAAAAATCAAAATTTGACTTATATTTTAAAACTAAGGGAATATGCAAATAATAATATAAGCCTCCACGTTTTAATCAATTACAAATGGAGCACAAACCGTGGTTACAATTGAGCCACGTCCAAATAAATTTCACAACATGTTTCAATTAAATCAAGGTCCATATATAATGGGTTTTTGGTTCTCATGGACTATAGTAAAAGTAAATTATTCGCGACAGTTTAATCCTTGACCTTCGAGCTGGGAATATTGTGGAAAATAAAAAAAAACAAAAGTAAATTTACTGTAAAAATGTAAAAATTATTTATTAAACCTTAATTTCAAATAGCTATAAAACTTCAAAATAAAATAATTACGAAGTTCAAACCAACGTTTCCAGTGCTATAAATTTAATTAGAAAAATTATAACTGAAATTGCAGACTTGAAATAAATTATCGTTATGATAGTTTTCTGTATAAAAAGTATCACACGTTATGACGTTAATATGGACAATTACTTTAAGCTCTAATTTAAAACCGCACTATAGTTGAGACAATGAAATTATTTTGACACGGCAAAATTTTAAAGGTAATAAGATTTGAATATATAACCAAACTATCAATTTAGTCCACTGAGCTTTTTTAAATTTTGATTTTGGTCCACTTTCTTTTAATATATCTATTTTGGTGCGATATCTTTTGAAAAATGATAATTTTGATTCGTTTTGTCGACATAGACATAACAATAATGCTGACGTTGACTTTAACGATACGGACATGGACTTTGATTGTGTTGATGTGGATTTTGACTGTACTAATGTGGACTTGATTATGCTGGCGTGTACCAAAATTATGAATGGTAGTGAGATGGAAGACCAAAAGTGATAATGTTTTCAAAGAAAGTTGATCAAAAGTGAGAATAATTTAAAAGAAAGCAGATCAAAATTGACAAAAAAAAAAAGTTATAGTCAGAATATAGAAAAAAACTAATGGATTAAAACAATAATTTGGCCATAAATTTATTACTTAAATAATATACTAATTTTTATATAGTTGAATGAACATGAATAACCAAAAGAGGGAGAGTCATACACAAGATTTCACAGGAAACAGAGATTTTAATACAACAAATTTAAAGGTTTGAATATATTATAACCCATTTACTTAAAGTTTTTACTATTGAATACTAGTTTAGATAAATAACTATTAAAATTCGTATGTACCTAAAGATAACTTATTAGAAGTATCTTATGTTGGGACAAATTCATTGTGATTCACTAAAAAAAATGTGCAAATTATTGAGAAAATTACTGAGGAATCGACTATTTTCGTGGGATTTATATTACTGTATGAAAATTGTCCATGATAACAACGTCCTCAGAAACATCTATTAAGGGAAAATTATTCTCTTGGTAAAGCTTTCGAGGGGTTTATCGAGGGATTTTTCAACACAATTTCCACGGTAATAGGATTAGTATTTTCTCATCAAATTCGTCACTTAAATTAATTAACGAGGGAAATTATCACAACCTCAGTAATGTATAAATATTTGTGAAAACATTTTTGCACGAGACAATATCCCTCGGTAAACAATATATTTTCCAATGGTGTTTATCGAGGAAAATTTCCACGTTAATATCCCCGTGGGAAATTCCCTCGGTAAATTTGTGAATGTTATTCTGGGCAATTTGTTCTAGTTATTTTACTAACTACTTGTTATTGAACATATTTATCACACATATAAAAATTATTACAGATCTAGATTCTAGATCATTTTTTTCTCAAATTAACTATAACAATTAGTCAAAAATAATAATATTACTTATCAAATTCTATATCAATAACATTTCATGTCAAATAGTTAAACATGATTACATATCAAGAAAATTGAAGTAAAATGTTTTTACATGAGTCATTATGAATACATACAGTAAAATAACAATCATCACAAGTACTTAAACTAACAATTAATATATCAATTTATCATAAGTACTCAGCATCATCATTATTGCCATCACCATTGTCATCATTATCCATAACCGGAGGAATAAGATTTGACATCCCACCTTGGACGTTCTTCATGTACTCAAGCATTCCCTTTCTCATCTCCTCCATCATCTCTTTCCTTAACTCAATCTTAAGTCTTTTCTTCTCATTTTCATTTCTTTCTTTCTCATTCTTTTGCTCCTCTTGAAGTTTCACGACCTATTGTTGTAGTGCCTCCATTTGTCTTCGATGTGTTTGTGCATGAGCATAAAGTTCTAAATTGAACAAGTGAACTTACTCACGAACCTCATCATCAACAACACCGGTAGACCGTCCCGTATCAGAAATGACTTGTTTGCTCTCATCACTCTAATTTCGCCATTGATTTCAATTACATACTTAGCGTGTATGCCGGTGAGATATTTGTTCTCTTTAAAGATCTTGCATTTTTCTTGACTCAATTCATGAGTATGTTACATTCCAACTCTACAACACTAATTACCAAATAACCATCATTCACAACTTTGACATAAATCATTGACATACAATTGGCCACTAATGTGTGGTTTGTTTTCTTTGTTGCAAGCATGTTAGAAACTCTAATTTCTTTTCCGTTACATGTAAACGACAGTTGTTTCAAAATTCAATTGAATTTTTAGAAATTGTGTATCCTAAAAGTGAACCCATCATTTTCTTTGCATACTCAGAGTAAAAGGTTTTGACATCTTCAAGAGTATCAAAGTTCATTCACTTTTAACGATATTCATCATCTTCAATGATATAAAGATTATAAATCTGCAAAACAATACAATGCAGTAATAATGTTACCGGTCTGTGCACTATATATAATTAGGTGTGTGCACTTTACATAATTAGTTGTGCGCAATATACACCCAAACTTGTGTGCAAAAGATAGTGAATGAAGTGTTTATGTTTTACTTATAGATGTGTGCAAAAGAAGGGTATCATTGCATGCAAGTGTAATATATTTACTGTGTATTATTTTCAAATGTTAAGAAGACTGATGAGTGTCTCGTGAAACACGAATGTAATACCAAATTTTTGTTTGTGAAAACTTGTTAATATATACAATTCATAAAATAATGAGAGTGGATTCTTTTGAAAATGTACATGTTTCATCTCTTCACTAATCAATGTGAATGTCATATGTTGAATTTGAGGTTGAGAAGAAAATAACACAATCGATCTTTGATCTCAAATACAAGGCTTATGGTTCATGGCTTCTAAATGGCTTGAATATTGCACGAGATAAAATAATTTCAGAATGGGATATTGGTGTAATTTGGAGAAGATTGATGATGCTGATAAGTGTGGAAAGGATTTCGTGGTATGTTGCGTTGTGTATGTGGAGTGTGAGAAAAATGGTTCATGTGACTTGGTTGGATGGGGTACGATGGATATTTGATGATAAGGTATAAGTGATGTACGTGGAAGTTTGTTATTCCATAGTCTATCAAATTTTCTAATTTGCAACAATATGTTAGAAGAGTTGAAGATGAAAAATAACAAGCATATCAGTTAAATGTTGTACAGGGTACTAATGTCATATGGCCATGGTGTTATGCGCATTATCAAAGTTTTCTTCTTTGAAACAATGGTTATTTGAAATGATGTTTTAGTTCATTATACAAAATTTCAAAAAAAAAAAATTGAATTTTGTACATCTTTGTGGTGTTAGAAGATTTCATTAATATGTTTCTCATCATGCATCAATTGTTGGGCCATTAGATACTAATGCTTTAATGAATGTTAAAGTGACTCCAGATCTTAATGTTAATTGGTTTTGTTAGCATATCAATATGTGATACCCTGTATCATAGTATCCCTTAGGAAGGACTCTGTAGAACCCGACAGGACGTGTCGGAACGCATCTTTGCCTTGCTGCCAATAAGCTGCTCGCGGAGCAGGTGCATCTCGCTAGCGAGTGGGTGGTCGCTAGCGACTGGAACGAGTCCCACATTGCTCAAGGCAGTTTAACCAGCTTCCCCCCTATATATATGAGTTGTCATGTTATCTTTTCCCTCACACCTCATACTTTCGCCTCATCAGAGCAGTGCTTTGGGCGTCGTTGATATTTTAAAGGAACTCTAGTGGAGTGTGAGTCTGAAAACCTTGGGGATATCTCCGTGCGAGCAAGTTCCCAATATGTGAGTGAAAAAACGTTTTTGTCCTTGTGGCGTGTTGGCCGCTAGCGAGCATGAGCTCGCTAGCGAGAAAGCCGTCGCTAGCGAGTAAGTGTAGTTCGCTAGCGAAGATGCAACATGCAGCCTAGTTCAAGTTTTGGTTTTTCTTATATGTAATCCTGATGGGTCTTTTTGCACGCCATGTGCAAACGCGGTGCCGATAGCTGCAGCCGGAGCTAGCGGTGCCTTCCAGTCTCAGGATTTTCCAGGTGAGTGGATGTTTTAGGTGGATGTGCCATGTGCTGCCACATAGTAGCATTTGTATTTGTTTATATTTACATGCTTAGTTAGATAATATGTTTAGGTAGATAGCATTCTTAGGTATATAACATACTCAGATAGATATTATGCCTTAGTGAGATAATATGTTATGAATGGTTAGATGAAATGCTTATTTATTTGTTGTTTACGTGTTATGACTACCCCCATGTGCTGGAATGACTTATGATATGATATACTATGCTATAGAATATGATAGACTCCCATGATATACGAATGATATGATAAGTATGCGTGTTGTTAGTAGATTAGTTGTAGAATTGTATAATGATTGTTTACGTAGTCTGTGAAACCGTCGTAACATGTATTTTACGCTATAGCCCGGATGTAGCTCCCGATCGAGTTTAGTAGTGACATGTTACCACGTAGCGCCTCGAGTCCCATGCCAGATACAGATACAGTTATGACTGGCCTCACCCGAGTAGTTGCAGAGGTCCAAATCACAGATATAGAAGGACGACTCGTGTTCCATCATACGATTGGCCGCACCCGAGTGGTAGAGAGTCACAAATCACATATATAGCAGGGCGACTCGTGTTCCGTCATACGATTGGTTGCACCCAAGTGGTAGCAAGTCATGGATCACGGATATAGCATGTCGGCTCGTGTTCCTTCATATGATGGCCGCACTCGAGTGGTAGCGTGGTCCAGATACAGTTTAGCATGGGGGCTCGAGCGCGGATACCTCCGACGGTACGCATTTGTCGTCAGAGAAGCACATCTATGTAGATAAGACAATGTATATGTGTTTGATAACATGATATTATGTGCTGCATGACATGCATGATACCCCATCACTGAGCTTGCAACTCGTTCCACCGCAATTTCGTTTTAGAGTCCGATCAGGAGGCAGACAAGGAACTGTTGATCCAATAGAGGTCGTGTTGCAGTTGCTTTTCTAGTTTTCAACTTTCAAAATTTATAACGTTATAAATCCTAGGACCGCTAAAAGCCTGACTGAAAATGATAATTAATATTATTTTTCATCGGCTTTTGGACGGCTCTTTAACATACTTCTCCTATATTTAACTTTGAAGATTTATAACATTATAAGCCTTAGAACTGCAGAAAGCCTGACTGAAAATAATAATTAATTTTATTATTTTTCGTCGAACTTTGGATGGTATTCCTAACATAACCTAAACCCTATACCCTAACCACATTACTATTAAAAGGTAGCTGTCCAAAGCTCAAAGAAGCTTTATAAATTTAAATATTATTTTTTATCTGGCTTTCGACGGGCTAATATATATAGTGAATATTCCACCATACTCCATCGAATCCTCGACTAAAATATTTGGCACCAACATTGCACACGTTCTCGTGCTTAATTTTCGAGGGGTTTTTGACAACTTGCATGCTTTATCTCCAAAAAAAAATCGTTAAGGAATTCACTTTCTTGTCGAAAAGCCGATTATATTTTTGTACGTTGACTATAAAGTCCATTGAAAATAGTTGTAAAAATGTGTGTATTTCTAGAAGTGTTACTTGAAATATTTGAACTTGAACAAAAAAGTTGCTTCAAAGATGAAGAAATTGAATCCTAGCTTCCTTTTATTTTTTGCACACGATTATAAATTTATAGAAGTTTTATGCCATAATCGTGAAGAGAAAACAATTTTGAACGCGTTTGAAATGAGGTCAGAAGGATAAACTTTGCACGATATATGAAAGAAATAGGACATTTATGGGGTTAGCAGTATTACTTATTTTGTACAATAAAAATTCGTCCAATTAATATCTAACGTCTAGTATACATAAGATGTAATGTGTGTCATATGTATAGTACACGTACGTATGACACATATTACATGTTATGTTTAGTACACATTGAATACTAGTTGAAGGAATCTTTATTGTACAACAAATAACATTACTAGAGAGGTTAATGATGCAACATGATATTGTTGTACATAATAACTATTTGTTTTATCTTATTAGGTAGAAAACCTGATTTTTAAGGAAATAAGTTTTTATTAGGACTTAATTCATGCATATATATATATATATATATATTCCAAAGTAATTATTGATACCAAAATATAAATCAAAATAATAAAAAACATAATATTAAAAAACAGGAATCTAAAATAATAAAAAGACTTTATAGAAGAACTCAAACTAAAATAATATATATAAAACATATAAAAGAAGTGGTAATGCTTATTATTGTATATCCAAAATACATTAAACGAATATTCAACGTGTTTATACGTAATCCGTGCTATACATAATATATTATACTTATATATAGCACACATTACGTATGACATATAACACATATTAGATATTCAATAAATGTATTTTTAATGTACAATAAACATTTCTGATTAAAAAAAAGTATAAGGCTATTAAATACTATTGTCATATATAAAATTAATAAATTATAACAATTTAATTAATTGTTCAGAGAGGGTTGACGTGAGATATCTCTTTTCTCGTTAATGATGATTGATTAACATCACTCTCACTCACACACACTTCTTTATCAATAAAAGAATATTAAAAAAATCAACGGTCCAGCTTCACTCCTGGGTTTTAGGCTCTTGTTTTATCTCCCCCAAGCTCCACACTTTTCACCTTCATCTACCTCTCTTTCTCTCTTCCTTCTCACACCTTCCTTCATAGCTCACACTCCAACACAGAAAAAACCAGCCAAATAATAAACCACCACCAGCAGAGTAGTAGCAATAGATTTTAGAAGGAAAGAGAGGGAAAAAAAATAAAGGAAGAAGAAAAAGAAGAAAAGGGATCGAGAAGATGTTGCTAGGGAAGAGACCTCGTCCTCCGATGAAGAGAACCACAAGCTTGTCCGAAATAACCTTAGATCTGAACACATCGTCCACCGACGATGTTGTTGATCAAGGTAATAATAACCCCTTCAACTGTCAGAGACCCGTTAGTATTGTTGGAGGGTTCAATAACAATAATAATAACAACAATAATTATAATAATAGTAGTAGTATTGGGGTAGTAGTAGAAGATCAGATTCAGAGCAGAGGGGTTTTGGCCACAGTTTCACCAAGAATCCAAAGAAGGCATTCTGGTGATTTTTTAGAGACCCCTGAATTCTTGCGTGCTTGCTCTCTCTGCAAACGCCGTCTGGTACCAGGTCGTGATATCTACATGTACAGGTACTATATATAGTATGTCTTATATGTAATTATTTAATAATTTTTCGTGTACACTAGAAATACTTACTCATATATATTCTATATATATATATATATATATATAGATAGGTAAGTAACTAACTAACTAATTGAGTATTTTTTTTACTTATTTTACTCTTTTTTTTATTTTTTAGTGGAAGTAAGTTCAATATATGTATTGTTGGAATACAAGTAGCGATGTTCGTAATTATTTTCCTCTAGTTATTATTATATGTAATCTTATTTGGGAAAAAAACAATTATCTATATTTTCCTTCCTTCAAAATTATTTTGATTCTGAAATTGATTTCCCTTTCTTTCTGGTCAATTGGGCACCTAGCTAATTGTGTGCGATTTACCCGTTTTGATATACTATTGGATTTTTTTCTTTCTTTTGTTACTGCTGGATGTTGTATTGGTCTCGCCTTGATAACTTATAATAATATAATTGTCCCAAATAATTAATAAATATTTAATGTACAACTAAAATGTTAGTCAAGATTTATAGAGTATATATTAAAATTGAGTAGTGGAGATGAATGTTGATTAAGTGTTGATTAATAATTTTTTTGATAATAGTAAATGAGCAGTAAATTTTCAGTCTAATAACATATGTGTATTTTATGTGTAATGAAATATATATTATTTATTATTATTTATAAAGAGAATTCTTAAAAAATTGATTACATTTTACTTTCTAAAAATAAAATTAAAAAATTAGAAAAATGAAAAGTTACTATCATTTGTAATTTTTACTGTTAAAATTCTATCTCTTTCTTTCTATTTATCTTTTATATTAATATTTTAATAAATAAGATTTGAAAAAGACTTTAAGTATATTAAATAGTATTATTTTATAAATGATTTATTAATAAAATAAAATAAAATAATATTATTTTATAAAATATTAAAAAAAAATAAAAAAAAAAAGTGACTTGACAAGCACTCTCATGCCCATCGAATTGCTAATATATAATAAGACATGCGCATTATACAAAATAATAGTTGTACTTTCATATATATTATGTGATATAACAATTTTTTTTATATAGATTACATATATTTTGTATTAATGTGTATTTTAAGTGTAATATGATGTATATTATATACAGAAAATAAATATATGCATTATACACACTTATAATTATGCATCAGAGTGTTGGCTGATTTTTTTTTTTTTTGTTGATCATCATTTTTGTTAACCATTAGTTATACAACAAACATTTAAATAATTTAATTGTTAACTTGTTATTGAGATATATTATACGTTTTTAGATTTATTATTGTGATTTTTTTAGATAAACGGGCCTTCATTGTGATTACTTTGATTACTCATTGATATATAGAAGCTTTAAAGATTTTCTTAGCTACATCATGCTTTAGGAAAATGATACCATTTTAACTTTCCACTTATTTTTTCAGCACATTCAAATTTTAGTAACTTTGATGAATATGTCAACTTTTATGAATATATTAGTAACTTCTCAACATATTCATCAAAGTTACCAAAATTTGAATGAGTAAAAAATGGATAGATGATACTATACTGTTCTATGTTCACACCCCCTTCTTTTAGTTCAATAGATACAGTTAAATTAAAAATTACAACATATGATTTTATTTCTCTTTGTAAATTCGATACAAAGCATTAAGATATGAACTTTGTCTTTTTCCTCGATTCGGAGGCCTTCTTTTATTAATTAATTATTGAAATTAGAATGAAATTATAATTTACGCAGAGGTGATAGCGCTTTCTGCAGCCTGGAGTGCCGCCAACAGCAGATGAACCAGGACGAAAGAAAAGACAAATTTTTTGTGGCATCAAAGAAACAAGTTGTGGCACCCCCATCATCAACTGCCTCTCAACCCACCACAAAAGCTGAAACTGTGTCTGCCTCATCCTAATTTATTGCAATAAACTCCAACACCCAAGGATGGATGCATCGTTAATTTTGAGCATTTCTTATCCAACGCATACCTTGTGATCCTGCCATTTGATACCTTGTCAAATTACAATATTGCTTCTCGTACAACAGAAATACGTTCAACGAGCATTCAACGTGTCCTATACATAAGACGTAGTAATGTGTGCTATATGTATAGCAGATGTACGTATAGCACACATTACATCTTATATATAACACACGTTAAATACTTATTGGACGTATTTATGTTATACGACAAACATTATTCCTTGTCAGAAAATGTTCACTTATCTCTCTATCTTAATTGTAGCTTGTTCCTTTCTTTTTTTTTGGGTAATTTTACTGTGGCGCTTTGGGGTGGAGTTGTTGGTGGCATTTTGTTAGATAAATTTTAGATCTATAATAAAAAATTCTATAATATTTAGATAATATTCAACTACATTATTAGATTTTAATATAGATTCACTCTTTCACCCAAATTTCTAAATTTAATGTTGAAATTGAGCGTTATATAAGTATTATATAATTTTTTGTTATATATCACTGTTTTGTTTTGATTACATGGACAGATGGGAGAGTATTTTTACAAGTATTTTGTGGTAATCTTCTTGGGATTTCGAATCATTGGAAAAAGAAAATCTGAAAACCACAATTTATTCGATGCAGATTTTCTCTCTTTGGCTAGTGACTAGAAAATAAATCTGACTCGTATCTTTCATCTTTTGCATTATTGTTTGTTAATATTTGTAGGCTAGCTAGTTCATTGGTTGAAAAATTAAAACGGCCATGTATATTATGGGAATTAATTAAGTGATTGAGATTCATTTTGGTGTCACAAATTCATGAATTTTGCTATATTTTTACATTTAAAATTAGAGAGAGCGTTTAAACAGTTGATACTCAGTCAAAGTACCCACAAATCAATCTATTAATCATTGTGATTGACAATGAATCTCTGGTCGCGAGATTATTGAGTTCACGTGTTAACTCGTAAACTCTTACGAGTTTATAAATTTAGAGTCTTAATCGAGTCAATTAGTTTATAAATAAATACTCTTAAAACTCACGAGTTTGATTTTAGGATTCAAATTTATTTAAACTTGTGAAAGCTCTACAAATTTATATAAACTCTCGAATTTGAGAATTTGATAACTTTGTCCGGTTGCAAACCAAAAAATGAAAATTAGATATCAATATAACATTCAACAAGATATAAAAATAAATAAGAATTTTTAGTGTTGAAATGGAGCCCATAGCAAAATTCAGATCGAAGTGATGTATCAATGCTCACACAAAAGAATAACAAAAATAATTACAAATAGTACTATTGCAACCAAATCCTCTATCTAAGGGTGGCAATTGTGCAGGGCGGGGGCGGGGAGTACCTTCCCCTTCCCCATCCCCATGCTTACTGCGGGAGGAATTTGGCCCCCACCCCTACGGGAAAAAAAATCTCCACATGAGGAGCCCCGTGCAGGGCATGTAGTCCCCACGGGGTCTCCATTCGACCACAAGAATCCTAGGAGACCACTTGGGAAATTTCCACTTGTGCAAAAATAAATTTTGAAAAAAGAAAATAGAAAAAATATAAATAATAAAAATTTTAATCATTTCAATCATAATAACAATTTAGAATTTAAATTTAACATAATAGTTCAACAAACATAGTTATTGAAGAATTGTAAAATGATAATAAAATACAAAATGACCATAAAGTATAAATAAAATAAATAATTTTAAAAATTAAAGATATTTTAATTAGAACTGACACCCGCGCAGAGTACGTAGAGGCGCGCAGAGAAGGCAAAATGACAATTGTTGAGGCTTGAGGTTGACGAATAAGGATGAATTGAGTGAAGTGGAGTTAGAGTTTCTTTCTTTCTTTCTTAATTGTGTTACTTCGCTTTAAGTTTAGGATCTAATCATTTTTTTTATTTTAAACATGTCTAAGCCCAATAAGTTTGAGGATTAATGATTTTTTATATAGTGTGTTTAAGTTGAGTTGTGGGAAATAATTTGGACCATATTGTCCATATACATCTTTTTAATACTATAAAATTACTTAAATCTTCTTCAAATAATATAAATAAATATTTTACATAAAAAATATAAATAATATTTTAAAAATAATATTTGTGCGGGATGATGCGGGGTCTCCACGGGACGGGGAGGCTAATCCCCACCCCCATCCCATGCTTGCTGTAGGGGAAATTTGGCCCCCACCCCCACCCACACGGGAAAAAAAATTTCCACATGCGGGGTCCCAAGCAGGACAGTCCCCACGGGATCCCCATTCGGTGGGAAAAATTGCCACCCCTACCTCTATCATCAATATATATTTACCCTTTATTCAGAGGAGGGAGAAATATTAAAAATTGAAGTGAATTCAACAGTGCAATTGTATGTGTGGTAGATCATAAGCTTTTTTTATATTAAAGGTGTCCCATTTGATATAGTTGTTTGCCAACAAGGAAGACACATTCTCAACTCATCAAATTAATCTATACATTTTCTATCACTACATGTAATATTAAAAGAGTTCAATTCTTATGCATTGTGACGTCCAATCATGTTGTCACGTAAAAAAATGACTTTCATAGATATTATCTCAAAAAGTAAAAAAATTACTAACATATTAACACCTAGTTGAATATTATATTTTTTTGTGACTCTCAGTTAAAAATTGACTCTGTCAAGTGTTTGGTACGAGGATCACAGTGAATAAAATTGTCAATTTTTTGTTCACTCCAAATTTAGAATTACTGTGTATTGGAAGAGAGTCACTGTATGATGGAAGAGAGATACAAATATGTGAGGATGTGTTAGGAGTTAATTTTAGAGTCATTGTGGCTCTGACCACTGTGACACTGACTGTATAACTCCCTTGACTATGACTCCAGAGTAACTGAAAATAAACACATCATAGTGACGATACTTCACATTTAAATTCATATTAAAAACCTGATTCTTAAGCCAATTCTATTTGGATTGAAATTGTAACATTATAAATTTTCACCTAAACAAGGATAGAAGCAACTCAAAACTCATCTATAGATGATCGGCCTAAATTGATATGGTTTCTACGGCATCTTAAGGATTGGATATCTTTGTTCAATGATGGTGCTATCACTAGCTCCTCAAATAATTGGTAAATAATTTATATATAAAACTATTAAATGAAAAATAGAAAGTTTCGTACAACTTGAGCATCCGATAAAGACCTTTCTAAATAAATAATTTCAGGCAGCAAAGGAAACACCAAGAAGGCCAGGCTCTGGTGCTGTCATACTCATGCGGTCATGCCTAATAAGTGCAAGTTGTACTGCCTAGCCATTTAACAAAATAGAACGAATCTTGCAGAAGCACATGAAATGTTCAAAATAAACAGGGCTTATTTATTTTTATGTGAATAGCATAGAATTTTGCTAAGGCTAATAGCATGCATGCTTGTTCACTTAATTAAATAATAATATTTGTCGTACAACAGAAATACGTTGAGCATCCAACGTGCGTGTGCTATATATGATATGTAATGTATGCTATACGTACATGTGCTATACATATAGCACACGTTCCATATCATGTATAATATACGTTGGATGCCCACTGGACATATTTTGGTTGTACGACAAACATTATTGCTTAATTAAATGCTGTAAATAAACATGAGTTTTTTCAAACAATAATGCTATATTGACTCTCCATATGATTGAACGATGTGGACATCTATAATAATTTGACATTAAGAGTCATTATTTTGGCATCACAATAATATTATTTGGCATCAATTATGGATGTCCACCGCATACGCTCTATATGAAAGTCAACCTATCATTTTTCTTTTGTAAAGACTTGTAGCACGATCAAGTCTGTGGCAAATAATTTCCTATCCTAAAATTTATTTATTTATTCTGGAAAAAGAAAAAGAGAGAGAAAGAAAAGAGAGCGAGGATTGAAGATCAAGAATGATTGATTCATGAAAGACTACAGGGGATCTAAGGCTGCGTTTGGTTATGGAGACGGGGACGGGGGACGGAGTACAAATTTATTTGTATCATGTTTGTTTTGCAGAGACGGAGACAATTTTTCTATCTCCATCCGTATTTTCTGTACCTCCATATACCTGGGACGCAAAAACGAAGACGAAGACAGAAATAATTTTTACAATAATACCCTTGTTTGGTGGTGGTCCGGCGGCGGCCGGCGGTGGTCCGGCGGTGGTCCAGCAGTGACTGGCGGTGGTCCAGCAATGACCGGTAGTGGTCGGCGGCGGTCCGACGGTGGCTGGCGCGCGGTCCAGTGGTGGTCCGACGGTGGCTGGCGATGGTCATTGGTGGTTTGGTGAGGGTCAATAATGTCATTTTATGTTTATGTCCATTGTCTCCATCCTTATAAACAAACACGATACTGAGACAGTTATTTTTTCTGTATTGTCTCTGTCTCTATGTCTCTGTCTCTCCGTCTTCATCCACTTTTGAATCCAAACGCAGCCTAAATGTTTAAGCCAATATATGTTATCATTTTAGAAACCTAGGGTGGATATTTGGGTCTTATATAGTAATTAAAAGAGAGAAGGAAATGTTGCTCTATGAGTTTATGGGAGAAAATAAAGAAAATACAGGTAATTGGACTTTTTGAAATCAGAAATGTTACATGCACTAAGAAAATAGTTACATATGTAATTACTAGAGGAATAATGCTATAAGAAAATCACAAAATCAGTCACCATATTTAATAATTAAATTTTTTAAAACTATTTATATAACTTTTGATTAATTTAATATTTTAAAGTTAAATTAATAATTTTAAAAAATTAAATTATTATATATGATGATTAATTTTGTAGAGTATAAAAAGTTTTTTCCTTACTAGAATTCACTCAAATTGGTTCTGACACGCTCACTCACCTTTCTTAGGGTAATGTGTCATGTATTCCCAATATACTTACTCTCATATATACTCCTCCTTTCTCTTCTCTTCCTTCTCTTTTTATTTTTTTTTTCTTGCCACTTCTTTCTTCATTTTTTCTCTTTTTATTTTTACTAATTCTTCTTTTTCTCTCTTTCTTAACATTTCTCATTTCTCCTTCTTCTTCTTGGTATTTTATTAAAATTATCTAATCTTATTTTATTCTTATAATTAAATCTACAATTTTTTCATTGAAAATATTTTCTTATTAGTTTTTATAGATTTTTTTTATTTTTTTAAATTTTATCTCAATTTTCTTAATTCTCTTAAAAATATATGAGTGATTGCTTCAAATGAACATACAATGGATTTCTTTGGTCATTGCTTCACTAAAATGTCTCTCTAAATTTAAACGGTTATAATTATGAGGTTGTTGAAGCACAAAATAACAAATTACTCACAATATAACGCAAATTGCTCATAATATAACAAGTCGCGTAATGAGGAAGGAGGAGATGTTGTCTCCTCATATGTTCGGGTTATCGACGGATGAGTTTAACCCACCCGCCGATAACTAACGTGTCATTAAATGAAACGATGCGTTTCGGTTATCGACGGATGAAATTGCACCAATCTGTCGATAATTCGCTCCCCATATTAGGGTTTAGGGTTTAGCTCATTATCAGCGGATAATATCCGCCGATAATTATAACGTATGGTTAGGGTTTAGGTCAAAGAGTTTTATCGACTGATCGATTCATCTTCATCCGTCGATAAAACGAATCTTACACACAAAAAAATGGGTTTGCGCGGGATAACATTATCAGCGGATATTTTTGAAATGATTCGTCGATATTAATTTAAAAAAATTAAAAAATCAAAACCCTGCAATATCCGCCGATAATATTAGTTGAGATATTCGTCGATAATCCGCAGGTTTCTAGTAGTGTGAGAAAATATATCGCGGGACAAATTTGTCCCTCATAATTTGAAAGCTCAATATTGTCCTTCATATTTCAAAAAGGAAGACAAATATGTTCTTATGTACATGTCCATATAGGTAAAAATTATTGTACGGAAATATACAAAAGGACGAATTTGTCCCTGTTTTTAAAATGTGAATGACCAATATTGGACTTTCAAATTAAATTCTGATGAACTAATTTGTCCTGAAATATATTTTTGGAGGATTAAAATGGGTATTTAGTCTTTTTTATTATTACCACTTCTTTAGTTATTTATTTGTTATTTATTTATTTTTGTTTAGTTTTAATATCTTAAAAGAAAAAAATAAATATTATTAAATTATAAATATAGATTTGCATAATAAACTCTAGAATAACCGTATGTATATGGATATATTAGGAGTGCGTATACGGAAATATTAGAAATAGTGTGAGTTGCATCCCAAGTGAGTTGGCTGCATATCCACTAGTAGACCTGCGACGATCGTCCACTTCATTGGCCCAATTTGAGTTTGAAAAGGCAATAATACAAAAATCATTACTTTGAATTAACTCTGTTAGAGTCTTGTTTCTTGGTTTATTTCTTTGGACTTTGTTGTATATAAAAGGCCCAGTGGGTTAGTTTGTAAAGTAAGGGGGATATTATTGTTTTTAATTCTAAAAAAGTATTACTGTGAGACTTAGACTGAGTTTGGTAAAGTTTTTCGTTGAGGTGCTTCTGCTCTCAAAAAGCTGGAGCTCCTATTTTGCGTTTGGTAAATCAAAAAGTTGGACTGCTTTTGCTTCTGGCTTTTGAGAGCAGGGTGCTCTTGGGAGCCATCAAGAATAGCTTTTCAAAGCCAGCTTTGGCTCTCTGAAAATGAAAATATATAAATGACCCTCATTTACACTATATCTTTTAATATTATGTCTATTATAGTCATTTAATATCTTAGGAGCCACTTTACACTATTTTACCAAACATTATAATGATGACTTCTGCTTATTGAGAGCAATTTTTGTATAATTTTACCAAACGGTACTACTATAACTCTTAAGAGCAGCTTTTTGAGAGTCCAAGAAGATCAATAGCTTTTTGAGAGCTACAGCTTTACCAAACTCAGCGTTAGTAGTTTTCACACATCTTTCTTTTCTTCTTCTCTCTATCACCGTAACCCTTGTTCCCAAATTCCTTTCTATTATTCTTCCAGAGCAAGACATAAAATCCCATAGTTAGCAATGAATTTCTATAGGACAAGCTTGGTATAATATCAATAAATTAAAGCTAGTAATTAAAGCTTGTGACTTTGTGATACAAGTTTCACATTGTAAAAATAATCACAAATGTAATTTCTACTCACATGATCATCATATATGTATTCTTACACATATCCTATCAATGTGGAGGCATTTTTCAATATCTGGCTTCATTTTCATAACTAAAAAAAAATTAAGAATGATGTTCAGTTTTACAATCATATTCAGCAGATTCATTCTTAGGTTCCACGTGTGAGGCAGTGATTGGCAAGCTCACTTGGCCATGAGACATCATATCTTGCACATTGGGTCCCACTATTTCATGTTGAATATGAGGATATAATGTATAGCCTTGTGGCCATGTCGTAGTATTCTCATCACGTGGATTGGTCACGTGACATGCTGCCAAGCCTTGTGGATTTACACTTGAGTTTGTCCCTTGAGAAAATGAACCATACATGGTGGAGGGCAAATCCCTAAATATATCATTACTGTTGTAATCATTTCAAATAAATTTCAAAGATTCAATATTTAAGCATCAGAATTATTTAATAATTTAATGAAAGGAATCAATTGAACAAAATTGAAACCTGATAGGATCCAATGTGGTAGATGCATCAAAAATTTGAGTGTGGTTTTGACTGCAATTTGGTAACCAACCTACATTGTCATAGGAAGATGGCATCCCCTAGCACAATTTTTTTAATATCTCAAGTTAATTCAAAATAATAACCATATACATATTGCAAAATAACCAACATACATAGGTGAGAACACATGAATATGAAATCAATTGAAATTTATGTATCATTTTTACTAGGGCTTGTTTTTTTTTCCCATAACATCTAAACACTCTAGAATCCCTTTATTAGACACCAATATTAGTATATTTTCATCAGTAATATTGATAGTACATAAAAAATATATTTATCGAATATCAAATGTGTGTTATATGTCATACGTAATGTGTGCTATAAATATAACACATTACGTATCGCACGCATTACGTATAACATATAGCACATTGGATATTCGATGAATGTATTTTTGATATACAACAAACATTACTGTATTTTCATTCAAAAGCATTAATCACATATGATAACATTTCTCTTACAACATACATATTAAATAAAAAATGCTTATCGTAGAACATGAATACGTCCAACGAGCGTCCAACGAGCATCCAACGTGTGTTATACATAAGATATAATGTATGCTATACGTACGTATGCTATACATATAGTACACATTACGTCTTATGTACAACACATGTTGGATTGGATGGTCGTTGGATGTATTTATGTTGTACGACAAGCATGGATGCATATTAAATTATGATGAATTGATATATTTAAATTATTATGGTTAACAAATGCATTTAGTTACCTGAATACTAGATGGATCATATGTTGATATCTGGTTGCTCAATAGGCATTCCTGCAAATTAAACATTCAAAAATAATAAATCACATTACTAAAAAAAACGAATGGATAATGGATAATTAACAAATCAGAATTCACCATAATAGAAAATAGATTATTACAATTAATTACTATCAAACCTTTCTTTGAATGACTCGTGTTAATGTTTCTACAAGGTGCTTTTCACTAGCTTCAAGATCTCCCACAGATGACATCTTTAATGGGTTTGGTTCATACATCCTGAATTCATCCCTCCAAATTATAATAATTATTCAAAGATAAAAATAAAAATAAAGGAACACTATTTAAAAGGACTAAAAATTATGTATCTATTATGTCTATTGCTCAGAAACCTTATCTGCTCTTCAGCTATTTGAAGTTGTTGTTGTAATCTATTAACTTCTTGTTGGAGTTCCTATAGCTCAATAGAGATTTTTAATGTCATGAGAAACACAATAATAATACATGATGATGATTATGATAATAATAATCATAGTAATAATAGTAATAATAATAATAATAATATATGTGAAGCTCCTAATAATTTAAACCAATTTTTAGTTATAGTATAATTTTTTTAAAAATAATTCCTACAAGTAAAATTAATTGTAATCACATCCCTAAAGAATCCATTATGTAAAAAATAAAACATTTAAATATTTTTAATATTTTAATTTTGATGCACCGATAATATAAAATATTTTCATATTATTATCCAATCAAATAATCTCATTTGTATGACTTTTTCGATAATTATGGTGGAACTCAACCACTTAATTATTCGATTAGTTTAGTCTTAAAACGTTTCATATTATTAGTGCATATATATAAATTAAACTTTATTAAATATAAGAATAAGACAAATCCTAAGATCGAGAAGTCAATCACGCTTTTAGGTTTTATTTCATTTAGATTTTATAATGTAGGTTATCCAAGGGATTTGATCACAAAAGCCTTATAAAATAAGAATGTGATAGAAAAATAAAACTATAAAAGTTTATTTAAAGAATGAGTGAAATTACATGGATATATCGGACTTGCATATTAATTAAATATGTTGAGGATATAATGATATGATAAACCACATTTAAAAGGATTCTATATAAATCAATCTTCAGATGAAAACAATGAAATATGACCAAACTTAATAGTGTAGTTTTCTTACCTCAATCTCAGAGTTAATATCTCCCGGGCTTGATTGAAGCAATAGTTGAAATTGTATAAAAACAATAAACCAAAATTTAGAACTATCAGGTAATTCAAAACCCCTTCCAAAAGATAATTAAATAAAAGGTTAAAATATTAATATATTTAACATACTTGGCCAGCAGCAATGCTATATCATTTTCACTTCTTAGATGTTGTAGGGTCCTAAGCAAATACTGCAAAATTGTCAAACATTTATAGAAAAGTAAGTTTGCACTACCATAATGACTCGATATTTTGATTTGACAATCTTCCATATACCTTATTACAAAAATACCATGTCAATGTGGTACTTAGATATATTGTAAATGAGTGAAAAGTCATTTTGATCCTTAAGTTTACACATCTGATTGGTCCATCACTCTTCACACTATGAATCAAGTTATCCGTTCATGCTTTATTATAAAATGACATGGACCGTAAAATACCACGTAGACATGTTGACTTTTTCATCTTTATAAAAAAAAAAAGTTTTAATCTCCCTCTTATACTTATTTAAATCAAATATATCCTCCCAAAATTTTTAAATGAGTGAAGTACCAAAAAGAGACATAAAAAGAAACAAAACCAACCATCAAACATCTTATTGACAAATTACCCCATAAAAAATTGAATTAGTTTGACAAAATGCATAATCAGTGAAATCGAGTCAAACAACATTAAATGAAAGCTAACATGACTGTTAATTGTGCCAATGTGGCACTATGTTACCATTAGACTCACTATTAATGTGTCCTCTCTTCCCCTCTCTCACTCCTCCACCGGTCTGTTCTCTTCCGCATCCCTCATCCTTCCTCTCAACCCCTCCCCTTCTTTTCCCCTTCCGCTTCCTCGAAAACTCTTATCCCTCCTCCATTCCTATTAGAGTTAATCAAGTATTTAACAATGTAATTAGTTAGTCCAGTACACAATTAGTTATTTTTGTAATCTTGACTGTTAGTTTGTTAGCTCAGTCACTTTTGGCAAGCTTTCTCTGCAAGTTTTTCATCTTGTATATAAACCAATTTTAGTGAATGAATCAAGGTTTAAACCATCATCTTCACATTTTGCTGAGTTCATGATATGGTATCAGTATAAAATTCTCTCTTTCGCTAAAACTTTTCATTCTCTTCTTCCTCGACCTCATTCTTTCTTCCTCTTCTCTCTGCAATTTCTCACTGTTCTGTAGCTAAATCAATGGCACAGGAACCAACCAATCCATTTCACCTCCAACTTTCCGATCAACCTGGATTGCTGCTAGTTTCACAACCTCTCACTGAGTTAAATTTTAACACCTGGTCTCGTTCAATGAAACTTGCGCTCAATGCCAAATGGAAGCTAGGGTTTGTCGATGGCTCAATCACCAAACCTGATCCTACTGAAGTTCTGGCTCTTGCTTAATTGTGGCAATGCAATAATAGTGTCACTTCATGGATTCTCAATTGTGTTTCAAAGAAGATCGCAGAAAGCTTGATCTATGCCAATTCGGCAGCAATGCTTTGGGAAGACCTCCATGAGCATTTCTCCCAAGCTAATGGACCAGGACTTTTTGAGCTGAAGAAAGTTCTTGTGAGCCAAACTCAAGGTTCACTTTCTATCAATCAATATTACACTAAGATCAAAGGTTTATGGGAAGAATATTTTGCTCTTAAACCTTTGACAACATGTACGTGTGGTGGAATGTGCATTGTTCAAGATTTCACTCAACTGGAATATGTCCTCATTTTTTTCATGGGACTGAATGATTCATATTCGGCAATACGTGGTCAGATCTTAGCCACATCTCCTATTCCTTCATCAATTGGAAAGGTTTTTGCCTTGCTGTTACAAGAAGAGAACCAAAGATCTGTGGCTTCTACAACATTAATTCCTCAAGCTATTTTTGCTGCTAAAACTGCTAATATGAAACCAAAGAATGGTAAGAAAGATCGACCTCTCTGCACTTATTGTGGTCTCTTAGGCCATATTCGTGACAAATGTTTCAAGTTTCATGGTTATCCACCAGGATACGACAAGTCTAAGTCCAAGACTTCTCATGTTAATCAAGTTCAAGCTCCTTTAATCATACAGCAGTAGCAAGAATCCGTCCCTCACATCAATTCAGTTATAGCTTCTACTTTGACCACTGAACAAATGCAGCAACTCCTTGGTCTCCTACAACTTCACCAATGCCAGAATGCTCAAACCTCAGGTGATACAAGTGGTAATCTCAGTAACAATACTCCATCAGGTATAATCCTTAATGCTAGTACCATCTCAGCTAGCTTAGGATCTACTTGTTGGATTTTAGACTCAGGGGCCACATCTCATGTCTCACATAATTTATCACTCTTTATTCACAAGCTTTCATGTTATTTTACCTGATAGATCCAAGATTAGTGTTACAGCCATTGGCACCATCATTATATCTCCTTTAATTACCTTACAGAATGTGTTTTGCATCCCTACCTTTCACATGAATTTGATTTTAGTTTCTGTCCTAACTAATCTTGACACTATTTTTGTTGGATTTTATTCTCACCATTGTGTCATACAGGAACTCCCCTCTTTGAGGGTGATTGGCAGGGGTAGACAAACAGAAGGATTGTACATATACAGTCCTGATGATCATCTTGCTTCATAACCACATATCAACTCTTTTACACTTTTTATCAATACAATTTCTATAAATAAGTGGCATAATAGATTGGGCCACACATCAGATTCCAATTTACAAAAATTGTCTTCTACTTTATTTCCTAATTCTTCTTGTAAACCCTGAGATATGTCCCCTAGCTAAAATTAGGAGATTACCAATTGTATCTCAGAATCATTTCTCTAATGAAAATTTCGATCTCATTAATTGTGATACTTGGGGTCCTTATCACTTTCCTACTCATGATGACATGCAATATTTTCTAACAATTGTTAATGATAGAAGCAAGTTTACATGGACGTATTTGCTCAAAACCAAATCTGATGCTTCTGATGCTCTTTTCATATTAAATTGATCAAAACTCAATTTGGAAAGCTAGTGAAACAGGTTCGGACAGATAATGCAAAGGAACTTGCTCTCACTCAGTTCCTAGCATAGAATGGTATCCTCCACCAATTCTCATGTGTCCAAAGGCCAGAGCATAACTCTGTAGTGGAACGCAAGCATCAACATCTGTTAAATGTGGCACGAGCATTGTATTTTCAATCAAAGGTTCCACTTAGCTACTGGGGAGAATATGTGGCGACTGCCACTTTCTTGATTAGTCGACTTCCCAGCTCGATTGTCAAAGGCAAGAGTCTATATGAATTGATTTTTGAAAGAGCTTTTGATTACTCTGCTCTTAGAGTATTCGGGTGTTTATGCTATGCATCGACACTACCTGCTGGAAGAAGGAAGTTTGAACCACATGGTATTCATTGTGTATTCATGGGATATCCAATTTGATATAAAGGCTATAAGCTACTTGATTTGAACACCAATAGATTCATCATTTCCAGAGATGTTATCTTCTTTTAAGATTCATTTCCTTTTGCTGCATCTGCACCCACCATTCTTCCTCCTAATTAATTACACTGTGTTGCCAGTGCAAGCAGCTGACATTCATTCCCAGCTAGCACCTGTCTCGACTGCTGATGAAGGAGATAATATCATTCTCCTTCAAATGATGATGTACCAAGGAGATCCTTTAGACAAAGAAGACCACCATCATACCTTTCAGACTACACATGCAATAATGTAGTCACTCACCCCATACACAATCAGATCTCTTACCATAGATTCTCTCTCCCTTACAAATCATTCATTCTGAATGTTTGTTCAGTCCCTGAACCTGTATTTTACCACCAAGCAGTTAAACTTCATCAATGGAGGATGGCAATGGCAGATGAGTTGCAGACTATGGAGGAAAATAAAACTTGGGACATTGTGCCACTTCCACCAGACAAATGAGCCATTGGATGCAAATGGATCTATAAAGTAAAATACAAAGCTAATGGTGAAGTTGATAGATACAAAGCGAGACGTGTAGCTAAAGGTTACACACAACAAGATTTTGTTGACACCTTTACTCAAGTTATAAAAATCACAACAGTAAGATTGCTTCTTTCCATTGCTGCTATAAAGAACTGGAGCTTTCTACAACTTGACATAAACAATGCCTTCTTGAATGGGGATTTGAAATTGCATAAACAATTCAACATAAACTAGAATCCATTTTCAAACTCAAGATACTTGGTGATTTGAGATATTTCTTAGGTCTTGAAATTGCACAATCTCCTCAAGGAATCAGCCTCTCACAGCAGAAATACGCATTGGAGCTTTTTGCAGACACGTGGTTTATAGATTCTAAACCTGCATCTGTACCAATGGATCTGGGTGGGAAATTACCTACAAATGATGGAGAACCAGTAGCAGATGCCTCTCAGTTTTGTCGCTTGCTGGGGCGCTTAATGTACCTTACCATTTCTCAGACTGACATCAACTATGCAGTGTCTAGACTATGCCAATTCATGGCAGACCCCAAAATTCCCCATGAACAAGCTCTACATCACCTCCTTCGATACCTTAAGGCAACTCCAGGAAAATCTATTCTGTTTTCATCTAAGTCCAATATCTCCTTGAAAGCTTTACTTGCTGATGTGGACTGGGCCGGGTGTACAGACACTCGCCGCTCCACAACAGGTTTCATGGTTTTCTTGGGAGATTCCCTCATTTCATGGAATACAAAGAAGAAACAAGTGGTGAGTAAATCATCCACAGAGGCAGAATATAGAGCATTGTCCACAGTTGCAAGTGAAATATCATGGTTGATTTCACTTCTAGCTGATTTTGGAATCAACATTGATCTTGCCATGGTTTTCTGTGACAATCAGTATGCAATTTATTTGTCTTCCAATCCAACATTTCATGAGATATCAAAACACATAGAAATTGACTGCCATTTCATCCCGGGAGAAGATCACACAAGGACTCATCAAGCTAGTTCATCTCAAGTCTGATCATCAATTAGCAGATGTTCTAACAAAGCCCTTGTCACCTTTGAAGTTCAATTCCTTAGTCCAGGTTAGAATAATTAATTAAGACTTATCTTTAATCAACTTTAGTTTAATTTGGAAAGGGTAAAGTACTAAAAAGGAACATGAAAGATTTTGTTGCTAAACCAATCACAAAACATCTTATTCACAAATTGTCCCATGAAAGATCGAATTAGTTTGACAAAATTCACCAACTATCATCTTCAACCAAGCTCCGCCAGTGAAAAAGATGAAATAGCAAGTATCAGCGCCACTATGGCTTTAAACAGTACTCACCGTCACATCTCATTGATAAAATACTCGATGAAAGATTGAAATAGTTTGTAAAAAAACACCAATTCCATTAACTCGCGCGAAAAATTCCCAATCTCTTACAATATCAACTACATCCATGTTCTCTTTGATGGAAATAATTATTACATCCAGAGTGAAGGTATGTCAGAAATTACCAATATTACCGCCACCATTCTCACTTCCTCATAATCTAAAAACTTTCTCATACCACACATCCCCCTCCACACTCCACACACACTTTACCCTCTCTCATTCTCTACCCTCACATAACCATAACACAACAACCATGTCTCTCACAGTTCCCACTAACCTCTACAAACCCACCCTCAAGTCCACAACAAAACTCCCTCAATTAAGCCTAAAACCACCTTCATCCTCTGCTGCAACACCATCAACAACATCATCGAACCCTAGAAAAATTACAGAATCGAATCGGAAGGCCTTCTTCACTGTCTTAGCCTCCTCCTCCATCCTCCTCTCAGCTCCGCTCCCTGCCGTCATCGACATCTCCGAGCTCACACCATGCAAGGAATCGAAGCAATTTGCTAAGTATTAGAGGATATGATGATGTTAGAATTCATGTTGGGAAAGTATAGAGAGAAACTATGCTAGAATGAATATGTAAAATAATATGAAAATATTCTTCCTTATTCATGCTCAAGTACAAAGGACAATGCCTATTTATAGGAAAATATCAAATCAAAACATATTAATATAATATCATTGTAAATCAATATAATCAATGATATTATATAATCTTATCCTAAATCAATCTAAATTACATCATATTAATCAAGGATATCACCATATCAATCACTGATATGATATATCATCATATCCTCTAATACCCTCCCGCAAGTTGGACGGTGCAAATTTGGGCATCTCCAACTTAAAATCACTAATGTAATACAATCATCTTGAAAGAAAAAAAATTGCAATGTCCACTACAACAACCAAAATTCATATCACTTCATAACTTATTTGATATTATAATCATGTCGATCTATGCATCTTTTGTAGAAAAAGATGCAAACCCATTTCCATGCACCTTTTGTGGAGAAAGCTGCAAACTCATTTTCGTGCAACTTTTGTGGAAAAAGTTACAAACCCATTTCAATGCAACTTTTGTAGAAAAAGTTATAAACCCTTTTCGGTGCATCTTTTATGGACAAAGTTGATAACCCATTTTTTCCAATGCAAATTTTATGGATAAAATTGCAAACCCCTTCTTCAGTCGACATGTCATGGAGTCAAAATAGCATGAAGGTAGTGTAGAGATGATTGTTTTTAGGGTTTTATGAGGTAAGGTAAAGGATTTTTTTTTTCATCTTTGAAAAATAGTATAGAAAATAGAAAACAACCAAATAAAATATAAAAGAGTTCTAAGAACTCATCGAGGTACCAGCGGAAGAGATGTGTTCAAGATGGATACAATGACTCTGATACCATGTTAGAATTCATGTTGGGAGAGTATAGAGAGAAACTATGCTAGAATGAATATGTAAAATAATATGAAAATATTCTTCCTTATTCATGCTCAAGTACAAAGGACAATGCCTATTTATAGGCAAATATCAAATCAAAACATATTAATATAATATCATTGTAAATCAATATAATCAATGATATTATATAATCTTCTCCTAAATCAATCTAAATCACATCATATCAATCAAGGATATCACCATATCAATCACTGATATGATATATCATCATATCCTCTAATACTAAGCGAGAGAAGCAATCCATCAAGAAACTTGAATCCTTGTTCAAGAACTATGTTCCCCACAGTGCCCCTACGCTAGAAATCTCTCTACCTAAAAAAGTCTAACTCATCTCTCTTACTCATCATGATTCACTCACCCGCTCCACTCAGCAAACCCTTCCCTTTTATCCTCCATAGCACCGAATTCTGTGAGTGATTCATGAGGAGTGAGAGAAAGAGGTTAGATTTTTTTTTAGGTATAGATAAGGGTTATAACAATTAGGGCTTAATTTTATTTAGGGTTAGTTTAATTTGAGAATTTTGGGAGGAACTGATTTGATTTAAATAAGTTAAATGACTAATTTTTATAAATTTAGCAAAGTCAGTATGCCTATGTGGTACTTAACGGTCCACATCAGTACTGTTATAATAGAGCATCAGATACTGTGAGAGTGACTTTTAGTTTGAAAAGTGAGAGACTAATTTCTCTATTTCGAAAAAGTGAGATACCAAAGTGACTCATGTGTAAAGAGCAATGATGTTTGTCGTAAAACAGAAATACGTCTAACTAGTATCCAATGTGTGTTATACATTAGACGTAATGTGTACTATACGTATGTGTGCTATACATATAGCACACATTATGTCTTATGTATCGCACACATTGAATATTAGTTGGACGTATTTCTGTTGTATGATAAACATTATTGTGCAAAGAGAGACCAAAATATCATTTTACTCTTTTGTAAATTATCTCATTTATCAAGTTACTAGTTTTTTTTTTTTTTTCTGACAAGACTAATTGTATAAACACACAATTCATGAGAATACCTCCTTGTTCTGCACAGCCCTGCAAAATGTAAAGAATAAATAAAAACTAATTTACCAGGATGTGAAAGTAGGAACTAGTATGCTCATGAGTTATATATATAATAAAAAGAAAGGAAAGATCCGAAAGTTGAAAGAATGGAAGGATAAGGATTTTGAAAAGTTTAACATTACCTTAGTTTTCTAGTGTAAAATAAGGAAAATAAATATAAATTTATGATGTACTTTTGTGATTTTAAAATTTATTAAAATAATTATACGTAATTAAAATATTTTTAATAGTATTAATTTTAGGTTAAACCAATAATTAGATCTCTCAAAGATACATGCGACAATAATTTAGTAGAGATGTCAAAATGGACCAGTTTGTCCCTCCAAAAGCGAGACGAGGCGAGCTAGCTTGACATCCTTGGCTAAAATTTAGTTTCTAAATTTATTTTTTATATTAATTTAGTCCCTAGAATATACATGTGATATCAATGTAGTTCTTGCGAGATTCTTGACATTAATTTAGAATGAGTTTGACATTTTTGTTACTTTTCAAAAGTTGTTTATTTTCTTATCTTTTCAAAAGTTGCTTGTGATAAATTGTAACACATATGTTTAGTAAAATAAAATAAAATTGATTCCTAATAAACACAAACTATAACAATAATAGTATTTGGTAAAATTGCTTCTAAAATTTGAAATGGTTATAATGGAGATGGAGTTTAAAAGTGAAAGATTGAAATTTAAGGATAAATATGGATATTTATCAATAAATAAGGTTATATTAGACTTTTTAACTTTTAAAAGTACAAGATATCTTTGGAAAGTATCTCTATGCGTGCTTTCAAAAGCATCAATTACTTTTAAAAGCAAAAAATAAAATATTAACTTATACTTTTGAAAAGTACGAGCATATATACAATAAGTAATATCAAACTCACCCTTAATCCCAAGATATCATGTATACATGTACGTATAACACATATTCCATATCATGTATAGCACACGTTGGATATTCGTTTGACGTATTTCTATTGTACGATAAGTATTATTGCATTTTTATTAGGGAACAAAATAATGTCATTCTTTATCATTCAATGAATGAATTGATGTTAAAAATCTTTTAACGGATGAACAAATAAATATCATTTGTCTTTCATGAACTAAGTTGATATGAGTAATAAACTTATATACTTTTTACCTTAGAGGAATCAAATTGTAGTAAAATTCATTTTGGTCCTTCAAATTGTAGGAGTGCTTCACTAGTCCCTGAAATTAAGAAATTATCTATTTAATTCTTGAAATTGCATAAAGATGATTCAAGTTAATCCCTATGGAATAACATCTACATGGAGTAACTTGAATTATCAAAAGGACTAATTTGAATCACTTCTGGCAATTTTAGAAATTAAATTGATACTTTCTTTATTTTAGGGATTAAAATGAAGTACACATATAATTTTACTAGTAAAATAAACCTTTACTCAACCCAAATTGGTAGTTTAGTCTCAATTCTAAGCTTTTTTAATAGTATTATATAACTTTTAAATTCAAAATATATTTCCTTATAATAAAGTATTTTGTTCTATAAAACTCAGCAAAAAATTTGAAAAATTAATCTTCTACCAAAAACTTTTTATCTTAACCTTTTTATCTCTAAAATATTTTCTTCTCTTAAGTTTTTAAGTCTTTCAATGATAATTTTAATAAAAATAGCTTTTTAAATTTCTTTCTACGTGTTACTTTAAAATTTATTATTGATATTATATATATAAATATAAAACATCACTATTTTAATATAGACTTTATGCTACAATGATAAATAAGAACGATTTTTAATTAATATTTTAATAGAAATAACACAGTAAATAGGGTCTTTGAAGTGCTTTAAGGATTGATAAAACCATCATATGTCTTTCTCCCCAAAAATGAAACTCTAACCAATAGGTTCTAAACCTTTTATAGACTATTCCTCCATACAATTTCTCTTAACCAAACTCTTGAAGAGACCAAAAAGGAAAAAAAAAAAGTAAAAGAATTACTAGAATAAAGATTTAATTTTCATCCATTGACATTGTATAATTTTTTTATATAGTCATTAAATTATGTGATGTCACGTTAACTAAAATTATATTTCTCTCTCCCACTACTTGAAAAGTCATACAAACAAAATATTTTAATTGAATAACAATGTAAAATATTTTTATGAATCAAAATTAAACTCTTATAATAATATATTCTAGACTTCGTACCTGCGATAAGGTGGCTCAGGAAAACATACAGCACTACAACAAGAAACAAATTACAATAAATAATCAAATTAAATAGTTGAAAGATATTAGAAATTTTAAATTACCATAATTGAACTTCACAATAATGTACCTGTCTCTTTCTTGGTCAGGAAGATTAAGGTAACGGGTAAAAACATCTTCGATCCTAAATATGACAATAACAAAATCAATTTAGTTCATTATACATGGTCTCTTCAGTACTAGAGAAAGCAAAATTTTAAATAAAAAAATGTCTTACCATCAGAATATTTATGAATAGTACATAATAAAAAGAATAGGAGTCATTTGTATATATCAAATTTAGTTTGTCAACAATATATATTCTTTGCACCATTTTATGATCGGTGTTGTTATTTGCACAATAATAAACAAGTAAACATCAGTTAATATAAGAGTTTTGAGTCACAATTACTTATCTGTTTGGTTTCCATTTTCATTTTCTGTTTTCATTTCATATTTTCTCTGTTTATAATTTTTTGTGAAAGAAATACTGAAAACAGAGAAAACGTGATTTTATTATTTTCTCTATTTTCAGTATTTCCTTCACAAAATTTTGAAAATAGAAAAAACAGAAAATAAAAATGGAAACCAAACAACACCTTACTGTCATATTAATGGAGAGTGAGATATACTCTCCTCACATCTTTGTCTTATTTAATTTTTCTTTCATCCTTTTTCTGACCTCATTTAAAATTAAAATTAAAAACTATTGATAAAAATAATTTAAGAAAATATTTTATAAAATTAAAAAATTAATATTAAATACCATAAAGTTATTGCACAACCAAAATAATAAATATGTACGGCTGAATATTTTGCATAATAAAAAAGATGCATCTACACACCAAAAAACTATATTTGCATAATAATAAAAAAACTATTTACCCACTACAAAAACAACAATAACAAAATAAAACTACAAAAATAAAAATAAAATAAAAACTCACAAACAACAACATCAAAAAATCTACCAAAATGAAAAATTAAAAAAAAAATCACGCACATCCAAAAATCTATTGAAAGCACAACCATGATAAACATTTATGTACAACTAAAATAATTTATATGCACAATTATGATAAATTGTTTTTCACAATCAAAATATTGTATATGATAAACTATAGAACTATTTTTAAACAATCAAAATAATGAAAAAAACAAAAAAAAATATATTTGCACACTCAAAAATACTATTTAGTCACAACAACAAAAACAATAGTAGCATAAAATTACTAAAATAAAAATAGCAGCAGCAACAACAAAAAAATGACCAAAATAAAAAATAAAAAAAATAGCATGCACAATAGTTTAATTGGAAGTCTAAGATACTTGACAACAATCAAATCAGACAATATTTTTGGAGTTGGTTTACTAAGTAGGTTTATGGAGAGGAGTCTCATAAGTCACAACATGTCATTTGTATAAAATATTATGTCTTTGTAACTCCATTATTGTTGTGGTACTCATAACCTAGGAATTTCTTATTTCCATGTTAATGCTAACCAACAATTTTGGATAAACTTTCTGTTGTCGCGTGAAATATTTCTCGGCTAACATTGAGAGACTCAGTCGAAGAGATGAACAACAATCTAATGATCTCTCAACTGAGACAACTACACTAAGAATGAGAATCTAACTCCTAGTTGTGAGTTCTCCAAATATCTCAATGAAGGACGAGATTTTGGGTAGGAAAACTGAGTAAATGAACAGTGAAATATGGAAAACGAAAACAATTTGATTATCAACAACGTTCAAAGTACACCAAATAAGATTTGAAACTAACCTACATCTACTCCTAAGATTTCTGGAATGTAAAACGGAAATAAAATGCGAAAATAGCTAAAATCAGTTGATCTGTGTTCTAAGAGCTTTCTTTCATTCATTATTATCCCTTTTATAGATGTCCAGCTGCTGATCGTGTTCCCTGCGAATTTCTCGGCCACTAACCCTTGTCCCTGTTTCGAAGGGAGGTCCTCAGCCAGCTACTCCACGTTTCCGTGCCCACTTTGCACTCTTCAAACCCCTATCCTTCTCTTTTACCCATGAATCTCGCAACCGCTCACAACCATTGTTCCCAGCCGATTCTATCTTTAACCCTCGACTCGACTAGCGCCAACCCTAGCTGATAATTTTTGGCTGCTCACCTACGACTGACACCAGCATCGGCTAAGAATTAGACGACTGTTTCACTCTCAGCTACTTCGACTCAATTTTTCCAACGACTATATAATTTTGGGGATAACAAAATTGCCCCCTTTATATTAATCAGTCGTGACCTTTCAGCTGGTTAATATAATCGCCTCCATTTTGTCGTGTTTATTCTTTTCCACATCATCTACACTGACCGTTAGTCACATCAATCCACCCATTTAATTTTTGCCAGATTTGTCTTCTCAATACTCCTTTTTCGAAACCTCTTTTCATCTTCTTCACTTTTCCCTCTTTCTGTTTTAACGCCATTCTTGGTTTCCCAAGCCTCCGAATAACAACTTTCTCCGGCGATTATCTTCTTACCAGCTCCCTTTTATTTCAATCACCCATGGCTACCTTCTGCCCCGTTGATGTGGCCAAGAAAGTATATAAGCTTGGCCACTGTATAGAGGACACTGCCCAAGATCCGCAAGAACTCTTTGCATTCCTTTTTATTTTCTGAAGCTGAATTCGACTATTCTGATACATCACAGCTTGCTCAACCCCACACTACTCCAGCTTCTCCAGTGACAATAAAGGATGACTCCCCTAAGCAGCCCCAAGCTTCGCCTAACAATCATGCAACCAGCACCGTCATTTCTACTGAGTTCATCCCCACAGACACTTGTGATGATGACGCCAACCCTTTTGGAAACCAGCTTCTCCTTGCCTACACTCCGACGGCTGTAGCGGACAAACAAACGGATGAATATTTCACCGTCCCATTTGCCAAGGAGACACCTGTTTATTCTCTCTCCACTCGGCTAATGGAGCAGGTTCAAGGATTCTTATCCTCCACTATTCTCCCTTATACCAACACTTTATCAGAGCTCCAGAATGCCCTCAGTTTGTTGGTTATATCTGATGAAATCACAGCCGAATATAAAGAATGATGCATTCAGCTATCATCGGATTTGGTTCCATTATGCTTCCAGGCTTCAACAAGTCAAGACTTGGTGGTCAACAACGAGAAACGTCTAGAGGACCTCGCTAGTTTGGAAAACAACAAAGCAGGATTGATCCAAGTATATTTGGTCCAAAAGGAGGCCAAAGAGCAAGCCATCAAACAAAGAGATGCGGCTGTCGGTAGATGGTATGAGGTTGAAGCGGAAATTGACCGGCTGAAAAAAGAACTCGAGGATGTAATTCCTCTTGAGGGGCAATTTGAAAAGGAGAGCGAAGCCAAGCTTTTGGTACAACGGGAACTGTGTACTCAAGTTGTTCAACTCGATCCCAAAATAAATCAGTTGTTGCGGGAGAAGCCTCGTCTACAAACATAGCTAAAGACTAGTAAGGAGGGTCTCATCCAAGCACAAGAGACGTGGTCTACACTTGATCGGTCTCAGTTGAATCCTAGGCAACCACCTTCTCCTGTTCAGAACAAAGGTATACCTCTTCAAATTTATTCCAACTTTTTCCTTTGTATTCACCCTTTAATTTCAATTCCATTTTCAACCTTAGATTTTTCAGAAGATGCCATGGATTCCTGTGTCAGCCAAGGATTAGGAGAGAATAATCTTAGTACCGTTGCAGCCTCGGATTCATTTCCGACTTCAACTAGCGACCCTGATGCTGAGACCGTGGCGATCCCAATACAAGACACTCCCAGCTCACCAATGTAACCTCCAGCTTCTTCAGCCGACAATAATTCTTCATTGCCAGCTCAAAGTTCTTCAGTTGATGATTCTGTTGTACCTCACAATTTGTGATTCCTTTTACTGTTTTCTCCAAACAATTTTCTCCTTTTTAGGGTAACATTGATGCGACTCAACTGTAGTCGTGGAATACAGCCGTTTAACTTTTACTCTTTCTGCACTTTTAGTTAACCTTCGGTAGATCCATGACCATACCAACTTCGTTCATTTTTGCCCATGATTCCCAAATACTTGGGATAAATTTCTTTAAATACTGAGCATTTATGCATTTACTTAGTTCGACTCCTTGTATATCCTTTAAACAATATGCCCCTTGTCCCAACACTCGACTAACAATAAAGGGTCCCTCCCATTTAGGCAACCACTTGCCCCTAGCTGTTATCTTTAAAACCGATGGGCAAAATTGCTTTCCAAACATACTCTCCTTCTCTAAACTGTTTATGTTTCACTTTTTTATTGTATGCTTTAGAAACTTTCCTTTTATTAGCCTGAATGTTTTCCAATGCATTGAGTCGATCTTCATCCAGCTGGTTTAATTCTAGAAACATAGCTTGATTATATTCATCGGTAGTCAGCTGATGTTGCTTGGCTATTCTAAAAGACTTCACATTTATTTCCAATGGTAAAACTGCATCTTGACCGTACCGTACATCAGTCGAAATGGAGTATTCCCAGTAGCCGTGGCCTTGGAGTTTCTATAGCCCCACAATGCTTCGGATAAAGTCTCATTCCATTTTCTTGGCTGGGTCTCAATCATTCTCTTGATTATATCAATCAACGTTCTATTTGTAGCTTCCGCTTGACCATTCGCCTGAGTATATATAATATGGTGATGAATAAATCATTCTGATACCATATTGCTAGCTCGGCAAAAGCCTTCACCTCCGACCTTGTAAACATGGTCCCTTGGTCAGCCGTGATGGTTTCAGGTATCCCAAAACGATGGATGATTTGATTTTGGTTAAACCTAATTACGCCAGTTTGGGGTACCTTAGTCATCGGCTGAGCCTCCGCCCATTTTGTAAAGTATCGGTAGCCACAGTGATGAATGAATAATTCTTAGATGAAGGAGGACACCCAAGTTTTAGAACCCCTAGCCTCATTAGAAAACCTCATAGCCTATTAAATAACTAACCTATTGGAGAAAAAGAGTACCGGGGTGTAATAAAATTAAATAATGAGGATCAAACTAATATAGTGAACTATAATAAATAGCAAAACAACCTAAAAAACATACAATAAAAGAGTATCATCAACCACCGATGATAAAGAATACAGACTCATGACAATCTCATGTTGTGTTCCCAACCAATTCTACACCATCAACCTGCCCAGCATTGTGATATACAAATGACACCCCTTATTCCCTTCATTTAAAGCTCATGTAACCAATCATACATTCATGGATCTTCCCTAACTCACAAAAAAATGAATTATTCTCCTCAAAAGGCACTAACCCAGTAAGAGAGGCATGCTAACAGAACCAAGGAAGCCTCAATAGTACATGACTTCAACTTCCCCTTATTCATGAATTTTAAATTTGCAGTCCCATTGCGGTCTTTAAACTAGCAGTCCACCCAAAATAAAGTTTGGTCACATGCCTCCTTTATACATGTAGACTTACCATCAAAGATTTTTCTATTACGCGCATTCCATATAACCCACATCACTGCCGAAAAAATCAAGCACCACACCTTTTTAACACCTTTATTTTTTTGGCATCTTTGTCAAGCAGCAAAACAAATGCTAGGCTTTTCATGCCATACCTAGGAAATATTCCAACACTCCAAGTTACTGTGTTTCATATTTTAAATCTTTCAGATGATAATATAAGAAACGGACTGCCATCTCTTCTAATTTGCTTGAGTATATTAGTTTACTAGGATATGTTAATTTTGCAGGAGCAAGTTAAGTGATTAAATGATCATCTAAACCTTATTTTTCCCTTAGGCACAATTACTAAATGTTGCCTTTTGGAATCAATTGTGAAGACGAGCAATTAAATGAACAAGATTATACACACATATCTTGGTCAAGACCCTAAGCCATGGGTATAGAGTTGTATATTTTACATGAAATCAGTTGATCATCTACCTTTTTGCTTTAGATTTTTAAAATAAGTATATCACAAGAGCCTTATGTACAATTTTGTTCATTCTAGTATTAAAATTATAAGAAAGATAAACTACAAACTATCTAAATACAAGAGTGATACATGTTATTAGTTTCTATCAGAGGATATGAGAATATGTCAAGCTTTTAGGTGAGATGGTTCCTTGACATGGTATCAGAGACCAAGTGGTTAGGAGTTCAAACCCCAATTCTGATAAAAATCAAAATAATTAAAAATTAAGGACAAGACTAGATGGGTCATGCATTATTCACGCTTCAAGCCCAAAAGAGGCATTCGCGTGAGGGGGTGTGATAGAATATAAAATCATTAATGAGTCTCAACCTAACAGCTTAAGCTTTTAGGTGAGATGGTTCCTTGACATGATATCAGAGCCTACTTACCAAGTGGTATATCAGATATCATATATCCTCATATGGAAAATCATTTATAATTTTCTCAAAATCAATCCAAAGCAACCATCCCTTCATATGTATTCATTATCTTATTAATTAAATTTTGATCCTGGATATATATCTAATATATACAAAAAACGTAAGTAATAAAGGAGAAATGAACATCATAGAAACTATATAAATTAATGTGATTAGAGTGTGTGTACCTCCTTCTACCAGAAAAGTTACTCAGACGCCCTGATGGAGAAAACATTATAAGAGCAACATCAATGTCACATAAGATAGATAACTCATAAGCCTTTTTAATGAGGCCATTCCTACGCTTTGAGAAAGTAACTTGTCGATTCGTGGTGTTCTCTATTCTCTTTATCTCAAGTTTAACACGTCCCATCTTAATGATTTATTATCTATCAACTACAAATCATGTGTATTAGCATGAAGAGAAAAGGAAAATGTAAAATTTGTAGGAGGAAATCTAAAATGCCTTCTCTTTTTTGACTCGAAAAGATTGAAAATTATAATAATGAAGAGCCTTAAAGAAGGAATTGTTGGATAGGAGAGAGTGAGGAGAATGGCTATAAATGGGTGAAAAGGAGAAAAGGGAGGGAGGCGGAGAGATTGAAGGGTTTATAAAGGAAAGGGTCACAAATGCTTTGAGACATTTCTTGGTTAATGAGTAGAGGATAATGAAACGAGAAATTCTTGGGTGGTCATAGACCGTCACGTAGTATATGGTCCAGCTACTCAAGTAATGATATGTGTATATAGGGAAAGATATTTGTTATAAGATCATTTTTTATTAATTTAATATAATTTTTATAAAAAATAAAAATATCTATATCTCGTATAAGTAAAATAAATATTTAATTTTAATGTTTTTAAATTATTGAGAGGCGGATTTGATTCTCTTTTTTATTTTTTTAAATAGAGTATAATGAAGCAATACAACTATTGGTTTGAATTATTTTTTGGCTCTTTATGTGTGTAGTATAAGGTCCTCATATCTTTGATAACCATTCACATGTGTGCTAGATAATTTTAAAGTAATAATGTTTTAAAGTAATAATATTTGTCGTACAACAGAAATATGTACGTTCAACTAGGATTCAACGTGTGTTATACATAAGACATGATGTATGCTATATATATAGCACACATACGTATAGCACACATTACGTCTTATATATATATAGCACACGTTGGATCCTAGTTGGACGTATTTCTATTGTATGTACGACAGACATTATTGATTTTAAAGGTTTGGTACAATATGCTCCCTCATCGGATATTACATGTTACTTGTATTTATTAATTAATCGTGCAAATCATGGAAAATGATTTTCTTATTAAATTAAATTTAAAAGAATAATTTATTAACAAAATATAAAATTTACTGCATAACAGTTTATTGTTATTGATTGTTCCGTCAATTTCATAATGATAGTTATTTTGAATTTTTTGTTACATTGAAAAATTAATGTACCTAGATACATTTTGTGTCTAGATACATTAATTTTTAATATACCATAAAAGTTAAAATGATTGTGTTTAAATACATTAATTTTTTAATATATCAAAAATGTCAAAATGACTATTATTACGAAATTGACTAAATATTACGTTTAGGGCACAGCAAAATCCTTTATATATTTTTCATTTTTTAGTGAAATAAAACAGGACCTAAGCACAAAGATAAGGGAAACAAAAATCAATTACACAGGCATGGAAAAGCAACCCGAGAAACGTCATCTAAAGCTAATAAATTTAGCCCCAAAGCATGGAATCCCAAGTTGATAAACCCAAATTGAGGATATGACTTTACCCTCCGTGATAATGTGGTTAAACATTACAACCCACAGCTTCTTCATCCACTTGTAAATGCTCTGAACCAGTCTCAAAGGATGGCAATAAGATTCTTATCATTGGCAATGATACTAATAACATCTTGGGAATTAGATAAAAGAATACTTAGGTTGCGTTTGATTTTCTGACTTTGAAATCAGAGTAAGAGAATCTTTCTAGTCATTATTGACAATGTCACGCTGCCGGCCATCATCGAGGTCTCCCACAATAGTCATTGTGTGAACGAGAGGAGAGAGATCAGAGATCGAGATCGAAATAGAGAGAAAGAGATCTCGATTTGCACCACTGCCTCTCCAATTGTCGCAGCTGCCTGCGGTGGCCAGTGGATGATAATGAGATGGATGTGATGAGAATGATGATGAATAGGAAGAAGGTGGTGGCATTAATGGATAACTATAACATTCAATTTCTACTTTGTTTAAAAACTGATATAATTCAGTATTTTAAAGATTATAGTATTTATTTTTAAGTATTTCTAGAAAAATAGTAAAATCTTTTTTTTTAAGTCTAAAGCCTTCAATTTCTACTTTATTTAATAAATTATGTAATTTAATATTTTAAAGACTAAAGTCTTTATTTTAGAGTGTTTCTAGAAAAATAGTGAAATCTCACTTTTAAAGTCTATAATTTTCAATTTCTACAAAGTTTTAAAAACTATGTAATTCAATATTTTAAAGACTATATTCTTTACTTTTACTGTGTTTCTAGAAAAATAGTAAAATCTAACTTTTTAAAGTCTATAGCCTTCAATTTCTACTTTGTTTAAAAACTTATGTAATTCAATATTTTGAAAACTATATTCTTTACTTTTATAGTGTTTCTAGAAAAATAGTAAAATCTCATATTTTAAAATCTATAAGTCTTCAATTTTTTCTTTGTTTAAAAAATTATTTAATTCAATATTTTAAAAACTATAGTGTTTACTTCTATAGTGTTTCTAGAAAAATAGTAAAATCTCACTTTTTAAAGTCTATAGCCTTCAATTTCTACTTTGATTAAAAAATTATGTATTTTAAAGACTATAGTCTTTACTTTTAGACTGTCTCTAGAAAAATAGTGAAATCTCACTTTTTAAAGTTTATATGCTTCAATTTCTACTAAGTTTTAAAAATTATGTAATTTAATATTTTTAAGACTATAATCTTTACTTTTACAGTGTTTCTAGAAAAATAGTAAAATCTCACTTTTTAAAATCTATAGTCTTCAATTTCTACTAAGTTTTTAAAATTATGTAATTCAATATTTTAAACACTATAGTCTTTAATTTTAGAGTGTTTTTAGAAAAACAGTAAAATATCACTTTTTTAAAGTCTATAGTCTTCATTTCTACTAAGTTTTAAAAATTATGTAATTCAATATTTTAAAGACTAGAGTCTTTATTTTATAGTATTTCTAGAAAAATAGGAAAATCTCATTTTTCAAAGTCTATAGCCTTCAATTTCTAATTAGTTCAATAAGTTATGTAATTCAATATTTTAAAGACTATAGTCTTTACTTTTATAGTGTTGCTAAAAAAATAGTAAAATCTCACCTTTCAAAGTCTATAGCCTTCAATTTCTACTTTGTTTAAAAACTTATGTAATTCAGTATTTACTTTGTTTAAAAACTTATGTAATTCAATATTTTAAAGTCTATTTCCTTTACTTGCTAATTGGTTTTAAAAATTATATAATTCACTATTTTAAAGACTATAGTGTATACTTTTATAGTGTTTCTAGAAAAATAGGAAAATCTCACTTTTTTAAATCTATAGTCTTTAACTTTTACTTTGTTTTAAAAATTAGGTAATTCAATATGTTAAAGACTACAGTCTTTACTTTTACAGTGTTTCTAGAAAAATAGTAAAATCTCACTTTTTTAAAGTCTATAATTTTCAATTTCTACTAATTAAGTTTTAAAAGTTATGTAATTCAATAGTTTAAAGACTATATTTTTTTTTATAGTGTTTCTAGAAAAATAGTGAAATCTCACTTTTTAATTACTATAGCCTTCGATTTCTACTTTGTTTAAAAAATTATGTAATTCAATATTTAAAGAATATAGTCTTTACTTTTGGAGTGTTTCTAGAAAAATAGTAAAATCTCACTTTTTAAAGTCTATTGTCTTCAATTTCTAATTAGTTCAAAAATTTATGTAATTCAATATTTTAAAGACTATAGTCTTTACTTTTAAAGAGTTTCTAGAAAAATAGTGAAATTTCACTTTTTAAAGTCTATAGCCTTCAATTTCTAATAAGTTTTAAAAATTATGTAATTCAAAATTTTAAAATTTGTGGTCTTTACTTTTATAGTGTTTCTAGAAAAATAGAGAAATCTCACTTTTTAATGTTTATTGCCTTCAATTTCTACTTTGCTTAAAAAACTATGTAATTCAATATTATAAAGACTACAATCTTTAGTTTTATAGTGTTTCTAAAAAAATAGTGATGTCTCACTTTTTAAATTCTATACCCTTCACTTTCTTATCAGTTTTAAAAATTATGTAATTCAATTTTTTAAAGATTATAGTCTTTAGTTTTAAAGTGTTTCTAGAAAGATAGGAAAATCTCACTTTTTAAAGTCTATAGCCTTCAATTTCTACTTTGTTTAAAAAATTATGTAATTCAATATTTTAAAGACTATAGTCTATTCTTTTATAGTGTTTCTAGAAAAATGGGAAAATCTCACTTTTTAAAGTCAATAGCCTTCAATTTCTACTTTATTTTAAAATTTATGTAATTCAATATTTTAAAGACTATTGTCTTTACATTTATAGTGTTTCTAGAAAAATAGTTAAATCTGACGTTTTAAAGTCTATAGCCTTCATTTTCTACTTTATTTAAGAACATATATAATTCAATATTTTAAAAACTATAATTTTTACTTTAATAGTATTTCTAGAAATATAAGGAAATATCATTTTTTTAATTTCTATAATCTTCAATTGGTAATTGGTTTTAAAAATTATGAAATTCAATAATTTAAAGACTATAGTCTTTACTTTTAGAGTGTTTCTAGAAAAATAATGAAATCTCACTTTTTAAAGTCTATAACCTTTAATTTTTACTTTGTTTAAAAATTTATGTAATTTAATATTTTAAACACTATTGTCTTTACTTTTATAGTGTTTCTAGATAAATAGTGAATTCTCACTTTTTAAAGTCTATAGTCTTCAATTTCTACTCTGTTTAAAAAATTATGTAATTCAATATTTTAAAAGCTATAATCTTTATTTTTACAGTGTTTCTAGAAAGGTGATCAGTGAAATAAATATCTTTGGGTCGTTGCAAATATTTTAATTTTAAAAAGAAGTGAAATATTTAGAGAAATAAATATCTTTGTGTCGTTGCAAATATTTTAATTTTAAAAAGGAGTGAAATATTTAGAGAAATAAATATCTTTGGATCGTTACAAATATTTTAATTTTAAAAAGGAGTAAATTATTTAGAGAAATAAATATATTCAAACTTTGGAGCTTAGATGGACCCTTGGAACTTACAAGTGGAGAAAGTAAAACGAATTAGATTTTCAATGATAAGCCCAACATGCCAACTATGCAAAAAGCGTAAAGTGTTAACATTTTATTGAAAAAAAAGGTTGTATTGACATTTTCTCCTTTGTAACACCATCTCAAAGATGAGAAAATCTTGGTACACAATTAAAAAAATTAGTCAAAATAGTCAATAGACTTTACACAATATATAATATGTAATATGTATAACATATATTACATATTATACACACCATATATGACATATTATGCACAATATATATCACATATTGTAACATCATTTTTTCTTATAACATGTGATATATTATGCATAATATATGATATATATTGTGTGCAGTATGTAATATATGTTATGTACATTATATAATACTTATTGTGCATAACATATTGACTACTTTTAGTATTTTTTCATTATATATATATATATAGCAATGTTCCTCAAACATTAACACATTCTCCCTCATGAATAAAAAATTAATTTTCTTTTTTTTGCTCTGTATCATTTCATTTTCAGCATATAAGCATATGAGTCAATAATAATGGAAGATAGATGTATTATATTTTAAGCATATGAGTCAATAATTATGGGAGATAGATGTATTAAGTTTTATCTCACAAAACAAAGTAGTACATTTTACTTATATATAAAAAATTGAATAGTGCAGAATAAAAAAAAAAGTAATATGTTGTATATACCACAAAATCAACTACCATAAGTAATAATCCAACTTTATAAAACTATTAATCCAACTTTTAATATTATACATTAATCTAACATTTTTAAAAGTTAGATTAGTAGTTTTAAAAAATTAAATTATTTCATATGATGACTGATTTTGTGACGTACATACAACATTACTAAAAAAAAATGTACTCTTAGAACACCTAAGAATCTCTCCTCTCTTGTATGAGTGTAATGGGTTTGGAATGTTCTAAAACTTCTTTTGTTGTTTCTTTGTTTTCTCTATTGTATTTCTTTATATCAATTACAAAGTTGGTAGACTTGTGGAACTAGGTTATATGTCAAACCAAGTTTTGTTGCTATAAGGATTCGAAAAATCCTCTCAAGGCATGTGTTAGCATTGTAATTTTTGTGATAAGGTGATCAGTGGATCCTTAACAGGTGTAAAGCAAAATACAGCAACAAAGTACATTCAAATATCTAAATCATCATCTGGATCCTCATCAGAATCAGGCATCTCATCATCAGAATCGCGAAAATATATAATCTCACCCATGCCTGAATCCTCTTTTTTACCACTTGATATGAGTGTTGCTTCATTGTTGCTATCTTCCAGGGATCTCCTACCATCATAAATTTGTATCGGCTTGCCAGTTCCTAAAAGAACAGAGAGCTCTCATGTATCAGGTAGTGTTTATTTCAGAGTTGATACAATATAGTACAGAAATATATGTACAATACATTATAATTCAGTGAATTTTATATATTTTGTTTTGTATTTGTTTTAGTATATACAAAATAAATTTATATTTGTATTTGTACAAAATTTTGTTTTGGCATTTTGGTAAAAATGAGAAGGGTAAATGATGGAATTATAGAAAAAATTACAGGTGTACACTTGGAACAAAATTTTTATTAAAATTCTTGTAGCAGTGCCTATATTTTATGTATCTACTCTGAGTGTGAACACAAAATACAGAAAAAAATTGTACAGGTACAGTCTGTCTTGTATGTGTCTACAGTGAACAACCATATCATTTTTTATTCTGTATTGTATTTTGTGTCTTGTACACAGGAAACAAACGCTACCTAATATATCATTGAAATACTGCAAAAAAGGTACGAATATAAATCAGTTTTCATACCTTGGTGTTCAAAAGGAAGCACAACTTTTGACCTATCAATTCGCTCCTTCTCTGACAGCTGCAGATTGAATTGTACCTGTTAAACAAGGATCAAGTTTATTCATACTATTTATTAACAGTTTTTGCCAATTGCAAATTAGTATAACATTCTGATTCCATCATTCTTGTGTGGAAATATACCAATGAGTCAACTATAGGCACACTAGGAAGTTGCTAAAAATCTATGGCTAAGTTCCACTTTCCTTAGCATCAAAATTTTGAAAAAATGAAATAAATTAGTACACACTGTGAATCTTGCACTTTCTCCATTCAACATAAGAGAAATTTAAGTAAGATCTCTCACTTTGTTTATTTTTTTCTGGAAATTAGCTGAACAGAGACATGACTTTACTCCAGTTTTTCGTCTAAAGGAAATTTCAGACTGACCTTTGGAATTAGACCTGCAGCTGTTGTTCCATCAACAGATGAAAGAGATGCAAAGGTGATTCCTTTGGGATCAACTTCAAATTCTTCACACTGAATACAAGTTACAGGAAGGTATATCAGTGCACGGAGTTTGTCTACTAACCATTTCAAATAGGGTTAAAAACAGGAGCAAAGAAATCACCGTCACTCTAACTCGTCCATTTCGACGTTTGAACCTGACATTAAACTTTCCCTTGGTTAAGTTTTGTTCAGATATGTTCTCTATGTAACCCTTCTGACCATCAACAGAATGATGAAATGGGTCAACACTGGCCACCATGGAGGACATGTACTCAAGAACAGCAGCGGCCCTCTCCTCGTGAAGGTCAGAATGCAATATCCCAAAAATACTCGAAATTTGATCTGTAACAACAGCACAACAATAAAATTAAGGAACAAACTGTTAATGCATTGAGTCAATCTAAGCGATTAATATTAACTGCTGAAGTAACTAACTACCCTCATTGTTCTGATCCACTTAACATTTACACAATCAAATAACAAACTAGACAATGCTACACAAAGAATTTTATTAAAAAAAAAAAAGTGTACAAGAGTATATACCATGGCTGCGGAGATTGCTTAGAAGGCTTGCAATTGACTGTGAAGATGAATGTCTCAACAATTCACTTAGCTGATAATATCCAACAAGAACACATTAAGATTACACGTACACAAATAGAGAATACAACAGAAATCTAAGAACCAGACAGTTAAAAAGAAAACTTCTTGCGCAACTTTTTACTTAGTTCTCAAATAATTCAAGGGGTGAAAGCAAAATAAGAAACTGTGTGGGCACAAGCAGCTCAGATTGTTAGAGTCAGCACAAGCAGCTTATGACTCGTAGAATGGAGGCCTACAGTACAGACTTTATTCAATAGTTTCCCACAGCAAGAAAAATTTTATACTTCAAATGCCAGTCTTAAAGGCTACGTTTGTTTTGTGGCACAGAATAATACAAGACACAAATACACATACAAGAAATACAAATACATAAAAATTTGTGTATTGTGTATTGTGTTTGATGAATCATACAATACACATTTTAATTTGTGTATTGTGTACTTGTATTGTGTTTGTTTCATGGGACAATACATACAATTTATTTAGAAATGTCCAAAAAGTCCCTAAACCCCCTAACCCCTCACCCCATCAAGCTTCCAGATCTCTTCATCCTCTCGGGTTGCCATTCTTCCAGCAACAGGGGCGGCGGCGTTCAAAGCAGCACCAATGGCGACGATCCTCGGAGATGCAGCGGCTGCAGCAGCGGCCCGAGCAGCAACAACAGAAGATCTTCAAGCAGCAAAAATCTCTTTGAGCAACAACAGCAGCAGCGATGGCGGTGTTCGGAGCAGGGACGAAGGAAGAAGAAGAGAGAGAGAGAGAAAGACAAAGACGAGGACCTAACTAGAGGGGTGGCTGCGGCGGAAAGGTCGTGGTGGTGGAGGTCACTTTCTTCATCTTCTCTGTCTCTGTTTTTTCATCTTCTTCTCCTTCTCTGTCTCGGCAGTGGCTGCAGCGACGGAGCTCGGATCGCGGTGGAGGGGGAAGTCACGACTGAGTTGCAGTGGTGATGAGTGGTAGTGGTAGTGGTGGTGGTGGTGGTGGTGGTAGTGGTGGTGGTGGTGGTGGAGTAGTGGTGATGTTGAGGGTGTAGATGGACTGATGAAAATATAGTAGGGATATATTGGGAACAAAATTTAAGTTAAGTTTCTATATTGTATTTCTGTATCTAATTTTAGGCAGCGTTTGATTATTAGTACAGAACAAAAATACACATACAAATACAATTATTTTGATGTTTGATTAAAATACTCATACAAAAATACAGATATAAATACACAAAATTTTCTGTATTTTGTGTCCATTTATAAAATAGATACAGAAATACACAAAAATTTCTGTATGTGTATTTCTGTATTGTATTTCTGTACAATCCAATCAAACGCAGCCTTAGAGTGGACAGAAAATACAGATATTTTCTATATTAATAAACAAATTTTCTGTATTGTATTGATTAACAAACACTCTAGAATTTCTGTATTTTGTGTATTGTATTGTATTTTCTGTATTGTATCACTCAATCAAACGCTGCCAAAAGGACATGGTAATTCATAAAAGCTTATTATTTCAAAGTTATTTGCATTAGATCGGAAATAGAGAAAGCTTTTTATAAGTTGAGTCTTATCAAATTTTGACAACCAAAGTATGCAAAATTACCGAGTCTATGGCAACACAGAAGCGGGCTTTATTGTCTCCAACCAATCCTGCAAGTATATAATACAACTGAAGCAATTTTGAAAAATATAATACAAAGGAAAATATTTTAAAAATAAATAGAAGCGTGATATCCATCAACTGAAGCAAAAATAAAAGTTTATTAAGTGGAAAATATCATAATTTTACAAGCTAATTTTGGTGAGAGTACAGAAACTGTAATACCTCGACCCAGATCACAAACTACTGAAAACAATTTATCAATATCTTTCACACTTTTATAAGAACTTGAAATTTGGTGAGAATGATCTGTAACATGTCCAGGTTTCCTTATCTTATCCTTCCAACCAAGAGGATCCGTATAACAATCCAAAATGCGAATCCTGCAATGTAAAGTATAAGTTGAAAGGTTTCATTTATCAACGGTATTCTAAAGGAATTTGCAATCACTTAGAGTAAGACATGGCATTGAAGGAATAATTGTAGTGCACAAAATGCAGCTAAAAAAAAAATCCCTCTATATCTAAGGTTATCATTCCTCAACACAATCTTTCCTACAATTTCTCAGCATCCAAACAGTAGTAAAAACAACAAGGATAACAAGTGATCCATGAATAAGTTGAAAATATTTACCATTTCTTAGAAGTTGCAACATCCACTCCCTTTGTCTTTAACAAATCAGTGTAAGATGATGGACTACGAGAAAGTGCAACAATCACTATACCTCTACATACGAAAAGAAATATTGGAGTATAAGATTTGAGGATAAAAATAAGCACTATGAGACAAAATAATTCATAATCATAATCATAGAAATCAAAGTTATCATTTTTGGAAAAGTAAACTGACCGTGACTGAGATTTTCCGGCCAAGATGTTTGACGACAATTGTGCAAGAATGTAAGAGAATACATTGAAGGCAAATGGGGAAGCCAGAGAGTCCTTGATTGTGAGAGCAGGTGCAAGCTCTCCCTCTAACGCACCATCCCTTAATGATCTACAAATTGATTCTGCCATCTTTGGTGCACAGTAAGTAATATCCAAAAGGTTGAGGTACTACGTCTTTGTCTGTGAAACACATATAAAGCGAAAGACAATAGCACACAAATTAATGCCCGTTTTCATAAGCAAAATAAAGTCAACTGCTAAATGCTAATAAGTGCAATTTAATGATAAAGGATGATACAAGCAGTGCAGATTTCAACTAGCAGTAGTAAGCATAATCCAAACCCAAAATCAACTCAGAAGAAGAAATGAACTGTAGTCCATAATTCTTCTGACCAAGGTACCTCAAAAACTCGGAAAACCCAATAAAATATGAAGTGTTTCTTAGATAGTATAAAGCGAAAATAGAAAGGTTGAGTTACTGCTACAGGTTTTTCAGTGTTCAATAACTTTAACAGCTACAATTAACAACATGCACCACCAGGGGTTGTGCTTCTACAAGTGCAATTTCTCTATTATTATGTAAATATTGTCAAACAGAGAAAAATTCAAGTTCAGAACTTCTTTCATTCAGAACTTCTTTCAATCATGAACAGCCTAAAATTTCAAATAAAAACAAAATTGAACATAAATTGTTTCTTGCTTAATAAGTACTTGGGAATTAAATTGGATACAATATACAAAATCTCATTATAACTAAAGTATTTATAAAACAATTCAATATCATTTTCTATTGCTCCCTAGTTCCTATTACATAACTCAATGCATTTTCACCAGCATAAAAATCGTTTCCGATTTTACACAAGTGTTTGGCCAAATATTCAGCTATTCATAATATAGCCCAAGAATTAAAATCTATTGAGCAGCAAAATAGGGTAGACAACAACCTAAAAAGAAACCATATAAGAGAAACGATGAATTCAAGAGCATTATAAAGATGAAAGCCAAATTATTGGTAGCTTCAGTTGCAACTTTATACATAGTACGTACCTCAAATAGGGCACAAAAGGAGGAAGTTGCAATGCTATGCGAAAATCACAGTGGCGGCGGGGGGAAAGCAGCAGCGGCTATCGGAGAGGTTTCCGGCGGAGAAATCGGAGGAGGAACGACGGCGATGTGGCTGCGGGAGGTTTTGGGAGGAAAAAGGCATGGTTTTGGAAATGGGTATGGAGATTCCGATTAAGCAAGATTAAATTATTGATTAATTGTTGAAAATAAATATGTTAGTTAATTAGTTATTGCTTTTAATATTTTTTTGCAAAAAATGATAAACTATTAAAAACGAAGAAATAATAGTTATTTTATTATGAGTTTAATTTCAATACATTATAAAATAATTTTATACATATATTTAATTATGAATTGACACATCAGTAAAAAAAATTTAACTCAATGATTATGATTAACTGACAGTGTAAACAGTACATCATAATTAAACTTTTTTATTATTTTCATGAGAGCGATACTATTTATTTATTTATTTGACCCTTTATTTATACATAGAAAATTATGTGTGCAATATACATAAAAAAATTAAAGATATCTTTAAAAATATATATTTAAGCAAACGAAATAATAAAATGTGACTTTTAATTTGTATTATTCAAATGGGGCCTATGCTGATATAGTGATATTCTTCATAGAGATCATACTATTCGATGTCAAAAATATTGGAACCCAAAGAGAAAGGATGAAGTGAATGGCTGTAAATCAAAGGCAAATTGAGTGGGATAAATTGGAAGAATAAAGAAATTTTGAGATTTAAGGTTAAAAAGAATAGCGTGAGACTCTTTACTTGTTTCTTAATTTTTCAATGAATATGACTTATATATAAATTGTTATATAGTAAATGTCAGCTAGAATGATTATGTGTTCATACTAACATACTAAATTAATGAAATACTAATTAAATATAGACTACTGACTAAATTGACTCATAATTTAAAAGATGGAGACAAGAATGCTCATTCTAAAAAGATAGAAACTAAAATAACTCACACTTACGCTGCGTTTATTTTTTCTTATTTCGAGATCAGAGTTAGGGAGTCAAGTGTTTGGTATGAGGGTCATAGTGACTCAGTAAACAGAGTCACAGTGACCTAGTGAACAAAATTGTCAATTTTTTGTTCACTCCAATTTTAGAGTCACTGTCCGTTGGAAGGAAGTCATTGTATGCTGGAAGGGAGGTACAAATATGTGAGGATGTGTTCGGAGTCAAATTTGGAGTCACTATGACTCTGACTCATGTGACACTGACTTCATTATTCCTTTTACTCTGACTCCAGAATCACTAAAAACAAATACTAAATAGAGTTCATTTTATTCAACATGGAAAAGATGCCCATTACAATAAATAAAATTTTTCATTGCATATATTAAATTATTTTCTCTATAAAAAAACAGATGCTTTTCTTTCTATGCTTTTAAGGGTTAATACATCCACTTTGCTCAGAGTTTTGCTTTGCAGAAGGAATCAAATCCCACACTTCATTCATTGAGCAATAACAAGGAATCGCCCTTTAAAGGAACAAGAATCAATTGCTATTATTATGACTCGGAAGTCAAAACAACAAGTAGCTCTGGTTTTTGTCAAAAAGGAAAAAAAAAAGAGAAATTGAGGCAGAATTTAGCAACTATTCCAAATAGAAGAATGACATAATGGAAAGACCAAAGTTTTTTTCTTTTTTCTTTTTTCTTTTTTAAAGATCGCACTCAACAAAGCATCTAATCAAGAATCAAGATGCTAAATTCTGGATAAGGCCTGATCATATTTAATGATATAATATTATGCTAAGTAGCAAAATATTATTCCCAAATTCAATCCAACCTCATTGTAGTCTCAAATTTGCAGTAAACCCTATATGTAATAACAAACCATCTATTCAAAATATAAATTAAAATTCTAATTGTATTAATATTATAATATCACAAATAGGATTCACCATAAAATCGAAACTATGCTAACATTTTGTTAACATTTTCCTTGTGTGAGGGGTTGTTTAGTATAAACAATCTTAATAGAAGTGAAATACAAGGAAAACAAAGGTCAAATTGAGAAAAACAAACCAATTAGTAATTGAAAATAATTTTCATTCACTGACCGTATAAAAAGTATAAAAAATATCATGTGTTCTATTTTATTATTAATCACCCTATAAATTTTAAAAAACCACTCACTACATCCTAAGTGTCGTATTATAATTGATTATAATTGATTTATACCATCAGTGTATCATAATTAATCCCTTAATAATTTAGAATTGGACATTGGCACAATATATGTATGGAATTTCAATATGTTAAATCTTTTTCTTTTATTTTAACATTTTATTGATGATTGATACAACTACCAAGTTATAACTACAATTAAGCTACATGTGGGATTTAGTGGTGTACAAAAAGCACCACCCTTTAAAATGAAAACAACCTTGCCTTTTCATGTTATTGTTTGATCAAAAGAGATCTCAATATTATTTTTGAGCCAAAAAGGAATGGTGGTTTTCTGGAGAAATTGATCTGAGATTTTGAGTCCCAACAACCACCATTAGATCAAGGTTTTCCATCAACACTTGGAATTGGTTCATCATGTAAAGAACTCAGTGACACTCTAGCCTTGTTGTTCTGCTCAACTGCTTTAGGAGAACTGAGTAGGTTCCATTCAGATTCTTGAATCTGACACATAACTATGGCTTTGGTAGCAACAAGAGATGCAAAGAATTGATCTTCATCGGGCGGCTTCCGAAACCCGAGCCAATCATCCCTTCTTTCTAAGCAGGGGAAGTCCTGGATCTTTCTTTTGTGCATCTCATCCCTAACCATCTGAAATTTAGTATGTGTAAAAAGAAGTGAGGGAAGCATCATCAAATTTGATTTAGGGGCATATATGAATATATAAGCAAATGAAATGCACAGCACCAAGTGGGTGAGAAATAAAATAAGGAATCTGCTACAAAAACAAATCTACTTTGGCACAAGCATATGATCATGATCTTTCAATTCTAATTTTTCTTTGATATTCACTACACACACTTGACCCTTATGTTTTTTTCTGCCTTAAAATTGACCAAGATCACAGGCACAATATAAAAGGAATAGCTCAAAAAGATTTTAAGGTTAGAGTGGATTCATCATACAAACTTAACAGCTATACTCCAAATCATAGTTAAATTCTTAGCCACAATGAAAGTGAAGCACTTGATTTCAAATTTCGAATTCTCTAGCTCTTTGCGAAAAAGCAGGACTTGAGTTTCATCCCTTGTTTCATTCCATTTCTCTTCCTCTGTTGATGTCCACCTTCAAATATTCTCAACAAGCAATTCTTAGATGCTACTTGAAAAGAAAAAGCTCTAAAATAATTTGTGCACTCAACTATGTGGACCATCACTATCTCCTACTTCAATAAATAAAACTAAAAAGTGGCACATATTTGAATGGTACATAGAAAAATAAATTTTCTCCCTGAATTTATCATTATTAAATTGACTCGGGCGATTAGCAAATATGAAGTACAAACTTCTGAAAATGGAATATGTAATATGTCGCATTCCCAAAGTTTGCTCAATCCTCAGAACTGAATACTTAATACATAAATCTTAACATCAGTTCTGTTCTAATCTAAACACTAGTGACTTGTGAATGGATATACAGAAGCTAACCTTTGAACTAATCAATACCATTACAGCACCCTCCAAACAGTTCCCTCAATTCATTTCCAATTCACAAACCAATAAACATTGTCACTAACTTAAAGTTTATTATTCTATACCAAGAAAAAAATCCAAAAAGCGAAATTTGTTGTTTGAATTTATTCGCTGAATAATGTGGCAGCCCTCTTAACTCTTGATCGATAAGTGATTTATAACATTTTATTCCATCCAACAATAATTCCTTTTCTCTGTTAAAAATTCTGACTACTTATTTTTAGCTTTGTAGCATTGTTCTTCATACATTGAAGTTGCAGAAGAGCTAACAAAACTAAATGCGAAGTGATACACGAACAACACAAGAATCCATTACCCTTATATATGAGATCAACATATCTATCAGCTAACTCACATAGGCATAATCTTATTTTTCACGGCACTCTTACGCTACACCTAATATAAAGAAAACAATTGATAAATCACTTATCAAGGTATTCCATATTTGCTATCTCCTATTGATCTGAATTAATGTTTAATCTCAGCACAACACAAGGAAAGCATCAAATGGGTATTGTTGCAAGGTGACATGCTAGATGTAAATGCATTCATGTTTCTCCCCCTTTAAAGATTTTGGTAGAGAAGATAAGTTTCATGACATCCCATGCATAATGATTTTCACAACTCAACTACACTTGCGCAATCTAATCATCTAACACACCGTCATCTAATCATATATTGTCACAATCTAATCATGCAACACACAGTTATCTTATCATATATTATCATGTCGTTACCGAAAAGACATGCAAAATTGATCTAATCATGTAGCAACATCATCTAATCACAGCAATGTCACATCAAGAAATAGAAATAGTTAACTTTCACACTCATTATCTCAACATGCAAGAGTTGAAATATGATCGTTACTTTTTTTTCAATGCATCATAATTAAACTCCGAAATAACAAACCTGAAACAACCTAGTGTCAAGCTTGGGTGGCCCAACTTGAGCAACAGCCAAGGAACCAAAGAAGTTCCCCAATAAGGCTGAATCCCCAATCCCCAAACCCATCACAATCCCCGCCGCAAACCCACCCAAGAAACTGTCCCCAGCTCCCGTCGGATCCACCTGCTCCGCCACAAACGGCGGCACTCTCATCTCCCCATCCTTCCAGAACACATCACAGCCGTCTCTTCCGCGCGTGACAACCACGCAGCACCACCTTCTCGCCTCATCAACATCAACGAAAAACGCCTCATCGGCGGAACACTTCAGAAACCCGATCCTCGGAAGCAAGTGGAAGAACCCACTTTCTTTTAAGTTCACGAGCCTCACGGTACCGTCTTCTGGGTCGAAGGTTCGGATCAGGGCCTGAGCGTCGACGAAAACGACGTCGCATAGATCGAGCATTGATTCAAGAGTTTGAGGGAGAATCTCCCCAGCGACGCCTACGGCCATGCCGAATTGGAATCGGGAGTTGGATGGGAGGTCTGAGGGGGTTATTGGGTCGCAGGATTCGACGCGTTTGAGGATCCTGTCGGGATGGCCGGAGGGGGAGGAAGGGGTGGTGGTGGAGGAGGAGGAGAGGAAGTGGGCGTGGAAGAGGGTGGTTATGGAGGTTGGGATTGTGATTGGAGGGTGGTTTATGGTGGTGAAGTGGGAGAAGTTATGGCCGACTTTGGAGAGAAGGGTGAAAGGAAGGGAAAGGGAATGGAGTACAGGGATTATGAAGGAAGGTGCGCCGCCGAGAGTCTCGGCGGCGATGAGGTGGTCGTGGAAGAGGACGTCATGGCAGTAGTTTCCGACGATGAGGCCGCGTGCGGAGGTGGTGGTGGCGGTTGGAGAGGGAGGGGTTTGGGTGACCATGAGGATGATGATGAGAGAATTGGGACATGGGTGGGAATGGAATGGAGTTAAGGGTTGTGAGAGTTCATCATGGAAGAAGGATATGAACAAAGTGAGAGAGAGAGTGGAGAAATGGGTTTTTGATTTGGGGGATACGAGGTTGCAGAAACAGGTGAATGAATGAATGAAGGGGACAAGGGAGGAGGGAAGAAGAAGAAGAAGAAGAAGAAGAAGATGATGATGTGTTGGGAAATGAAGGAGAAGACGCGCGCCACAATATGCTTTCCGTGTCAATTATCCCCGGCCCGATATATGAAAGATTATTCCCACAGATGAAGGATTAATCTGCTCTGAATTTATTTAAGAATTTGCTATTCACTAATGAATTGCTATATTCTAGTTATATAATAATTTGATTTTTTTAAATTATTAATTTAACTTTTAATATTAATTTATTAAAAATTTAATTTTTATTCATTGATAATATTTTTTCTCTCTTTTATTATCCAAAAAGTCATACAAATAGAATATTTTGATTGAATGACAGTATAATATTATCAGTACATCAAAATTAAACTCATTTGTCATCCAACATTTTAAATATTGAATGAGTTTAATTATAATCCTCTTTCAGTGTAAATTTCTTTTATGTGTCCAACCAATAAACACTTATATTTTGTATAATCAATTTATATTTTACATAGCATCCACTTTAACCAATTCTTTTAAAATTTAAATTTTGTATAATCAAATAATAGACCATATAATATGTTTTTATTGCATGACGGTATAAAATATTTTATATTATTAATATATAATGAATAAATTCATATTAAATTAATAATTTAAAAAAATTAAATTATTAAATATAATAGTTCATAATGTATATATAATATTACTCTATAATGTACATATATTCTACACAAGGAGTTTATGGAATCTCCGACACTTACTAGATAAGTGAACTGATTGTTTGTTCGATTAAGCCAAGTTGGTTATGCGTGACAGATTTATAGTTAGCTGGATTTCTACAGCAGACACCAAGCAAGCACACAGGACTTGGCCCAACGTAGAAAACCCGATTTGATTTTTTCATAAGGCCCATTGTTTTAGACCGAACCATTTTAGTAATGACCCAATTAGGAGTTTATCTATCACTACTTATAAAGAGAATTATCCAAAAGTTAATTATTATTTAGTCTCTAAAAATAATATTAAAAAATAAAAAATAAAATAAAATTTATAACTTCTTTTCTTTAGCTTCTTTACAATAACTACCTCTATTATTCCATTTATTTTCTCTTTTTTTAAAATATATTAGATATTAGAATTAATATAAATATTAAATATTATTAATTTTACAAATACAATTAAAATTAATAATATTATTAATTATAATAATTTATTAAAAAAATAAAAAATACAACTTGATAGGCACGTACAAGTTGCTAGTGTATTATAATTTGTGTAGGTCATTACACTATAGTTTATGATTATGAGTTGTTTATTATTTTTTTTTTGTTACTTATGATTATGAGTTGTTATTGTTAATAAAAAACACTTAGCAATTTTTTGTTAATTGACCGTGTAAAAAATTTTACGCATTATATATGACACATAACACACATTACGTATGACACATAGCACACGATGAATACTAGTTTAATATATTTTTATTGTACAACAAACATTATTATTTTATATACAACACAAAATCAATGATTATCAATTATTATATACAATAATTCAACTTTTTAAAATTATTAATAATGACACAGAATTAACAACACGCCTGGTGCTGAAGTTCATAAAGGGATGATCTAGCTTCTATCCGAAGCATATCCGAAATACGAGCCTAAAAGAAAGAAACAATTGCATGTTTCAAATGCTAATATCTGAGATGTTCTACAAATGTATATTTATCAACTACATAAACTTGATATAAGGGAAGAACTCACAAAATGAATAAATGATCATTCCCACGACTCAAAAGGAGGTCCGGTTGAATTGGATTGCAATGGAGAAGAAGAAAAAAAAAAATACTTAATTAGTTAGTTAGTTACTTACCCCATGTATATATGGAGTACATGGGAGTAAGTATTTCTAGTGTAGATGAAGAATTATCGTTAAAATCATTAAAATTGCATCGCCAAATGACACAAGAAGGTTTTACGTATATTAGCTGAGGTAATTCATGTCACTAGTAAAAATATACATGGCTACAGATTAGAGGCAACAATTTTTATTCCATAACTAAGAAAAAGAAAAGCATAACAATAGAAATAGAAGCTCTCATGTCTGACATGGATATTATAAGTTATAACTCGGATATTATAAGTTATAACTCTTATTGAGTGTATTTGGAACCATAAAAAAGAGAAATGCATTGATTTCTAAATCAACTCTATTGTTTGAAATGCAATTATAAAGTAAATGAATTAATTTATAATTCTCATGAAATTCATAATTGTGTATTTTTAAATCTTATGAATTTTGAGAAGATTCTGATAGAAATTGAAGGTAGTGAAACGTGAGAAGGGGGGTTGAATCACGTTCCAACTATAAATCCTGTTTCTGAAAATTACTTAAAAATAAAGATCAAGTATAAACTTGTCTTGCACAGCGGAAACAATTGTTAATAAATAAACAGAAACATAGCCTATAGACAAGGCTATAATAAATCTTGAAAATATATTTACTTTCAAGGTCTTCTAAATGATAAAGGTTAAAACTTTAACCTTCAACACTTAGACAAAAGATGATGATGATTTCGCAATATGCTATATGATGTGTATGCAATAATAAATTGTAAAACAATTAAATAAAGAGTAAGGGAAGAGAGAAAGCACACACAGAAATTTTATACTGGTTCGGCAACGTGTCAGTCCCCAGGATCCACCTGAGAGTTCACTATCACCACCACAACTAGGTGGACTTTTTTGCCTCTGCAACACCACAAAGGACTTCAACATGCACCTTCACCAAGGTCACTCACTGCCTTTGAAAAACACAAAGGACTTCACTTGCACCACAACTAGGTGACTAACTGCCTCTGGCAACTCCAAAGGACTTCAATCCTTGCCTTCAACACCGAAGGACTTTCTACCCTTGCCTTAGACCCTCTAAGAACTTCTTGCCTTACAAAAATAAGGACTTTGTATAAAAGATGTAGTTTTTACCAATCAAGAACTTAGATGCAACTAAGTTGGAACCTTGATGGATTTTTCTCTCAAAGAATAACTAGCAAAGCTAGGATAAACAACAAAAACTCACTCTTTCAAGAATTACAACATTTACCCAAATAAAAATAAGAACTTGAGGTTTAGAGGTTGAAGATGAAGAGAAATTATGATTAATTTCGACAGCGTTTTGACACTTGTAAGCTTGGGTAGTCTCTTGAATTCTTGGGCATTGAGGTCTTCTATTTATAGGGAAAATAGCTCCTCAATTTCGAAATTTTTGATCTCCACCCTTGATTTGAATTTGTAATCTATTGATCCAATGATGAGAATTCCTTGATATGATTTGAAATTTGATTTTCCAAAAATAGAAAATCAAATAAGAGTAAGTTTCATCTTGGCCATTGATTCAAATAATTCCCTTTAATCCAAAGGTTATTATTTGATCTTAAATGTGGAAACTTTGTAACCAAGAATTAGAAAAGAGGAAACTCCATCTTAGCCCTTGAATTTGAATTTGTGCTTTGATCTTGTGGTGTGCATTGGTTCATCATAATTTTACAAAATCTTGCAAAATATGCAAGCATATTTTCGCCACTTTTAGGAGAGAGAAAAGCTAGGGTTTTAGCTTTTCTTGCTCCACAAGTGTGCCTCCATGTTGGTACGAATTAGGATTTCACAATTTCTCATTTTTTGAAAATCCTAAAACATCAAACATGGTTTTCCAGAGAATCTTCTGAATGTAGACTCTTGAATCTTGAATCTTGAGATTCTTCTAGAATCTTGAGATTCTTCGGGATCTTGATAAAATCTTCGGGAATCTTCTAGAATCGTCACAGAATCTTCGAGAATCTTCTAGACTTGAAAATCTTGACAGAATCTTCTGAGATCTTCTAACTTCATGTAGAATCTTCAACAGAATCTTCTAGTCCCACATGAAATCTTTTGGGAATCTTGTAGATTCATATAGAATCTTTAGGAGATAGAATCTTTAAGAGGCTCACAGAATCTTTTTAAAGTGTTCGTAAAAATATTCTGTTACTTAAATGCAAGATATATTCTAGAATAAATTCTAGATATTTATTTTTAAATCTTTTGCATTTAATTCTCCATACAAGATCTTTCTAGATTTCCCCCATATATAAATAATTTCGAAATCTTGAAAGATAATATGTAAAATAGAGATTTGATTTTGATTCTCTATTTTAATTTAATTTTCGAAATATATATATATATAATAATAATTTTCGAATTTATTAGGAGAGAGAATGTAAAATAGAGATTTAATTTTGATTCCCTATTTTAATTCTTATATTTCGAAAATATATATATTATATATATTAAGATACATTAATGATTAAATAGAGATTTTCTATTTAAATCCATGAACTTTCCATAAATAGATTTTTGGGAAATCATAGAATCTTCATGAAAGCTTTCCCTTTTTAATAAATGTCCATGTGGTTGATCTTCATAAAATATGAAAAATAATTTTCATATTTCTTCTTCAATGTGTTGCCACTTTTTGATGGTCCATGGTGGTCAAGATGTGTCTTTTTATTTTATCAAATAAATTAAATCCTAAAACACATTTAACAAACCATTAGTCCAACCAAATTAAAACTTTTATTTTAATTAAGAATTTTATCATTCAAAACCTTCAATGATAAGGTAAAGGGTTCTTGGAGCTAACAGAAATGATTTACAAATCAGTTCATTTCATTTCATTTTCATATTCAATCATTCCAAAAACATACCCATTGAGTGTGTTTGGAATGGTTAAATATGGAAAAGAAATGAAATGATTTCAATTCTAAATCATTTCCATCAAAATCCTTTCAAAACCCATAAGATATAAATCTACACAATTACCAATTCCATTAGAATTACAAATCAATTCAATTCATTTCTCTTTGCATTTCAAACAATAGAATTGATTTAAAAATCAATTCATTTCTCCTTTTTAATGCTTCTAAACACACTCATTATGAAGGTCATGCTGCATGTGAATATCAAGTACTCTTACATCTTTAAATTATAAATGTTATCAGTTAGTCATAACATAATAAACAGTGAACGGAAACTGAGTAAGCTTTCCATGATTGATGCACTTATTAATGAGTTTATTAAGCAATACTAACTGGAATCTTTAAGTATCTCTTTACATAATAAAATTTTTAATATATATATATGAAAAAAGGGCCAATAAAGGTTACTTACAAGTGAAGAAAGCCAAAGTTATCAGCAACAAGCACAAGACCTTTCTCACAGTTAATATCTGCCATAGAGCATTTTCCAAGTGTTTGGACCCTAATATAAAAAACAGAACATATAAAGTAAATTTTCTATTGTAAAGAGATAAGACAAACTTTAAATGAAAACTTCAGTCAGTGGACATCCTACATTTTTCTCTTTTCTACTACCACCTCACCCCCAAAGTAAAAGCCAAAGTCAAAATAATGATGGTACAACCATACCACTTAGAAAGGGCAAATGAATCACAATAGGTTTACATGTCCCACAACACAAATATAATTCACAAGTAGAATTACCTTGATCATATCCAACTAGTCAAGAAGTTAACCAGATATAGCCATATCGGTTACAAATAAGTGAAGAAAAAAAGCGGAAAAATGAAAATTTTACCTGCCATCCATCAGAGTTGAGGTTCATTAGAGAGGATGACATTCCAGTCTCCAAATCAGTACAACTAATGGTTCCATCCGAGGATGCAGAATAGACCATGCAATCATTCGTAGGATAAACCTACAAAATTTTCCATTTAGCAATTCACATTTGGAGCTCATGCTAAAACAATCAAATAAATGCAAAAATAGAAGAAAGTAATAGGAAAATGTTTTATAAGGCCATGGTTTTCATTAAAACACTTACTCATGTTATTCAGAATACAAGAATGTATGTTCCCGTAGACGACCCTTTCGTGTATTTTTCCAAAATCCCAAACTCCAAGTTGTCCTTTCTTTTAGGATCAAAGCAGAAAAATGAAAATCAGTGGCTAAAAACAAAGGCAGCCTTAACACTAATCACAAATAATTTAATGAAATGTAGCTTATTATTATAATTATAATAACCTTATCTCCAGATAACAAGATGTTATTCTTTGTTGGGTGGAACTCCAAGCATGTTACCCGTAACAGCACAATTCACTTGGTCTGGGATAACATATTTGGGCTTGATCTATTACATGAAGAGAGGGGGAAAAAAGTTAGAATAACAAAAAATCTCACAATAATAACAAGGAAAAAGGAACATGTAACTAAATGATTCCCGCAGTTATATTAAGCAAAACCCAACGATTCATCTCAATCACGACAAATTCCATCGAACCGTACAATAGCTACCAAAGCAGATAAACTCAATGCTGACAGCTTAAAAGCTAAAGAATTTAAAACAGGCCAAAAGTTCAAAACTAACTCGGTTAACTCAAGTTAGGATATACAAATGGTGAATACCAAAATGCAAACAAAGCGATGGCTGAAAACATTAATTATAGCAATACAACATCAACATAGACACAGGTAAAAGAGTTCAAAATTGCAAAACTATAACATTGCAGAAGATGATCACAACTCTTTCAAAGACAAAAAAAAGTTAACTTAGGCTTACAGAAGGAATGGCAGCTCTTAGCTGGCACTCAAACACATATTCCAAAGGTTTCGACGCCCTCTTCTGCGGTGCTGGAATAACTCCATGCTCGGTACTCACCCGATGTGGGCAAGTCAAAGTGGTGTGTCCTTCAAGAAAACATTATTCTTGAGTAAAAACATCAATAAAAAATATCTAAATCCTTCCAAAAGTAAAAACTTAGATTTCTATATACCGATTGTAAACCAATAGAAATTCAATAAAGCGGCAAATTCTTATCGGAAGTCATCATGATACCAAATATGATTTGATAGTTTATACAAAATCTATTAGTTCACGGCATAAAATTATCAAGTACAAATCTCACCCAAAAAGAAAACAACTTCAATTTCTAAATACCGATTGTTAGCCAATACTGAGTGTAGTATACAACAACCGACCATATTACAAACTCAATAATGGAGTAAGGTACACGGAGAATCCAACTAGATAAAGACCATGCCCATGCAGGACAGTCAGATATAAGTTTATTTCTCTTTTTCCTTCAGCTCTCTATTAATACATAAGAGATGGAGAAAGTCAAATATAAGTTTAATCATATTTCAAAGAGCTCTCCTTCAGCTTCAAAATTTACATCCAAGTATTGTCAGCTATTGTGGTAATGGAGCGTACAAGCAAAATTTGTAGACCATAAGCATGCAAGTAAAATGAACTATTGCACAAAACTTCAGTGGTTCTATATAAAAGAACAAGAAAAACTCATGCAAAAGAATTGTTCCTAATTGTACTAGTGTATGAAGTATGAACTACACTCACATTTAAAAATTTAAAGATTACAAATTCTCTTCAGACTTTACGAGCCAGTGTCCTCTGCTTGGTCCCATGCTGTACTACTTTTTCCTCAACTGGAAGGCCCTTGCGCCGTCTTACTGTGTTGACTAACTTTCTGGCGGTATTCGGAAGAACACTAGAACCATCTCCAAACTCTTCAATTTCCTCTTCTGTTTTCGGTACAAAGAAAGGGTCCTCAGGAAGTGCTTCCCAATGGCTAAGGACGAGAAGCGCACTAGCAGCACCAGAAGTCCACCTTCTAAGCTCGTCTGCAAAACCAAAGCTCTCGAAAACAGGAACATATGCGTGTACGGTAAAGAAAGGGGAACCTTCCTGCATCTCTTCTTTCAACACTCGTGCCCGTCTTCGGGCAAGGACGGCATACATGGGGCCGAGATATTCAGTCGGGGTATTCAACTCGCAAAAGTACATCCCTTCCACGAGCCGCGGCTTATTCTGGAGCACAGCTGCTCTACAAGCATCTTTGACAGTTGCAAGTACCTGCCCTGCAAAGATACCATACTGTTCGGAATGTAAGTGTGTTTCGGATTCATCATTCTGGCCGGTAACCGGAGAGATGCGTGCCTCAACAACAAATCCTAAACCCCACATAGGTTCATCACATAAGGGTCCAGCTGCAGTGGCTAGTTGGAACCCAGATATGACACTGCTCTCAAGGCGCTCGGCATCCATGTACAAAGCTTGGCTCACATTAGAAGATGTCTCAGCAAATGAGTTTTCATTACTAGAATCAGACACAAAGCCTAACCTATCAGACACATGAGAATGACTGCGAATTAGAACAGAGCTATCGCTACTCTCTGCCTTAATATCAGGCATAAAGAGAATGTTCGGACCAATCTGCTGAGGTCCTAGTGACCATATCCTTCTCAAAAGCTTTAGCCATTTCGATTTACATTTCTCAGCATGATCCTTATCATTCTCATTCCAGCTCAAGAAATCACTCTCCACTGCATCCAAGATGCGTTTTTTCAGAACTTCCGCCGGATTACTATCATTCTCGTGAATATTCAGTCTCTGTGTATTCAAAGTTTTAACCGTCTGCCCTGACTTTATTCCAATAACATCACCAAGTAAATCTGAACTTTCATCAAGCACCTTCGTGAGAGAAGGTAAAAGTTTAATCACATGAACACGAACAACACATCTCCCATTTGGTGTTGTTCTCTCAACATAATCTGAGCTCTTAGTAAGGGCTTTCAAGTTTTCCAAAATATTAGATACCTCTCCCTCAATGGTCTCTTTGAAGGACACGAGAGGCGGCGATACCTCCAAGCTCACTTTCGCGAACCTCTCCTTTAAATCCTTTATGCATCTTTCAAGATGAACTTCCCCTGCAGCAGCAAGAACATGCTCCCCTCTAGCAGAAACAGTGACCTCAACAAACGGATCTGCACGATTCAAAAGCCTCAATCCTTCCTGCAATGCACCCCAATCCGTAGGGTGGGACGGCTCGATCGCAACTCTTAAAGTAGGGGCAACTTGGAATGCCATACTTGAAAACGGCCAACAATTCCTAGTAGAACTAAGAGTAGCACTCTTCAAAATATGTTGCCCTAGTCCCCTAATGGCAACAATATTCCCTGCTTTTGCAGATTTCACCACTTTCAATCCTTGCCCCATCATCAAATACAAGGATCGCAATTCAGCCTCTTGCACATGTTTCTGCATTGAATCCTTCTTCAACGGATCATACAATGCAGAAAGCACAAAAACTCTCTGACCAGCACACAAAACCCCACTAAATATCCTAGCAAAAGCTAGAAAACACTCGCCCGACTCGCCCTCTCCTTCAACACCGTAACCATTCCTATTCTCCCCCAATTCAGGAGGAATCATTTTCACCGGCACAGCAAACATCTTCGATACAAAAGCAACGCAAGGCGCATCCTCCCCCAAATTACACCCCTCCACCGATTTCCTCACACACACTGCCTCCTCCAACACACTCCTATCCTCCTCCAACACCTCCACCTCCACTTTCTCCGGCATCAACCGCGATATCCTATATGCCTGCGCCGCGATAGGATCCGGCATACACTTAACCACCATTGACAAAACCGCATCAGAAAGCGGCAACCACCTGCTCATAACAGCCTGAAGCACGGCCTTAGGATCCTTATTCTGAAGCTCACGCGCCGGAATCGACAAATTAAACGACCTAATAACCTTCTCAAGCAAACCCTTCCCTTCATCGCCACCTTCCAGAACACCCTGGTAAACCTGCCATAACGGTTCCAACACAAACTGAACAAACATAGGTTTCGCACCCTTAACACCACCACCAACGGTAATTCCTTTCTTCCTCATAATCATCTTCGTTTTAGGGTTAAAATGCCAAGGTCCCCAAAGAGCTTTCAACAACCCGTTCACGTTAGCACCGAGTTTCGAAGCGTAAATCTCAGCGAATTTTTCAATTCCGAATCCCCAACCATCTAGGGCACAAGCGAAAACAACGTTCCCTTTCTGAGGCTGAAACTCGTCCTGTTCATCTTCTTCTTCTTCGAATTCGATCGCGCCCTCACCGGAACCTCCAGCGGATGTGAGCAGAGAATCCACGTCGGAGAGGTACTTCTCGGAGCGGTAAGCGCTGACGATGTTGTTCACCTCCTGCACGATGCGCGTGAGGCGCGTGTAGGCTTCGAAGGGAGAGAGCTTGAGCTCGGTGATGAGGCGATCGATCTTGTTGAGGACGAGGCAAGGTGAGAGGCGCTCGATCCAGCACTGGCGGAGGACGGCGTGAGTCTGGATGTGGACGCCCTCGACAGCGTCGACGAGGAGGAGTGCGCCGTCGCTGAGCCTGGCGGCGGTGGAGACCTCGCTGCAGAAGTCCATGTGGCCAGGGGAGTCGATGAGGTTGATGGAGTGGTTGTGGAAATTGAGGAGGATGGAGGAGGATTTCATGGTGATGGCGCGGCGTTGCTCCTCGTCGAGGTAGTCCATGAAGCGGACGCGGCCGGCGAGTTTGGGGTGGAGGAGGGAGCCGCCTGCGGCGGCGATGAGGTGGTCGGCGAGGGTGGTTTTGCCGTGGTCGACGTGGGCGAGGATGCATATGTTGCGGATTCTGTGGGTCTCGTCTTCTGTGCTGGTGTCGGAAGTTTCTGCCATTCGTTTGAGTTTGTGAGAATGAAATTAGGAAAGATGAATTTTCAGAAGAAAAACCCTAATCATCTACTTCATACTCATTTCAGAGCGGTACGGGTAAGTAAACTACTATTCTTTTCTTTTTCCTTCACTAATTTCTCCATTATTTATTATCTATCTACAGTATATATAAGGATTTGTTGCCCCAATAAATACATAAAATGCATTAATTCTACAAACAAGCAAAGAGAAACAATAATTCCAACGTTGTCCTGTTTTTGGATTTGTTAGGGGAAATCGTAGGAGTCCAACGATTTCACCCGAAATGAACTGAAATCGTAGGACCCCTACGATTTCAGGATGAATTGGCTTGAAATCGTAGGGGTCCTACGATTTCAGTTCATTTCGGGTGAAATCGTTGGACTCCTACTATTTCTGTTATAAAAGTCTTTATAAAAGACCATCCCCCGGCCATTATTTGACATAGAACCATGGCTGAAAATTCACACTATGCACTCATACATCACCAAGGATCAATTGAAACTAATAGTCGGGGTAGTGTAATTTTCAAATCACCCAGTACTATTGGTTTCATTCTTAATGAATCATTTACTTTTGTTGAGCTGGAGAGTCTATTGGTTGAAGAATTAAGAGTTGAGAACGTGAAAAAAATCACTCAATTGTTCTATCGAGTGCCAGTTACAATTGGTCTTGGTAGGGTGGAGTTTGGATGTCAGCAATTGCGGGACGATAGGGATATTCGTAGAATGTTTTTCTCTCACAATACTTTTCCAGAAATTAGAGCTATAGAGCTATTTGTCGTGTTAGAAGACACGATCAGCGCACACGGATCCGTACCAAATCCTGCACGTGCATCACCTTCCGTGGCTCCTGCAAATGTTACTGGAAGAGATATCGGTTCTGATGAAGAAGATGATAATGATATCGCAGACATAGCAGGTAAGTATAATTTATTAATTTGATATATTTTTTTTTTGTATAAAAATATGTTATGAAATTATTTTATAATGTAGAAAATTGATAGGTGGTTAGGAAAAATTAATTTTAATTGTAGCAATAGTTTAATTGTATTTTTTTATTTAATATTGTATATATAGTATAGGAGGTTACCATAAATTTTTAATTTGAAATGTTTTATAGAAATATGTTAGGAAATGATTTTATTACGTAGAAAATTAATAGGTGGTTAGCATAAATTAATTTTAATTGTAGCAATAGTTTAATTGTATTTTTTATTTAATATTGTATATATAGTATAGGAGGTTACCATAAATTTTTAATTTGAAATGTTTTGTAGAAATATGTTAGGAAATGATTTTATTACGTAGAAAATTAATAGGTGGTTAGCATAATTTAATTTTAATTGTAGCAATAGTTTAGTTTAATTCTATTTTAGGAAATTATTCTATTACGTAGAAAATAAATATAGGTGATTAGCATAATTTAATTTTAATTGTAGCAATAGTTTAGTTTAATTCTATTTTTTTATTTCATATTGTATATATAGGAGGTACATAGGAGTTAATAAATGTTGATAAAATTATAATAATAATATAATTAGATTAATTATTTTTTTGTTTTGTTTTATGTATTATCTATTGAATGTCTATATTTATAGGAGATGGACACATTGATCTTGCAATTCAAATTGCACAACCAGTGAATGTTGAACCTTCTCCAATTCAGAATAATCTTCAGTTCCAACACATATATTATGGTGCTGATGAAAGAGTCGATATTAGGGGAGATGATGATGATGATGATTTGCAGGCTGAGGATGTTTTATTACAACAACTGAGTGATGAAGAGGTTGCTGCAGAGCCTGATGTTCTCCCACAGTCTCAGTCTGTGCAATCACAAGCACGTGGTGGACATGTGCACCAGTCTAGGACCGCAAGTATGATGCGTGGTGTCTCTGAACATTACACCAATTTGAATTTGGATGCAGAGGCCCCCCATAGTTCTACACAACCTTCAGTAGAATCTGGGACTTCAGATGGGAAGACTGAATTTTTCGTTGGTCAGATTTTTCAGACAAGGAATCAGCAGTGTATGCCGTGAAGAATTATAGTATAAAGAGGCGTGTTCAATACAAGGTCCGGGAATCTGACCAAATTAAATATCATGGGAGATGTGTAAAGTTTGGTGATTGATGCAATTGGAGCATACGTGTGAGCTATAGGAAAAAAAGAGGCAATTGGGAGGTCCGACAGTACACTGCACCACATACTTGTGTCTTTGAACAAATCTTGCAGGTTCACCCTCAGCTGGACAGCGCAGTGGTATGTGATTTAATTTTTCCTATGGTCAAGAATGACCCTAATGTTCCAGTAAGAGTTTTGCAAGGTGCAGTGGAGTCAAGATTCAATTTCAAAATATCATATAAGAGAGCTTGGCTTGCGAAACAGAGAGCAATTGCAAAAATATATGGAGATTGGGAACAGTCATACAATGAACTCCCTAGGTGGTTGTCAGGTGTTCAACAGTTCATGCCAGGTACAATATATTTTGTGTGTGTGTTTTGCGATTTAAGTTATATATTTGATATTTGTTGGGTATTCTGATGAATTGCTAATGTTACAAAAATGCATATTGCTTTTCCTTAGGTACCATATTTTCATTGCAGACTAAACCTTATTATGTGGGTAATTTGGTTGATCGTAGTTATGTAATGTTTCACCGTGTATTCTGGACTTATCCTTTATGCATAGAAGCATTCAAGTGGTGCAAGCCTTTTATATCTATTGATGGGACCCATCTCTATGGCAAATATCATGGGGTGTTGTTGATGGCAATTGCCCAATATGGGAATTCAAACATATTGCCTGTTGCGTTTGCCTTGGTTGAAGGAGAAACACGGGAAGCATAGTCATTTTTTCTGACTTTATTACGACAACATGTCACCCCACAGGATGGTATTTGGTTATTTCTGACCGACACGGTGATATAAAATCTGCTTTGAATGCATAAGGAAGTGGATGGCAACCTCCGAGAGCATATCATGCTTATTGCATTCGACACATTGTGGCTAACTTTGCGCTGCAATTTAAGAACAAAGATGCAAAGAGAATACTGACCAATGCTGCATACGCAAAGTCTGAGCGAGATTTTTTATATTACTTCTCACAACTGAGGGATGAGAGTGCAGCTATGTGTACTTGGGTGGATCGTATTCCTCGGTCTAAGTGGGCGCAATATGCTGATGAGGGTCGCAGGTATAACATTTATTAATAAGGAATATTGTTGCATTGTTTTCGTTATTTTTACTGAATATGTCATCAACATTCTTCAAATGTCACAGGTTTGGACACATGACTACAAATCTTTCTGAATGCATCAATGCTGTAATGAAGGGAACCCGTAATCTGCCTATCACTGCTATTGTCCAAGCGACATATTATCGTTTGGCACATTTATTTGTCAAAAAAGGAAGAGAAGCACAAGGACAGATTGCGGGTGGTCATAGGTGGTCACAACATCTTTTGAGGGCGATCCAGGAGTCTAGCCAGAAGATCAGTCGTATGACAGTGACTGCTCTGACCAGAGATAATGTTTCTTTTATGGTGTCTGAGATCGAGACCGGTCACACTTATAGGGTCAACCTTCATAACAGAACATGTGATTGTGGGGGTTTTCAGGCGCTACATTATCCATGTTGTCACGCTTTAGCTGCATGTGCTGATGCTCGTGTGCAGTGGGGTACCTATACCCACCAATGTTACAGCATGGATTGGGTGTTCAATGTGTATCGACACGAGTTTACTGTCATTCCTGATCAATATTTCTGGCCACAGTACGATGGTGCATACATCCGGCCAGATCCAGCTCTTCGTAGGGCAACAGAGGGACGTCCTGTATCCACCAGGATTCGAAACGGCATGGACGAGACAGAGGAAAATCATCCAAAACGTTGTGGGATATGCAGGAATCCTGGTCATACTCGCAAGACATGCCCAACTCTGCGGGCATCATCTTCTGCTGGTCCTTCTTAGATGACTTGTGATATTTGTCCACTGTGGTTGTTGATACTTCTTATTGATGTTTGTTTGCAGTTTTACTTTTTATTTGTTGTTTATTATTCCTTTTGCTCTACATTTAATCGAAGTTTAACGTAGGAATTAAACCATAGAAATTAAATACATTAATTCGAATATAACGTACAATTTAAAAAACTAGCGATACAACCGAAATTAAAAAAACGAAATAAACCATATTTTAGGAAGATACATACAACTAAGTTAGTCGTCAGCTAAACTATTGTCTCATTCATCTCCTTTAGAGTCGTACGAGACTTCAACCTCATTTTCGTCAAATATCTCAACGTCAAATGTATTTTCTTCATCATAGTGGAGTCATACCGTGTAACCATAACACATTGAAAAATGTTGTACAAAATCCTTCCAACAGTCTGTGAACCATACTTTGTCACCTCTTTTTGCACATTTTATTTGTCATTCTTTTCCGGACGGAGTTTTCAATTTGATTTGACTAGGTAATCGTCTTCGATATTTTTGTGCAAATGACGGTGTAAATTCCTACAAATTAACACAAATTTTCAAATGTTAACTGAATTTTGTATTTAATTAATATATGAAAAAATACTTACAGTTTTTTCTTCAGTTTCCGATCTAATCCATATCACCGTTACATTGTAAGGAATAGGTTCTATGGGGGGAGAAAAATTCATGATTAATAGTGAAGTGTGCAATCCTAACATCTGAGTTGTGTTATTTATAAAAGTAGTACTTAATTGAAATCGTAGGATTGCTGCGATTTGTTAACGTTTTGTATGCATTATTATCGTAGGATTGCTACGATTTCTTAACTTTTCCTGTGTACTGAAATCGTAGCATTGTTGCGATTTGTAAACGTTTTGTGTGCATAAAATTCGTAGGATTCCAACGATTTGGTAACGTTTTGTGTGCATTAAAATAAAAATACAAATACAAAAAGTAAACATATAATAAAATAAATACAAATACAAATATGTAAAGTCTCTAATGGTCTCTAATGAAAGGTACTAAAATAAAAATAAAATACAAATACAATAAGTCTGTAACCCAAATAAATACAAATACATATAAAACAAAATAAAAATCAATCGTCTCTATCCCTCGTCGGATGTGGTACAATATGTGAGCTCGTGAGACAAGTACGCCGCCTGATCTGGCGCCTAGGTCGACCCTGATCAGGTGGCTGTGGCTGTGGCTGTGGCTGTGGCTGTGGCTCTGGCTCTGCCTCTGGCTGTGGCTGTGGCTGTGGCTCTGGATGTGGTGGCGGTTGTAACACCCCGACTTTTATTAAGTCCTAATTAAGTGAGATTAAGGGTAATTGACCTTGGTTAGGATTTAATTCGGTTTGAGTGGATAAGTTTCTTCTAGTCAAACCCTTATGTGTGACGTGATTTAAGTGTGTATATATGTGTTCATTCTATGCTATGTGAATTACGTGTGTAAATTATATGTCATGATAATTATGTGTGTTTATGTGAGTGTTCATTGTGTGTGAGAGAGTATGTTGGATGCATATATGAGTTTTAATTGGTATTTAGATGATGCATATGGTTAGGAATGATGATATAAAATATTTATATGAGTTACATGATGTTATTAGATAATATTAGTGTTATATATTATTATTTATTTTATTTTATTTTATGTGCCTATGTGTGTATTTTAATTTATATTTAAATATTAGAAAAATTATATGAGCATTATAGTATTATTTGGGGGGATTTGGAGTGTTTTAGTAATTTAAGTGACGGTGGGCCCCACAATGACTCTTGACCTAGTCACTCCCTATATAAACACTAGTAACCCTCTCCAATTGAGAAAAACACGCTCCTCCTTCTTCTGAGCCGCCATAGCCATCTTTCTCTCAAGAGCTCCCTAAGCCATTGATACTCCAAACCACGAAACACCTATCAAACCTTACCCAATCCAGAAAATAAACTCATATTCTTAATCCTCTCATCAAGCCGAACCTTTTTACCGATTCTGTTTCTCCGTTTAGAGTCTCCGGCATCACCGGACCGTTCGTGGGGCTAGAGAGAGAGGTTTCCAACGAGAGCAACGTCGGGAAAGGATTTCTCTTTGCATATTTCGAAATTGTCTTCAAGAGGTAGGGGTTAGGCATTCTATTTTCATGCATATTGATGATGATTTTATGAGATTAATGTGATGATGGTTTTTCCCATTAGGAATTTTTGTGCCTTATTATTATTATTATTATTATTATTATTATTATTATTATTATTATTATTATTATTATTATTACTACTACTACGTGATTCTATATATATATATATATGCGTAAGCTGCATTACGTGATTCTATATATATATATATATATATATATATGCGTAAGCTGCGAGCAGCGCTTGGTATGCGCATGGCTGCGAGCAGCACTTGGGTTTTGGTTTTCTATATATATATATATAAATAAAAGATAGTTTATTTGTGTAGGTATATTACTATTACATATTATTATTACATAAACTTATACCTATTAGCATGTATATTAGTTAATAATAGGTAGATAACATGTAGAAATAATAATAATAATATGTAATGATAGTAATATTAATAGGGAAGATAATAATAAAATATTAACCCTAACAATAATAATAAAGAATAATACAGTAAGAACAACAACATGTATAATATATGATATGTAATGATAATAGTAATAGTAACAATAATAGTATAGAAGACAAGATTGGTGATGAATAAAATATAAGAGTTTACAAGATACTTAAGGGTAGAGTATAAAGTACAAGTAAAACTAGAATAAAGTATAAGTATAAAATAATAATAAAATAAACGAGATCATATGACATGAAAGGTATAGAAGCATTGAGAATAATATTTATAAGTAGTTGTATATCATGTTTATTTGATAAGGAGTGATATTTATTTATTCTCCATGATGTCAGAGTAAGTAAGTGAATGTGCTATGTTTATTCCATGATGTTAAAGAGTATAAATTGACATGTTTTTACCCTTTTATGTACCCTAATGCGTTCTACGACTTGTATAAATGTTATATATGAATTATGCATGATTTATATATGATTATATGAGCTATAAAATATGTTTATATGTATATGTAATTATTGTATGAGATGTTTATGATGAATGATTACATGATGAATATGCTATGTGATGATATATATTATGATGAAATGCTCTGAATGAATTAACTCTGTCATCCGGTAAAGGTTAAAAGATGTTCTGAAAGATACTCTGATGCTCTGAAATATCTCTGTTAACTCTGAAAGATTTGTGATAATTAAAAGACGTTCTGAAAAATCTCTGATACTCTGAAAGATTAAAATACCCTGTAGCTTTCAGCTTGTGATGAGAGTTGTAGGGAGGGGTGACATCCTCGGCTGCAACTCCTTCACTTGAGGAAGGTGAACTGTACCCCCTCTTCCCCGTATGTTTTAGGATGAGCTCATACCTAGGGGCCGGATTGTAGGAGTAAGGATGGGAGGGAGGCTTTGCCATGTCTGACAGCTTCAAAGTAAAAGTTAATGATAAGATGCTCTGAAAGAAAGTTCTGATAAATGTTCTGTTATGTTATATTTTCCCTGATTGTGATAGAAGCACATAATACACTACACACGGGCCTTTAATTATGATATGTTATATGAATTAATAAAATTGACAAGATGCACTTAGGTAAGACGTTCCGGGGAAAGATTGATTTTCAACTTATATCCGAATTGAACTCATTCATGCTTCACTTATTTTATAATTAAACTTGGGGCGGCTTCCTCTACTGAGTCACTTCCCAGTGCTCACCCTATGTTTTTCCATCCTTTCAGAGGAGCAGACAGAGAAGGATGTCGGAGCACACGAGGAGCCCGTGCAGACTTAGTTTATGATATAGTTCCCTAGATATCAGAGACATGTTTTATTTCCTTATCAGATGTTATGACTTTTATGCTTACGCTACGTTTATTTATTTATTATGTTTTCTGAGTCCGGACCTTTGTTAGCCGGCAGCTATTTATTTACTCATATTTATGGTGGAATCTCATAGGTCACAGTTTTTGGCTTATGGGGTGAGACCTAGTATTTATTTCATGTTTGTTACTTGATGGGAGTTATTTATATGATGTAGTATTTTCGTAGATGTTTGTATAGCTTATTATTATCGTTGTATTTATGCGCCAGGCCCTTATTTTCTATACCGTAAATGATTTTCGAAAATTTACTCATGTCTATTTTCCGCGTATTATATTTTAAATATAAAGATAAAACATGATAACAGGAGGTAACCCTTATGAAATGGCCTAAAATGACTTAAGCATTAAGGGCTTTCTAGTAGGGTGTTACAGCGGTCCATGTAACGCAGATGCAGGTGTACCAGACATAATATCAAACGATGCCTGGTTCAGGTCCAAGTGAGCACCTCGTGCTGGGGTACTAACATTGCCACCGCTATGGAGCTGTCGACGAAGATATGCATCAAATATATCAAGATCATCATCAGTGATGGATATACCAATATCGTCCACTGACTCCATCGTCGGCCTATAACAATCACCGTCTCCCCCTACTGCAGCTTGCAAGCTCGATCCAGGTGCATCGCGCGAGCTCTGCCCAGGACCACTCCTCCAATCTGACGATAATCCAGCAAAAAACATAGATCCTCCAGCAACTACCCTAGAGTCAAAGTGCATCTTTGTCTGCGTATCCGGTGCGACCTGCGACTGCTGGGGCAACTGGGACTGCGGTGGTAGCTGCGACTGTTGTGGTATCAGGGTACTAGTCCGGGACTGCGGCCGAGTCTGCGACTGCGTCTGAGTCTGGGTCTGGCGCGGAATAAAATGGTCACCCACATCCGCAGTCCCAATAGGGTACTGGCGTCTGCTCTGACGTGTGCCCGTCCGTGCTCTCGTGCGTGCACGTCTCCTATCAGGGGCTGCTGGTGGGTGTGGAATCTAAGGACCTGCACCAAGCCCAACTTCATCAGGCAACCCTGGAGGGATCTCGTCTGGGCCAGGGGGACCTCCGCCTAGATATCTAAACGGACTCAAGGACCACCACTGAAGATACTCTGCTGAAGGACGATAATCATGTGTCATCATCCCAGTGAACACACGATCGTATCGATCTCCCCATATATCATAATAATATCTGTGCTCCCTCGGCCACCATTTCTTGTCACGTCCTCTCCCATCAATGCCATGAACGCGGCTGAGGTCAGCCGGAGGAGATGAGATATGCTGCATCATGTGGAACTGCCTCAACACACGATCAGGCTGATGATACTCTACTATCTCGAACGAAAGCAAGGGAATAACTGAACGAAACAGCATAGAGTGCTGCTGGACATGATCCGGAACAATCTGCATCACGTCCATGTCAGAATATGGTGTCCATCGGAACTGCACAAATGTTTCACTCAACATTAGATTAATGATGACGAAGAATATGGCACAATGTTACATATAAACATATGAACAAACATTTAAACAATATGACACTTACCCCATCCATAGAGATGAAATCCAGTATCCGTCGATACTCCACCAACCGTGCACGGTTATCTCCGCGAGATGACCAGAGACTGCCCCACCTAAGCAACTCAAAGATATGTACACAATTAGATAGTTAGGACAATACTGAGTATTACATTAAATTAGATATAATATAATGAAACAAAGATTGTACCTCCCAGCGAGCGGAAAGAAAAGATCATCAAAATGTGCCGGTCGTAGTGATGGGATGCGATAGTACGCCCAAGAAACAAGCAATGACAAGCAAGAACCAGTGTCAGTCACTGTGTACTTCGTCGCTCGACACATAGTCCTATACAAACAGGCAAGAACAACGCCTCCCCAACACATCTGACCACATCTCCTGAAATCCTGGAGCAAAGGTAGAAATTTCAGGTGAACACGAGCACTAGACTTATCGGGGAAAAGAAAGCCCCCGATAAGTCTCATAATGTAAGCTCTGGCATGCCGCTCGATCACCACCGGAGATGATGAAGGAACTAACTGCGACTCTGGAAACTCTGACTCGAACCAAGGAATACTAACAGAACTCCCGTCACGCTCCTCAAGAGGGGGGATAACACCGAGTAGAGACTGACAAAAATCCCAGATGTCGCGGCCTTGGTGGTGTTCCGGCCAATCACCGATGCAACCAGAAACTGGCTCCCCATCGATACGTAAACCCAGCTGCACTGCTACATCCTCCAGAGTGATGGTAGCCTCACCATATGGTAGGTGGAAGGTATGAGTCTCTGGATGCCAACGCTCAACCAAAGCGCTAACCAGTCCGTAGTCACAGTCGAATGTACGATGACATAACTGTGCTACCTCCCAAAAACCGGTTGTGCGTAAATGATACTCTAATAAAGGGTGCGGCCTAGGTGCGCCACAAGATCTAACTCGTAGTACACGTGGAGGCTAACGAATAAAATTAAAAAATTAAAATTAATAAAATCTACAAAACATTAGAAAATTAAAATATAATTGAAAATCTAACTAATCCTAAAAGAACTAAAATAAAATTTCTTAATCCTAAACTATAAATTATTATTAACAGTTAAATTAAATTAATAATAACTAAAGCATAAATTATTAATAGTTAAATTATAATAATAATAACTAAAGCATAAATTATTAATAATTCTATTATATTAATAATAACTAAAGCATAAATTATTAAAAGTTAAATTAAATTAATAATAACTAAAGCATATTATTTATTATTAACAATTAAATTCAATTAATAATAACTAAAGCATATTATTAACAGCTAAATTAAATTTATAAAAACTAAAGAATTATTTTATTAATAGTTAATATAACTAAAACATAATATTACTATTAACAGTTAAATTAAATTAATAATCACTAAAAATAAATTATTAATAGTTAAATTAAATTAATAATAACTAAAGCATAAATTATTAATAGTTAAATTATAATAATAATAACTAAAGCATAAATTATTAATAGTTAAATTATATTAATAATAACTAAAGCATAAATTATTAACAATTCTATTATATTAATAATAACTAAAGCATAAATTATTAAAAGTTAAATTAAATTAATAATAACTAAAGCATATTATATATTATTAACAATTAAATTCAATTAATAATAATTAAAGCATATTATTAACAGCTAAACCCTAAACCCTAAACCCTAAACTAAATTTATAAAAACTAAAGAATTATTTTATTAACAGTTAATATAACTAAAACATAATATTACTATTAACAGTTAAATTAATAATCACTAAAACATATTATTATTAACATATAAATTAAAAATAACTAACCACAGCCGCTAATTTCCGTGCAATATGAAACGGTGACGTAACTCCGAAATTTTCTTGTGTCATCGGGAACTACTAGTATCAACTCAAATACAATTTCTTTGAGAAATTAGAGAGAGAGGCGGAAGATTTCTAGAGAGAGAAGCGGAAGATTTGTAGAGAGAGAAGCTGAAATGCAAGTGAAATCGTAGGAAGGGGGCTTTATATAGCCGTTTGAAATCGTAGGGATGCTACGATTTCAATGGAAATGATTTGAGCTGAAATCGTAGGGATCCTACGATTTCTAGAAACGTTATAAAATGTACTGAAATCGTAGGGATCCTACGATTTCTAGAGAGATAATTAATTGAACTGAAATCGTAGGATCCCTACAATTTCCCCTAATAAACCAGAAAACAGGACAACGTTGGAATTATTGTTTCTCTTTGCTTGTTTGTAGAATTAATGCATTTTATGTATTTATTGGGGGAAAAAATCCTATATATAAAGGGGACGATAAAATATAACTATATTTGTGGTGTCCACATTCATTTAGGTAGTTATTTTTTTAATTTTTTATTATTTATTTTATTTTTTCTTCGTATTTATAGAAAAATTTAAAAAAATAAATAATATGATTCGATAAAAAAATAAAAAATGCGGCTTGGCGGACACAATATGCCGACAAAACGCTAGTTATTTATAAAAGTAATAATATTTATTGTGCAAGAGAAATACGTCTCACTAATATATAATATATGTTATATACGATACGTAATATGTACTATATGTATAATACACATACATATGACACTTATTATATATTATATGTAACTCACGTTAGATATTAATCGAAAATATTTCTGCGCTGCACAATTATAAAAGTACAAACTTCGGTCTATTTCATGTATTTTCAAGCATGTCTATATATATGTGTGTGTTTATACTCTTTTCGTGTAATTTTAATCGACGTTTTAGAGTACTGCACATTTATTAAAAAAATGATTAAAATATATAAATTTTTATAAAAATAAGTATACAATAACAAATTTATTCATATAGTTTTTTTTATAATAATTATTATTATAAAAAAAAGTATATGTATAAATAAAAGTGAAAAAAACTATAATTTCCTATAAAAACAAATAAAATTGTACACAAGGAATAATATTTCTTTTTAATAAAATCGGAAGGAATAATATTTAACTTTACTGAATAAATATTTTGCTTATTGATGCACTTGGAATTGAATGTGATTTATCTATTCTATACCATAAAGATAATACCCACCCATTTTCTATCAATTCAAATGTTGGCAACTTTGATTAATATATTAGTAAGTTGCAAACATATTCATCAAAATTATCAACATTTGAATGAGGTAAAAAATAGGTGAAGAGGTACTATGCTATTTACATTTAGCATTTTTCGAAATATATATATTTATATATACCCAATAATGGAGTTTTGAGAACAATAAAGGACATGAATTAAAAATGGAGTTTTGAGAACAAAAAAGACATGACTGGTTTTTAATTGTACACTTAACATTATTATATTATATATATATATATATGAACACAATTGTTTCAGAACAAAATGTGTGGGCAAAATACTTAAATATTAGGAGAGAGAGAGTTTATTTCCTATATACACCGAGTGGAAAATTTTTTCGGATTCCCACTTTTACAAAATCGGCAGGCACCCTGCCGATTTACATGAAAGCAAAATCGGCAGACACCCCGCCGATTTTCCACCCCAAAATCGGCAGGCAGTGTGCCGATTTCCTCACACCTTACAATAAAATAGTTATTTAAAATATGATTATACCATAGTTGCAACTAAGGTAATGCTTTTGATAAAGTTAATTTACTTTCATTTTTGCTTTTCTTGTAACTTCTGATAAAATATGCATAATAGGTCGTGCCCTTAACTGTAAATATTCATTGGGAGAGAATTTCATGGAGGTTGATATTGATATGGGGTCATCCATGATCGCGAGTGCTATAATTCATTTGGCATTTGGTTACATCTCAATTCAATGAAATTAACCATAAATAACTACTTACTAAGTAATTCATAATAATATCAATAATCCATAAAAAGAAAAAAGTGAGGCTTACTGTGTAGCATAAAAGAGAGTGACAAATTCAGAGTTTTTATTTTGGCTTTGTTTTGTAGTTTGATGCCTTTTTTAATCACACTTTTGATATAATGCAAAAACAGGGACAACAACCTGTTTATTTCTGACCATGCATTCGATTATCTTCACCAATTCTTCCAAGCACCACTTGGAAGAAGCAGTCTTTAGAGAATATGATCAAAGACATATTTGACCCTTCAATGGCTTTGACAAGTGAGGGTGTTACCCAGGCACGGATCCAGAAATAGAACAAAGGGGGATCGAAAATGATAGATTTAAATATCAACTAAATATTTTTTTAAAAGAATTATATTATATTTTTATTAAATTTGAATAAAATTCTCTTTAAATTTATATGAATTTTTTTAACTTATCTTTTTCAATCATAATATTTTTTATTAATATAAAAAATATGATACAAATTATTATTAGATGAATATTGTAAAAATAATGTTATATAATTTTAAAACAAATCAACTGATAAAATAAAAATAATATATTTAATTTAATAATTTATAAGACTAAAAATACTAACCATTTATATTTATTTAACATTCAAATTTTTTAACTTAAATATACTTTTGACATCAATTTTACTTCTATTATTTTTTCAATTAGTATATAAATGTATGAACTTTTGTTGTTAGAAATATTAAAAAAAGAAAAGTAAAATAATAAAATATTTTATCTATTGATTTAAATGTAGACAAATAAATTTACTAAAAATAATATAGACAAGTAAATAATAATAAAGTATTCACATCACTAGATTAATTATAATACTATATTCAATTTTTCACATTTTCATGTTTGTGTTTAATGCAAGTTGACATTTAATAATGATATACAAAATGATTAATTGCTAATGCAAGTAAAAAAAAACAATTTTAAATGAAATGTCTATCAAAAGAATTAAACACTATATGACCTTAAATATATCTAACAAAACAAAGCATTATGTCTTCTATAATATATTATGAAATACTAATTTATATAAATAATTTTTAAAAAAAAATCTTGGGGGGCTAAGGACCGTGCTGCTCCCTGTAGATTCGTCCCTGGTGTTACCTTAATTAATAAGAACCTATTTATCCTTGTTCACAGCATTATGCAAAAAGAATTCGATTGTTTAGTATCAAATAGCGTGGTTAACTTATTGACATGTTGCAGACAACCGTTACACGTTTTTTGGTCGATCAGAATCATGTGAAATATAGCATCCCCTAGTATTCCAAATTTTGCTAGAAACACTATAAATAAAATAAAGATTATAAATTTTAAATTATTTAATTTCATGATTTTTTTTACATATAGTAGAAATTAAAGCCAAAAAGCAAAACAAATAAGAGTAACTAAGATGAGATAAGTTGGGAAGTTTCAACCATAAAAAGAAAAAGGAAATCTGAACAGTGATTTTGGGTGGGAAATCGGTGGGGTGCCTGCCGATTTTGCTTTCATGTAAATCGGCGGGGTGCCTGTCGATTTTGTATAAGCGGGAATCCGAAAAAATTTTCCACTTGGTGTATATAGGAGATAAACTCTCTCTCTCTCTCCTAAAGAGGAGTTTGTGTGAGATGTGTTTAGTATATTGGTGTGGGAGAACTCCCTGGTTGTGGCTGGAGAGGTGGAACAACAACCACTAACCCCCTCATGGCTTAAGGGATGTAGTTCAGCTTTCTTGGATCCCCTTGGCACCCTTTTTCCCACCGTCCCGTATCCCTCTGACTTTCTTCCTTAAAACTTCCATCCCATCCCCTAGTTCACCCATCACACCCATAGCTATTAACCTCCAGCTAATGACCCCTCTAATCCCCTGTTTCACGCTGACTTTGGTGGCTGAGGGTTGAGTGTGCAGGAGACCTTTGTGATTGACAAAAGGTGACAAGACCATAACATTAGAGGAGTACACTTATCTAGATAATCATGTCTAAGGTCTTCTATTATTCCTAGTTGGATAAATTCCCTAATATGGTTCCTATGGTTTCTAGTGTAACTAAAGATCTGTGTACGTGTTTTCTCTATGCTAAACCAGACTCCTCTCTCTATCAAGGTGTCTTCGGGCTCTTCAGAAAACTGAACCTTTAAACCATGAGTGGGCTCCCTATTTGGATGAGTATCTCATCCAGGGTACAGTGGTGCTCAAAGCCCTCCAGACCACAAGAACAGTAGTTCCCCATAAAGAGTAAGATGGGTCATGTAAATGTAATTGCTCCGAGAGTGTGACATCCTCACACTACACCTCAAGGCCCAAGGAACTCTTTTCTTACTTAATTATATTATTAGTCTTATATTATTAGTCTCATATTTGGTCCAGAACAACAATATATTGACTATTTTAACTAATTTTTTATTGTACATTTAATAATGCTCAAAATAATATCTTATCTTAACAAATTTAATCACAACAATTAAATTTATTATATTCTTATGAGTGCTACTAGATATACAACCAAAACTCGATCAATCAAATCAATCATTTAAATCTAACATGCGCATTGCAAAATTCATATTAGATGCATAATATTGTATCAAATATATGCACACCAAAAAAAATACATACATACCAATCAATACTTAGTATGCATCTAAAATTATATTAACTGTACTTACTAATTTTTTATTGTCCATAAAGAATTATTGTTCCTGTATTTTATAATATCACTCGCCTCTTCCTCGTTCACCTCTCAGCTCAGGTCTCCTCTCCTAGTCATGGTCCGTCTCGCGATCGTCATCTCAAAAATCACAGCCTGGATAGTGTGATGTGAATCTATAGCTATGATAGTGAGATATGAATCTCAAAAGAATGTTTGACAGGTGACATAAAATAGATTGAACTCAATTTTTTCAGCCCACTATATAAAAAAAAAAAAAGTCTACCATTAAATTGAAGATTCAATGGCATGAAAATAGAGGTTAACAGCCTTTTTTTAAAACTTTTTAAAAAACTTTTAATAAGATAGAATTGAATTGAATTTCAAATATTTAAAATAAATTAGTAAAATTATAGAATTAAATTGAATTCTAATATGTAAAATATTTATAAAAGTTAATTAAAATTTTCAATGGACAAATTTATCTTAAGATATTTTAGAATTTAAAGAGAATAATTTAAAGAGGATAATTTGGATATTTCATATTTTAAATGAACTGCGAAAGAAATTCAATTGAAATTAAAGTGAAATACTCTTATTTGTTTTTTTTACCAAAACTATGAAATTGAATTGAATTTCATTAACTTAAATGATTTTTTTGTTGTTTCAAACACTGAAATTCAATTCAATTCCTATGAAAATTGAATTCCAATAGTGTTCCAAACACCCTGTAAATGAATTTGCCCATACCCATGATTCTTTTTTTTTTTGTGTGTGAAAAATCAAATAGCAATAACAGAATACAATGATATAAAATGGAGAATTTGGAGGAGGCCTACAATTACCAAAGGACAAAGAAAAAGTATCTCCTTAACCCCAATAGATACAACAACTACAAAACTGAACAAGTGAGCCCCAATAAACTAGAGAGTTTGGTTAGGAGAGAAATTTACAAGTAGATATTAGAAATCCTTAACCAGATAACCATAACAATAGATGATGACATGTCAGTAACAATGAACTCAACAAATACCAAGAGGCAACTCTAGGTGTGGCGGCCGACGGCTTGGGGGAAGCCTGTCCAGCCATGGCAGGCGGCACAGCCCGAGTATTAGGGACTCTCTGCTGCTGATTGGCTGGTAACGGGTTTGATGATCCATCATTAGAAGGTGATGTGAAATTTGCTCTATCTTCCATGCTATCTTGACCTGCACCTTCTGAGTGATAAGCAACAAATACAGATTCATAGTAGCAAAATGAAAAGGCAGTAAAGAACTCAAGGAAAGTCCCAAAAATCTTTGGAGTGTGTTTGGATAGGGTAATTTAAGGAGGCAATGTAATTTTAAGAGATTTTAAAATTTTTTCATCACCAAATCATCTGTTCGGATATTTAATTGGGAAATATTGTAAAATCCAAGAAACTTTGAGAACGAATTTTATTTGGCTAAATGGGAAAATTCTAATTTCCACCTAAAATGGGGGGATTTTGAAAATTCTTTCTCTCTCGTCTCTATTTATTATTTGATTTGTTATTTGATTCTCTTACTCTTTCATTAAAATTATCATTATAATTACCTTATTAAAACAGAATATATCATAAATGAGGGTAATGTAATTTGTTCATCCAAATAAAAAAATTTTAAATTAAAGGGAATACACCAAAAGTTCTTATTGTCTGTTTGGGTGTGACGTTTCTCTATTCAAACACTAAAATTTAGCTTTATTTGGATCTTTTTATGGCAGGAGCTCCAAATCCCCTTTAATCAAAAGTGACTTGGAATTTGGAAATTGTTTTTCCCATTTCAGTTGCATACAAACACACTCTTACTCTCCACACAAGCATGAAATGTTTGGCAATTGCAATTATTATGAAGTCTATAGCCCAAAACAAGTTTTCATAAAATGATCAAATCATCCATTAAAAGAAGAGTTGGAAAAATAAATTATCCAATAAAAAGAATCCTAACAAAACAAGAAGTTGAAAAGATTTTCAATAAAGATTTACGAAAATTATAGGCTAAACTTTAAAAGTGAAAGAAGGACTCACAATTGGATCTAGACCAGCCAAACCTTAGATTCTCGCTATCAAAGACCATGCGATAACCCATCAGGAAGTTTTCTGCAACAAAATGTCAAACGAAAAAAAAAAAAGAAAAAAACAGCTTCAGCTTCAATCATTATCCGGCAGCCAGCACACACGTGTGTGTATAAGCATGTGATGCATACATGATACATGAGTGAGCAGTAATATGCATCTGCTCTTGAACTTGTTCGTGCAACTAGATGCATGTTTCATGGAGTGCACAGGGAAGAAAGAAGAAAAAGAAATAAAAAAACATAAAAAATTGGAAAATGGAAGAAAAAAATGTAGGGCATCCTAGGAGGGAGGAAACGAGATTTGGTTTCGGATATGGCAGGCAATGGTATACTCACGTCCAATGGCAGCATAGTCTTCATCAGTTTCACTTACGGCTAAACAGAAGACAGTATATTCCTGCAACAGAAGTTAGTTCATCAAAATCATCAATAAGTTGAATTTGGAAAGATAAAAGAATAATATCTGATTAAAGACTTGAAATCATCATGACATACCAGCTAATCACAGGAAAAATTTGTTCATTGACAATTAAGATATTACCAAATTTACCATGTTCAGCACTATAACAAGTTTTCTCTTCAAGATTCAAATGAAAATAAAATAAGAGACACAGAGGCTTGTTCAAGGACAGATCTAAAACATTTATATTCTAGAAGTATTTAACAAAACCAAAAACAGGTGAAGCACGTAAAATTTCTCTGTTAGTCATCATAGAGTTGAGGGGAAAATGGTTATGAATAAGTCGAATTTTTTTCAGAATACACTTCAATTTCTGTGAAACAAGCTAAGAAGCCACTTTCTCATAACAGAGTATACTGCTGCCTTCGAGCTGATTATTCATAACCAATCATGTTTGCTTGTGTCTTGTACATTGTCTAATTGTAGATACAAGATACAAGAAAGACATATTGCTTTCAAAAAGCCAATGAAATGCCAATACAACTTATACAAGATTTCATATGCTAACATATCTGGTTAAGATAGCTCATTTAGGTATGAGGGAGAAAAAAGAAATGCATAAAACTAACATTACCCAAGTATTACCCACCGCATTATACATATCAAATGCCAATTCCCAGGATAAAAAAAAGAAATGGCTAATGTTTAAAATTTGAAATGATTAATAAATCAATTATTCAAAACTTTCAATCAAATACACTATTACACTTCCATATAGATCAAAACAGAAAGGAGAGAGGAGGGAAGGAATGCTCGAAAGAATACCTTACCTCACTAACGGTATAAGTAAATATTGGATTTTGAATTAAAAATGTTTGATTCCTAGAGAAAGTGAGTTTCAAAGGGGGAATGTTCATCATCTCTTGTGAACTGCCACACAATAATTAGGTATTAGTTACAAAGAAATTTAAGAAGTATTGAGGGCCAAACATTTAGTACCTAACCTGGCATTATAGCAATATTCCCATAGGAAATCTTGGAAGATAGTCCTGGACACGTTTACTTGTTTGTCATACTGAATTCAGTGAAGACTATGATTAGCCCAGCTTATGCATGATTATACCCCAGTAAATTATGATAGAAGGAATTACCTCCAACACAACTTTCTTATAAACTTCACTCGGAAGATATGTGAAAGAAGTTCCAGTGTCCACAAGTGCTTGGAATCCAGTTTGCTTGAGACATAGACTCCCAACACAGAAGTGCTCTACTCCAACAAAATAGGCAGTACTGCAGCAATTGAACCAATCAACATACGACAAACCAAGAAAATCAAGAACATGTTTAGAAGATAAGGAACATGTTTAGAGGTTAAGTAAGTTGAAGTCTAAAATAAGCAGCAGTTAAAGGGCAATAGCATAACACAACACATACAATTCCCCTTCATCAAGCAAGAAAGGAGTAGATTGTTGGCTGACATGTCCTTGGTCACCAAAGAGAATTCTCCCAGAATCATTATCATCAAAACAAATTGAAAAAGAGTTCCGAATAAGCCCTGCCTTTGCCAGCAATGTTTGAACAGAAATACTGCCAGGTCCTAGCCCCAAAACACCATCAGGAGCAGCTCCATCTAAATAGCCACCACTTTGTTTCCGACCACAACTGCACTCATAAAATAAAAGGTAAAATAAATATTTTACACTGATACAACCTATCAAACCTCAAAAAAAAAAAATAGTTGAAATATTTAGGCTGTAACTTACCCTAAAATAATAGAAGCTTGTATAGAACCTTGTGTATTATGTCTACCATTGGATGCCAAATGTAGTTTGTCTTCAATAAGAAGTCCAGAGGTTGAGGTATTAACCGAGGAGTACTTAACAAAATAAGGGCAGGGATCCTTAGCACCTTTGCAGATGGAGCTTAGATTACATAACTGATGACCACAAGGTAGATGTCTACTGGTGCTGGATAACCGTGGGCTATACTCATTCAAATCCTTATCCTGCATCAGAGATACCCCCATTTACAAGGGAGCATCTGCCAATCAATCATTGAAATTAACTGCTAAATCTCTTACCACTCTTGAAGAGAACTATATTCATATCTACTTCTAAGAAATTTGAGCCTACAAACCTACAATGTGAGGGAGGAGGCCAGGAAGGTCATTAACAGATAGCTAAGATGCATGTACAAATTAATGCAGCACAAGAATCCCATATGCTTACAAGATGAATGGTTCGAAAGATGCATATGACATTCAAGGTCAAAATAAAATCAGGAAAGCAAAAGACAAAACTACAAGCTAAATGGAGTGGCAATGTAGTTCATTAAGTAATGAGTAATGACATAACAATAACATAGATGGAGTTCCGAAAGAAAGCAAAAGAAAAATAAAGTTGGCATCATAGACCTACCAACACATTGTAATGACCAGCTGACAAGGGAGCACATTCTATGCAATCACAAGGGACCCAAAGCAAACTACTTCCAGTATCCAATGCAACAAGAAATGAAATATTTGGAGTCCCTATATCAATCCATGTGTAATGCAACCTGAAAAAATTTCCACAAAGAATGAGTCTATACATGTCATTGCAAACAAGATAACTTTAATGTTCTGAAGAAAATCAACAAGATAACTTCTAAGCATGAGCATTTTAAAACAAAAAACACAACAACAACAACAAAAACAACAAGCCTTATCCCACTATGGGGGGTCGGCTACATGGATCAAACGACGTCATTGCGCTCTATCATGAAAGCAAATGCTGTATGAGTTTCAGAAAAAACATCAGACCATAGATTATCAGCAAAGTTTCTCCATCCTAAACCAATTGAGCAACTGAATCTCCTGCTAAATGTTACACGCCTAAATTTAACCCAAAGAAAAGAAAAAGCATTACCAAGTTTAACTACTTAAGGTTCATTGGATAAAAAAAAAAATCATAATGCTGGTCTAACTGTGAAATCAAATTACAACTCGCAGTTCACCAATTCTAGAGGATGTAAAGAAATTTCAACCAAAGACAAGGAGGGAAAAATAAGTCATCTCAAAATCAATGAAATAAAGCTTGATACTTCATAATTACTAATTAGCATACCTCAGTGGACCACATTCTACAAGATTGTATGACATAATAAATACAATATGATAATATACATATATACATATAGTAAGAAACAAAAGACTCGAACTCTAATTTTTTCCTCATAATTTTGTACCATTTTCTCAGAAATCAAAAACAGAGAAGCCAGAGATTTTACACTCACCAATCAAACGCATTGCCAAAAAAGAAGGTTTGGCTCCCCTCAGAAGGATACAGAGAATCAAACTCCGAACCAAGCTTCATCCTCTGGCGTGTCAAATCACTGCTCATAAGCAACCTGAAATACTCAGAACTTCCCCTTTTGGGCAACGATTGGACCGAAACACCTTTACCCTTGGATGCCAAATGAGCATTGACCTCCTCGGAGAACCTGTGTATGAGCCTTGAAGAGAATGTGGGTGCCGAAGCACCTTCCAAGGCAAAACCTTTCGCCATTAACAGGCAAATAAGAAGGGTTATCGCCATAACAATGTTAAAATCAAGAGAACCCCACATATAAAAGGAAAAAAGAAAAAACTCAGCTTCAGCTCCACGAACTAAGACAGAAATGGGTACAAAAAAAAGGTGGTAATTTTAAGAAAAATGGGTATTGGAATCTGAAATTTAAAGCTTTTTTTGTTCCTCCCTTTTCACACGAAGAGAGAGAAAAGTTCAGGTTCAGTTGGAAGAAGAAGCTTCTGGTACAAAAACCAAGACTCAAATGGGTACGAAGAAACTAAAAAGGTGTTGATTTTGAAGAAACTGGGTTTTAGGGGTGAAGTTTGAAGCTTTAAGTTGAAAGAGAAAGAAGGTGGTAGAAGGAAGAAAGGAAGGTGGCAAAATGGGTGAAGATGTGGAAGCTCAGAGAAGAAGAGAGGGTGGGGGGTGCGCAGTGCGCACCTTTGTGAATTCCAATAATGTTTTCTCGTGAACGTGGCGAAGGGATAGAGGGGGAGGCATGTGAGTCGTGAGATGTGTCTATTCTATTCTATGTACTCTGTTGTTGAGCCTGTTAGTAGACTCTAAAAGGAAATATGGATTTGTTATTTTGTTTTTCATCTACACTAATATATACAAGCATAATATGCAAATGAGCTACTAATAAAAAAAAATTATCAAAAATATACGTAATAAGTTCATTATTTATAATATATATAATTTACTATATTTAATATATATAGGATGAAGTATTAAAATCAAGATTTTGTCACTAATAAAATCAATTATAAAACGGCAAATACTTGGTGCACGAAAAAAATCAATCAAAACAGTCAATATGTTGTATACAATATATATAATATAAAATGCATAGTGTATATCACATGTCGTATACAACATATATTACTTGTTGTGCACAATATATATCACATGTTGCAGTATCATTCATCTTTGCACATGTGATATATGTTGTACACATCATGTAATATACGGTGTGCACAACGTGTAATATTCTTTGTGCATTTTATATTATATATGTTATATACTACTTATTGATTATTTTGACTGATTTTTTTGTTGTACATATAGCAATGTTCTTCCGAAATATATTAAGAAAAAAAAAGTTTCCAAACATATTATAATTTTAACAAAATCTATTAATTATGAACTCGAACAAAACTACATGCATTAACGTAATTGGTAACATCACTTTAACAGTAACACCCGCCACTATTGAAACATCATATAACCCTAATTGTAACATTTCTTACGGGGGCGTTTGGTTCACGGATGACTTTTTTCCCGGGAATGTGCACATTCCTGGGAAAGTGATTCCCAGGAATAAGATTCCCAGGAATGAAGTGTTCCAGTGTTTGGTTCGTAAATTAAATTCCTAAGAATCTTGTATAACATTCCTAGGAATGATCATTCTTGTGTTTGGTTCACAATAACATTCTTGGGAATATTTTTTATTTTTCCTTAAATACCCCTAATAATAAAAGCAAAAATTAATACATAAATATATATCAAAAGTATGCACCAAATTAAAAATAAAAGTAATAAAATAAATTAAAATAAAAATTAAATTAAATTAAAATTAAATTATTATTGTTATTATTATTGTTATAATTTTTATTATTATATTTATTATTAATATTATGGATACTGAATAAGGATAATTTTGGAAATAACAAATTATAGTAGGGGTAATATAGTCTTTTTATACTCTTCAAAACATTCCCATGGGATGGGAATCATAGATTCCCATGGGGGAGGTGAGATTAGAAATGAGAGAAAGTTTGTTTTCCGGGAATGCAATTTTTCCGGGAATGTTGTGATTAAAATTGAACCAAACGTGGGATTATGATTTTCCCATTAAATTCCCGGGAATGTTTGTTTAGAAAGACACCAGGTACAAAGACACTGAGACATAAACTAATTTAAGGCTTGTTTAGATGACAGTATTTCTGACTTTTTTTAACTTTTGACTTATTAGAAGTTATATTTATCATGTTTGGCAATATAACTTATTACTTCAATAGAAGTTATTTAAGTCCTTTTGAAGAAGTCGGAATATTTAAATTCTCTGGAAGTACTTTTCAAAATAATTGAAATAAGAAATTTTATTATTTTATATATGTATACATACAAAATAATTTATTCATAAGTTACTTCTTAAAAGTTGCTTATATATAAGGAATTAAATAAATTATTTATCCAAACTAGCTCATAATCTATGAGATGTTTGTTAAGAGGGACACATTAAAGATATGGACATAGACATAGTGTCCTAGCACACAAAAATGCTAATTTCGTGTGTGCGTTTGTTTCAACTCACTCCGAGGGCAGAGACATTGTGGAACTAAAATAATAGTGGTTGTGACCTGTTTGATAATGGGGCATAGTGTCTTCAGAGTCAAAGACACAGTGACTCCCTCTCATTTTGTATTCATTCTGAAAGTGAAGTCATTGGAGAGACTATTCGGAGTCACAAAATATTTACCTATTTACCCCTCTTAACCACCACATTTTATCCTGTAACGTATCTAATAATAATAATAATAATAATAAGTGGTGGGGCCCACCCTCCTTTAAAAAAAAAATAATAATAAACAAAATCACAACACAACACACAACACATAGTCTCTCTTCTTCTTCCTTTTTCTTCTTCTTCTCTCTCTCGATACTTTCTGTTCTTTTTTCTTCTTCTTTCATTTTTTTTCTCTTATTTCTCTCTTCTTTCAATCACAACACCTTCCTCCTTCCACACCACAAAAACTCATTCTTACTCCATTTGAGAACTCTCTTAACATCCAAATCTTGAGGTATGTCTCAATCCTTTTTATATATTGTTTTACTAGATTTTTGTTTTGTTGTCTCAAAAAATAGGGATTTGTAATAATAAGAGTAATGAGTAGATTTTTGGGATTATTAAGTATAGATTTAGTGAGTTAGAAGTTGTAATGTAACTAAATGAGTAGTGGGTAAGTTAATAATTTTGGTTCTCTTTAATCTTTAGAAACCCTAAGTTACCAATTTGGGGGTTTTACTTAATAGGCTCTCTAGATGATGAATTGTCTCTAAATACTTTATCTAAACATGCTCAAATGCTTACTATTGTTCAGATTCTGTTGGTGCAGAGCCGGTTACACCCTCCGGAGCTATTAGGGAGTAGCCCTTTTGACTTCCCTGTGTTGTGAGTGGTTATCTACTTAGTGGCAATGTTTTAAATTTATTTTTATGGGAGAAACTAAAATTTATTTATGCATATTAACCCCTAATTTGCATTATTGGAATTATTTGATTGTTTATTTAACTAAAGAATATTCTAAATTGTGACTTTACTCTATTGCATAATGATTTTGATGATGATATTATGAAATATGATACTTTGGTGAGAATAGAATTAAGTTTGAACTTTGATGATGAGTATAAAATATGATATTTTGTTATGATTTGATATAAATTGTGGTTTTGGTAGTGATTATGAAGTATGACATTTTAATTGTGATTTTCTTAAATAATCGTTTTGATGATGATATTGGAGCATGATTAATATTTATATAATACCATAATGTTTTCAAGTATTGTTTTAGTAGTAAGGAGAAGATCTTGTTTGAAAAATGAAAGTAAGTGAAGTTGTAGAAATTGTTTGAATACATATATTGTTTGAGAAAAATCATAATGAGGCCTAAGTTATTGCCGAAGCGAAGAGAATTATCGGCTATACCGCTTGCCGAAGCGAAGAGAATTATCGGCTACACAAATACCGCTTGCCGAAGCGAAGAGAATTATCGGCTATATATATATATATATATATACCGCTTGCCGAAGCGAAGAGAATTATCGGTCTATGTGCACATAGAACTTATTGAGATAAAATGATTATAGGGCCCCAATGTGTGACACTTTGTTTGATTGTATCTCTTAGAGCATTCTCATGAAACATTTGGAAAAGATGAGTAATAGAGATATACGTACACATATACGAGATTTCATTTAAAGTTGAAGTATTCTTAAAGGATTATTTATATGATTTGAACAATTGTAATAATTTGAAAATATATATTTACGTGTTAATTAGAGAATGTGATTGATTGTCAAATTTCTCCTTTTTGATCCAACACTCGTGCTTCATTTGTTTCTCCTTCATGTTCACTTTGTATTTGCCCTCATTGAGTCTGTGACTCACCCCCCACACTCTTCAGATTTTGCAGGTTCTGAGTAACAGGGTACTGGGATTTGCTGCCTACTTAGGAATATCTCTTTTTGGTATACCTCTATGTTGAAAGAGGCTTTTGGTATTGTAGACTTCAGTATTTTGCAGCCATAGGACATAGGTCTTATATTCTTGGAAGTAGATTTGTAGATATAGTCCATATTATTATGTCTTTTGTATATTGAGTACTAATGGTGTCAAAAATCTGAATTTTGGATATATGTGTGTTGTTATTGGATTGAATATTTTAATTAAACAAGTTTATGTTATGTACAATATATCCGAGTTTTAGGGGAGGTTTTTCCAAATTTTCGGCAGCTATGATGTTTAAGTTATATGTCATATGTGAAACTATGCTTCTAGGCTTGCCGGGTTAAGTAGATTTGTTTAACCCGTGCGCCGGTCACGTCCTCGAGTTCGGGTCGTGACAAAGTTGGTATCAGAGCCTATGTTTAGTAAGTCTTGTGATCTTATTGGCTGCAAAATAGGTAGACAATTGTGAAATCTTACTTGTAATTTGTGTACCCGGGCACAACGTACAAGTATGAGACTACAAGTGTCTATGGTTAGACTGGAGTCTTTTGTTCTAGTTATCATAGGTTGCTTAGTGTTCTATTTCTAAGCCTCCTTGGATTATTAATCTATCTTCTAATCTTTGTTTATGTCCTAGGTGACGATGCCACCCAGGACCGAACCTGTTGGGGGACGAATCAATTATGAGGCTTCTAGTCAGCCTCGAGTGACACGCACTGAACGCGGTGCGGGTGGTCGCCGTCGTGTTGTACGCACACGGGGTGGCCGCACACGAGGTGGTACGGGCCCCCATGTTCGGGTTCCTAGATCTAGGCGAGGGGATCCTTCATTAGCTGCTTTGGCTGTGGGGATGCAAAATGTGAATCAATCTATTCAACAGTTAGTGACTGCTTTGGGAGGACAAAGACAACAACAACATGAAGAAGAGCAAGATGACTCAGTTTCTGAACCTGAGAACACAAATGATGAGTAGCCACACGTGCAACGTCAAAGGATAGAGGTTTCCTTATCTGCATTCACGAGGCATAACCCTCCAGTATTTAGTGGCTCAAACACTAGTGAGGATCCTCAGCGGTTCTTGGATGATGTGGCATGGATATGTAGGGCTCTAGGATGCTCTCCTGCTTGGATGGTTGAGTTGGCAGCTTTTCAGTTGCAAGACGTGGCAAGAGATTGGTATGGGACTATGCTTCAAGCGAGGCAAAGAGGATCACCCCCTTTGGTTTGGGATGAGTTTGCTCAATCCTTCTTAACTCATTTCTTACCAAAGAGTGTTCGAGTTGGTAGAAGACAGGAGTTCGAATCTCTTGTGCAGACAGATCAGATGACTGTGATGGAGTATAGCATTCAATTTGAGAAGTTATCTAGATATGCACCTCACTTGGTTGCTACTGAGGAGCTACGCGTTGAGCGTTTTGTTGAGGGTCTCAAGCCCTATATATACAGGGTCATGGCAGGTACTGAGATGACTTATGAGTATGCTTTGAATAGAGCTTTGGCGATTGAGCGTGGAGGCAAAGAAAAAGGTGGAGGATCACGTGACTCACGCAAGAGGTCGAGGACAGAAGCTACTCAAGGAGGCCATCAGGGCCGTGTCAGTGGAGGTTTTAGAGATAATATCAACCAAGATCGTCGAGGTCAGCGAGGTGTTCAGTCACAGAGTGTTATGGGAAGTCAGACGACTAACACCACTCCTAGTAGAGGTTCAATACACCAACAGAGGAATTTTGATCGAGCTCATACTGCTTGTGCCACATGTGGGAAGGCACATTCTGGACCTTGTAGACATGGCTTCATGGGGTGTTATCACTGTGGACAGATGAGACACTTTGCGAGGAATTGTCCTGTGTCATATTCTCAGCCTCTTGTGGGTAGAACACCAGCATCAATGGTCTCAGGAAGGCAGAGTGGTGGTTCACATGGTCGGGGATCTAGCAATGCTCAGCGGGGAGGTAGAGGATCAGGTGTTAGAGGACAGGGACATATTGGAAGAGGATAAGCTCGTGTTTTAGCCTTGACTAGACAGGATGCTCAGGCCTCCAATGCCGTAGTGACAGGTACACTCTCAGTTTGTTCTCTTGATGCACGTGTTTTGTTTGACCCTGGAGCTACACATTCTTTTGTATCGGCTTTGTTTGCATCTAGTTTTGGGAAAGAATCATCGCCTCTTATTGACCCTATGATAGTAGCTACACCCGTGGGTGACCCTTTATGTGCTAGTTCGGTGTTTAGATCATGTGAGGTTATAGTAGGAGACAAACTCTCAACAGTTGACCTTATCATCCTCGATATGGTGGACTTTGATGTGATATTAGGCATGGACTGGTTAGCTTCTTGTCATGCTACGTTAGATTGCCACAATAAAGTGGTAAAGCTTAGCATGCCGGGGGAACCAGAGTTCACGTTTCAAGGTGATCGGGAGTGGTCACCAAGCAACTTAATTTCAGCCTTAGTGGCTCAAAAGTTGTTGCAAAAGGGTTGTTCTGCATACCTAGCGTTGGTGAGAGATACCAGCTCATCAGCAGATAGTCCGGAGCGTATCCCGGTGGTATGTGAGTATCCAGATGTCTTTCCTGAAGAGCTGCCAGGTTTACCACCAGACAGGGAGATAGAATTTTGCATTGACTTGCTTCCAGATACTCAACCAATCTCCATACCTCCATATAGAATGGCTCCGGCTGAACTTAAGGAGTTAAAAGAACAGTTGAAAGATCTTCTCGATAAGGGCTTTATTCGCCCTAGTTGTTCTCCTTGGGGTGCACCGGTATTGTTTGTCAAGAAGAAGGATGGGTCACTACGTTTGTGCATTGATTATCAGCAACTAAACAAAGTGACTGTAAAGAATAAGTATCCTCTCCCTCGTATTGATGATCTATTCGACCAACTTCAGGGTTCTCAATGTTTCTCAAAAATTGAATTGAGGTCCGGTTATCACCAACTGAAGATAAGGGGTGAAGACATTTCCAAGACAGCTTTTCGCACTCGTTATGGTCATTACGAGTTCCTGGTCATGTCTTTTGGACTCACCAATGCCCTTGCAGCTTTTATGGATTTGATGAATCGTGTCTTCAGACCATTCTTGGATCATTTTGTCATAGTCTTCATTGATGATATCTTGGTTTATTCCAAGAGTAAAGAAGAACATGAGCGACATTTGAGGCTAGCATTGCAGACATTAAGAGAACATAAGCTTTATGCTAAGTTCTCTAAATGTGAATTCTGGCTCGAGGATGTGACATTCTTAGGTCACATTGTGTCTAAAGAAGGGATTAGTGTTGATCCAAAGAAAGTAGAGGCAGTGCAGAATTGGCCTAGGCCTACATCTGTGACCGAGATTCGTAGTTTTCTTGGGCTCGCTGGGTACTATCGTCGGTTTGTCAGGAATTTCTCCAAGCTAGCAGCTCCTTTGACTAAGCTGACACAAAAACAAGTTAAATTTATGTGGACAGATGCTTGTGATCAAAGCTTCCAAAAACTAAAGGATTGTTTGACTTCTGCTCCGGTGTTAGCGTTACCTACCCCTGGTGGTGGATATACGGTGTACTGTGATGCTTCAAGAGTTGGCCTCGGTTGCGTGTTAATGCAGAAAGGAAAAGTGATTGCGTATGCTTCTAGACAACTCAAGAGGCATGAACAAAACTACCCCACCCATGATTTAGAGATGGCAGCTGTGATTTTTGCTCTTAAGATTTGGAGACATTACCTTTATGGTGAGACATGTGAGATTTATACTGATCACAAGAGTCTTAAGTATATATTCCAACAAAAAGACTTGAATTTGAGGCAAAGAAGGTGGATGGAACTCTTAAAAGACTATGATTGCACGATTTTGTATCACCCGGGGAGAGCGAATGTGGTTGCCGATGCTTTGAGTATGAAGTCTATGGGTAGTCTTGCTCACATAGTTGCGATTAGGCGATCGATTGTGAGAGAATTCCAACAATTGCTAGATGAAGGGATTAAATTTGAAATCAATGGTACAAACTCGCTCCTGGCCAATGTTCGAGTTCGTTCTCCTCTAGTGGATAATATCAAAGTTCAGCAAGCAGAAGATCCCCACCTACAGAAGATTATTTCAGAAGTTCTGGCCGGTAAGACTTCAAAGTTTGTGGTTGGACCAGATGGTGTTTTACGACACGGTAACCGTTTGTGTGTTCCCGATGTAGCGGATCTAAAAGGGGAAATATTAGAGGAAGCACATTATTCTTCATATACTATTCATCCAGGTTCTACAAAGATGTACCAAGATTTGAAAGATTTGTATTGGTGGGAAGGAATGAAGAAGGAGGTAGCTAACTTTGTTTCTAAGTGTTTGGTGTGTCAACAAGTAAAGGCCGAACACCAAAAGCCTGCTGGTTTGCTCCAACAAATCGAGATACCTCAGTGGAAGTGGGAAGAAATCACCATGGATTTTGTAACTGAATTACCAAAAACCTTCAAAGGTTATGATTCTATTTGGGTGATTGTTGACAGATTAACAAAATCCGCACACTTTATACCTGTGAAGATTTCCTACACAGCAGCTCAGTATGCCAAGCTTTATTTGGAGAAAATTGTGTCATTGCATGGAGTGCCATTGTCTATCATATCTGACAGAGGTACACAATTCACTGCTCACTTTTGGAGATCTTTTCAAGAGGCATTAGGAACTAGAACAAAGTTTAGTACTGCTTTTCATCCCCAAACAGATGGCCAATCTGAAAGGACTATACAGATTTTGGAGGACATGCTTCGTGCTTGCACCTTAGACTTCAAAGGTAGTTGGGACCAGTATCTACCATTGGTGGAGTTTGCATACAACAACAGCTACCAAGCTAGCATCCGAATGGCACCATTCGAAGCTCTTTATGGAAGACGTTGTAGATCTCCAATTGGATGGTTTGAGGCAGGGGAATCCAAACTTGTGGGTCCAGACTTGATTCAGGATGCCGTTGGAAAAGTTCAAGTGATCCGAGAACGATTAGAGGCAGCTCATAGTAGGCAGAAATCTTATGCAGACAAGAGACGTCGACCTTTGGAGTTTGGCGTGGGGGAACATGTGTTTTTACATGTTTCTCCCATGAAAGGCCTTTTGAGGTTTGGGAGGAAAGGGAAGTTGAGTCCGAGATTCATTGGACCTTTTGAGATCCTAGAGAGGGTAGGTCAAGTGGCTTATCGCTTAGCCCTTCCTCCTGACCTATCTGGGGTTCATCCAGTATTTCATGTCTCGATGCTTCGTAAGTATGTGCATGATCCTTCTCATATCATCCAACATCAATTAGTTGATCTTGATGAGAATCTTAGCTTCTCTGAGCAACCAGTAGCAATAGTTGATAGACAAGCAAAACGTCTACGTTCTAAAGATGTTGCTTCGGTTAAAGTTATTTGGCGGGGACCATCTGGAGAGGAAACCACATGGGAACCCGAAACGATGATGAAAGAAAAGTATCCACATCTTTTTGAAATTCAAGGTTAGTAAGTGATTTGAAAATTCGAGGACGAATTTCTTCTAAGGGGGGGAGTATTTTAACGTATCTAATAATAATAATAATAATAATAATAATAATAATAATAATAATAAGTGGTGGGGCCCACCCTCCTTTAAAAGAAAAAAAAAGTAATAAACAAAATCACAACACAACACACAACACATACTCTCTCTTCTTCTTCCTTTTTCTTCTTCTTCTCTCTCTCGATACTTTCTGTTCTTTTTTCTTCTTCTTTCATTTTTTTTCTCTTATTTCTCTCTTCTTTCAATCACAACACCTTCCTCCTTCCACACCACAAAAACTCATTCTTACTCCATTTGAGAACTCTCTTAACATCCAAATCTTGAGGTATGTCTCAATCCTTTTTATATATTGTTTTACTAGATTTTTGTTTTGTTGTCTCAAAAAATAGGGATTTGTAATAATAAGAGTAATGAGTAGATTTTTGGGATTATTAAGTATAGATTTAGTGAGTTAGAAGTTGTAATGTAACTAAATGAGTAGTGGGTAAGTTAATAATTTTGGTTCTCTTTAATCTTTAGAAACCCTAAGTTACCAATTTGGGGGTTTTACTTAATAGGCTCTCTAGATGATGAATTGTCTCTAAATACTTTATCTAAACATGCTCAAATGCTTACTATTGTTCAGATTCTGTTGGTGCGGAGCCGGTTACACCCTCCGGAGCTATTAGGGAGTAGCCCTTTTGACTTCCCTGTGTTGTGAGTGGTTATCTACTTAGTGGCAATGTTTTAAATTTATTTTTATGGGAGAAACTAAAATTTATTTATGCATATTAACCCCTAATTTGCATTATTGGAATTATTTGATTGTTTATTTAACTAAAGAATATTCTAAATTGTGACTTTACTCTATTGCATAATGATTTTGATGATGATATTATGAAATATGATACTTTGGTGAGAATAGAATTAAGTTTGAACTTTGATGATGAGTATAAAATATGATATTTTGTTATGATTTGATATAAATTGTGGTTTTGGTAGTGATTATGAAGTATGACATTTTAATTGTGATTTTCTTAAATAATCGTTTTGATGATGATATTGGAGCATGATTAATATTTATATAATACCATAATGTTTTCAAGTATTGTTTTAGTAGTAAGGAGAAGATCTTGTTTGAAAAATGAAAGTAAGTGAAGTTGTAGAAATTGTTTGAATACATATATTGTTTGAGAAAAATCATAATGAGGCCTAAGTTATATACCGCTTGCCGAAGCGAAGAGAATTATCGGCTATACCGCTTGCCGAAGCGAAGAGAATTATCGGCTACACAAATACCGCTTGCCGAAGCGAAGAGAATTATCGGCTATATATATATATATATATATATATACCGCTTGCCGAAGCGAAGAGAATTATCGGTCTATGTGCACATAGAACTTATTGAGATAAAATGATTATAGGGCCCCAATGTGTGACACTTTGTTTGATTGTATCTCTTAGAGCATTCTCATGAAACATTTGGAAAAGATGAGTAATAGAGATATACGTACACATATACGAGATTTCATTTAAAGTTGAAGTATTCTTAAAGGATTATTTCTATGATTTGAACAATTGTAATAATTTGAAAATATATATTTACGTGTTAATTAGAGAATGTGATTGATTGTCAAATTTCTCCTTTTTGATCCAACACTCGTGCTTCATTTGTTTCTCCTTCATGTTCACTTTGTATTTGCCCTCATTGAGTCTGTGACTCACCCCCCACATTCTTCAGATTTTGCAGGTTTTGAGTAACAGGGTACTGGGATTTGCTGCCTACTTAGGAATATCTCTTTTTGGTATACCTTTATGTTGAAAGAGGCTTTTGGTATTGTAGACTTCAGTATTTTGCAGCCATAGGACATAGGTCTTATATTCTTGGAAGTAGATTTGTAGATATAGTCCATATTATTATGTCTTTTGTATATTGAGTACTAATGGTGTCAAAAATCTGAATTTTGGATATATGTGTGTTGTTATTGGATTGAATATTTTAATTAAACAGGTTTATGTTATGTACAGTATATCCGAATTTTAGGGGAGGTTCTGCCAAATTTTCGGCAGCTATGATGTTTAAGTTATATGTCATATGTGAAACTATGCTTCTAGGCTTGCCGGGTTAAGTAGATTTGTTTAACCCGTGCGCCGGTCACGTCCTCGAGTTCGGGTCGTGACATATCCCCTCCTCCACCATACACTGTCGCCCTACTCTACCATCCACCATCGTTGGCCACCACCATTAGCCACCATTGTCGGCCACCTCCGGCAACAGCCGCCGCAAGCTACCGTCGACCACCACCTCCGTCGGCCTCCATCGCCTGATTAGGGGTAATTTTGTCTACTAAAATATTTTGTGTATTGTCCCCCTATTTTTAACAAACACGTAACAGAGACACTAGATAATAAAATTGTGCCCCCAATGTCACTGCCCCAGTGGCACCAATGCTTTCGCCCCGGGATCACTCCTACAAAATGCAAACTTAAGAGGTACATTGTGTCGCGAGGACACAATAATGCTTAGAGGATACGAAGCATTTTTATGATTTTCCATTCCATCTTTATCCTTGCTATTTTATCAAAATTCAACAACGTACCCTCACAAGTTTTTACCTATTTTCCCATCCCAAAACTTGAAGCTTTGCACCGCTCTCTGGTCTTTGTGGAAGGATAACACTGAAACACACACTACCACCTTTGATCGAGTATAATGTGTCCTCCATTTTCATGTTGGGTTTCACTTCATCTTTCTATCTTTAACACCATTAAACTTTTGTGGCATTATACCATCATTCTTCGATCACCATCCACCAATAATTGCGAACAATGAGTAGTCTCCATCCCTTTTCCAATCTCTTCTGCTTCGATTTTCTTTATTAAAGAAAGTATGAGTGTGTTTTGAAACTATAGCCCAAATGTATGAGTAATCTTCTATGAAGCACCCGTACGTCAAAAAACCAAAAGTACCTGTACCTAGTACATATCTAGTACAGATACGTATGGGTTTGTACCCGAGATTTTTTTTTTGAAAAAAAATATTAGGTATGTTTTGGTACGTATCAGGTACGAATTGCATGCGTTTAATTAGTAAATTTTATTTTTATCCCATTTTTTCTCTTTTTCCTATTTACCTTCTGCACATTCTGAAAAATTCACTATCCTAAACTCATCCCACCAGTCGCTAGCAATAACATTAGTCGAGAGCAATAGAAGTCATCCTGAGCATCAACCAGCAACAGTCCTGGCTCAGTGAACAAGGGTTCTTAAAGTGGAAGTGAAAGTGGTATGATGCTTCATCTTCTACATCCTTGACTAGTAAATTTGCTACAAGTAGATCTTACAATCTTGCTCCACTTTGGGCTTTTGTAAGTGTGCTACAAGATAAAAAAATCTGGAGGAAGCAATGTTAGTTGGAGTTGCAATGATGGAGCTAGATTTAGAGAGTGTTCCCTTTTCTAGAGAAGAGAATGATTAGATTGAAATTAGATAAATTTGATATTATTTTCTTTTTTACTTAAATTAAGAATATGGAATATAATATGGTACAATTTATATCTATTTATAATTAAAATTCTAATTTTTTTATATAGTCCTACACGTACTCCACCTTTTACAAAATTATCGCAATGCGCACCCATATCCATATATATCGGTACTGGGTATTGTATCCCTACGTATGCAGCATAGGTAATCTCCATACTTTTCCCAATCTTTTTTGCTATGATATTTTTCTCGATTTGAAGTGCATAATTTTTTTATACATGTGCTGTTAAGATATGTGTTGTATGTTTTGTTGATCTGAAGTGAATATTTTTTTTATACATGTGTTGTTAAGATATGTGTCTATGTCTTCTGCTATGATATTTTTGTTGATTTGAAGTGCATTAATTTTGTGGTGATATTAATTTTTTGAAAAAACTGGTTTATGCATAGTTCAATATTTGATTTAAGATACAGTAAAACTATATGTACAATCAAAATACATCAAACTCCTATCCAACCAAATAATAATACGGTATCCACTTTCCCATTAATCTCGCTTAGTACAATTTCACACATCTTATCTCTACTTCTCCACTAAAATAGTGTATGACGCATGAATGATAATCTCTCACCTAAATTCATGTGGCTACCTCATCTGCACACATTTGAAAATCCAAATTCAAAAAAAATATATAAATAAAGCACACAAAAAAAGGGGAGATAAAAGATCACCAATCATTCTCCAACACAACATTAATACAACATATGCTATTTTTTGAAAATGATGTGTGCTAATTCAACAATATAATGTGTGCCAATTTTAGAAATAATGTGTACTAAACCTACAGTACAATGTGTGTTATTTCTTTGAAAGTAATGACTGTTAAACCAACAATAAAGTGTGGGCTATTTCTTGAAAATAATGTGTGATAAACTAGCATTACAATGAGTTCTATTTCTTAGAAAATTGTGTGTTAAACCAACAATACAATGTGTGTTATTTCTTTAAAAAAAGCACAAATGCTATCACCTATTTCACAGGCTTCAACAACTAAAAAATTGTGATTCTTCCACATTTGTGGTGCAGAAGAAATACAGAGAAAAAAAATCTTAAAGATACATTGAAAATCGTGTTTTATTTATGACAAATGGTAACAAATGATGATGCACATAATACTGTTGGAAAAATTACCTTCCCCTTTGAAAAATAACTTTAGAACAGAGAAAATAAAAACACAAACACAACACAAATAATTACGTGGAAACTCTAAGACCAGAGGAAAAATCACGGTTGTTGCCTAATGACAACCAGAAAATAACACTATGTAAAAATTGTTACAACACATAGACTATTCTCTCAACCATACCACACCCCAGTACACCCACACTCTCCAACTTAATATTTGAACTACCTCTCCCAAACTCTAATATAAGAGTAGGAAGAAAAAATAAAAGTCAAATACTATATTAAATGTTTTTGACTTGGTGCCCTCCAATGAAGAAACTAAGTTCCTATATATAATCAAGCACACTCCACCTTCTTGGTTTTGTGCCCAATGTGGGACTTCTAAGCAATCCCAACAAGCACAACAAATGATTGATTACCTTTGACTACTATCTGACTTTGTTGAGGTTAGTATAAATTTTTAAGTTTGTATCTATATATAAATTTAAAATTTTGAAGCCAGTGAATGCCATATATATATATAATGTGAATTGCAACTTATACTTTCATCCTTTACATGAATATATTAATTTACGTCATAAAATTTAGTGTCATACATCATGGAATTAAATTGTGAATGTAATATTTGTTAGCTCCTCTATATTCATAAAAGTATTTTACATATAAAGAATTCAACAAAAGAAATGATAACGTTAAAAAATATCATGTTCCGAGCAAAAACTTCTGTCGCTTAGCCCAACATATCCATTATTAACACATTTAGCCTGAAAAAAATCTCAATATTCAGAAAAAAGTGTTCGACAGATGAATGAATCAAAGGCAAGCTTGCCATCATTCTCCAATCTCATTTCTGATACTGATAGAACTAAATTAAATATACAACACATAACATGTTTTAATCAACTTCAACAAAACATAGAATATATATCTTAAATAATAATATTTGTTGTACAACAGAAATACGTCCAACGAGCATCTAATGTGTGTTATACATAAGACGTGATGTGTGCTATGTGTATAGCACACGTACGTATAGCACACATTACGTTTTATCTATAGCACACGTTGGATGCTCGTTTGATGTATTTTTGTTGTACGACAATCATTTTTAATAATAAGCATGATCCTTTTTTTTTATTATTATGAACATGAGTTTTCCATAACTATTGTCAAGTGTAGGTGGCATTGCCATAGAAGAAAGCAATCGCCCCTACGAACGGCGCATTGATGTACGTTGCTGGCTCTGACTGTTGGTAATTATTTCGATCATCAGAGAAATTGTCTCTACTATCAGGACCACCTATAATGGCTCCAATAAGAACATTTGGGTTAGGTGAGCCTGAATATAGGTACTGAAATCCGTTGTTACAAGAAATATGTTGACTATGCACGTGAATTGAAGGTAGAGAGGAACCCCTATGGTGGATATGCATTGGAAATCTCTCCCCAAAACCAACCATATAAGCCATATTTTGTGGATTATTGCCCAAAATGTAATCAACTTGTGTTTTAGCTAGTTCAATGAGGTTCTGATGTGTGATTGTTGAAGTCCCACACGACACAACACCTTCGTTTGAGTTGAGATACTTAGCATATGTCAAGAGAAGGAAAGTTGTCGTTGTTACATACTGCAAATTGCTCTCACTTGCTTTATATAGAAGACCCCCTGCAAAATTTGTTTTTCAAAAAATAAATAAAATCATTGTCAATCATTTTTGAATGAGATACCATTTTGTTTCAATAGACTAAGGACGGATTTCGTATTGATTATTGGAGAGGTGTTTGTGCTTTTTAAAAGCATAAGTTAATATTTTGTGATTGGTAAATAAAAAAAATTAGGTTTTTGTGCTTTTGACTTTTAAAAGTTATGGATATTTTTAAAAACACGTATGAAGATACTTTTCAAAATTGTCTTGAGCTTTTTAAAATTAAAAGTTTAATATAACATTATTTATTTGATAAATATCTCAATTTATCCATAGATATCAATATTTCATTTTTCAATTTTCTCTCTATTATAGTCATTTTAAATTTTAGAAGCAAATTTACCAAATATTATCATTATAACTTGTGCTTACCGAAGGAATTTTTATTTTATTTTACCAAATATATGTCCTACAATTTTTTAAAAGCAACTTTTGAAAAGATAAAAAATAATGGACTTTTAAAAGTAACAACAATACCAAACCAATGCTAAGAAGGTACCAATTTTTTTTTGGTAAATAGGTATCATTTTGTTTGAAACAACATACATTTTTTTTAAATAAACATAAACGAATTTGGAATGGGGAAACTTACTATCATAAAAAACTATTTTGGAATTCAATCTTTATTATCACCTATTTTAATGAAGAAAAGATGATTTAGAGTCTTCTCAATATTTTATCAACTTCATAATTCTATCTATCTAGGGTCCGTTTGGTTTAGATTTTGATAGAATTACTTTTAAAATAATTAATATTAAAAAAATTGTTTTTAAAATAATTGATATTGAAAGAGTTGATTTGTGTTTGGAAAATATGTTAAAAAAGTAGATTTGAGAGAGTTGTTGTGAGATACTAAAAGTAAAAGCTAATACTTTTAGCTTCCATTAGAATCAATTATTTTCAAAGTTATATACTTATATTATATTGGAAGTGAAAATGCAAAACAAACAACATTGTTTTCTTTCAACCCAATTATTTTCACCTCAATGGGTTTCTATTCAATAACCAAACTACTCACACCTAAAAATCTTATTTTTTGATTAAAAGAGTGGGTTATATATCATTCCTCTTTAATAAAATGATCAATCTTTATTACCAATTTTATGAGTGTGTGTTTGTTGATTTTTTCTCTTTGATTGGTAATTATGTTCATTAAAATTTTACAAAAAATTATACTCTTTTTCTTTTTCGTCCTTTTATAGACATTGTCTAACCAAACAAAATAGAGAAGAAAGAATTAGGATTGCTGACCTGAGGTGTATTGGGCTTGAAAACCAGGTGTTCCTGGCATTAGTGAACATATGTAACTGTCTGCATGTGCCTTATATAATTGAAACTCTTCAGAATTTTTCTCTAAAAAATCCTGTAACCATGCCCATACAAAATGAACATAGATATGATATTTGTAAATATTTTTTTGTATGCATAATAAACATATATATAAATCCAATGGTGGAGAATAAAAATTGAAGTGTTGGAGTAATGTCACATCAAAATTCAATGATAATAAAATGAGTGAAAAAAATATGTAAGAGTGTACGAAAACGAATCTCTTGTCATTTTGTTGTCTCGTCTTTGTACTATAGCATCGAGTAATAAAGATGTTGTGTACTTGTGTCTCAGATCACTTTCATTTTTTTTTATATTATTCATATTTTTCTCTGGTCGCTAAAAGTAGGCAACATACTGTGTCCAATACGCATTTGTATTTATAGAAACTTATTTGAGTCTGAACACGCAATGGATACTATACAACATACCATGGATACAATGGAATATACCATGGATACCTTGCTTTTTCTCTATTTTTTATTTATTTTTCATTTGTGAGAAACTTAGCCCAAATTCAATCCCTAAGTTTGCTAGATCAAAAAGGAAAACTCAAATTATATATGAATTTTTAACTCAAAATAAAAAAAATTTTACAAAAATAATATTAATTATATATATATATATATATATATATATATATTGTGTTTGTCTCATTATAACTTTTTTAGTTTAAGGGTCTATGTGTCTGTGTAGTATCTTGTGTTCCTATCTTTGTCCATGCTTCTTAGGTTAGAAAAATTAATAAACTTGTGTGTTTTCACTCATAATAAATATGTCTCAAGTAAACTCTCAAATCAGTTCTAGAAAATTTAGGCGCTGGAAACCAAATCTGGTCACTAACAAATGGAAAATGACAACTTGATCCATGACAATCTTAAATGTTAGATACTTAATGGTCTCTGATGTCAGTAATGTTTGTTGTACAACAGAAATACATTCAGCTAGTATCCAATATGTGCTATGTGTCATACGTAATGTGTGTCATATATAATCTTACGTACGTATGACACATATTACGCATGACAAATAACACACATTAGATACTAATTGGATGTATGATCTGTACAACAAAAATTAGTGCTATGATGTTACCTTTAATGGATTTACTAACCTAACATATGAGAAAGATTTATAAATACTTAAAATCCTGAAAATTAGTCTTTGCATCCACCCAACCAATTTTCAACCCCATCTCACTTACTCTAGCTCCACCCATTGCCCTGCATCATCATTGTCATTTCACCACCGTGTAACCTAGCTATGTTTCTACCTTCAAACCTTTAACTCATACTCCATAACCACCTTCATCTCCACATCCATCTTTAATTTACTTTTTCTTGCTTTCAACCTCAACCCTAAACTTCAATGGCAATACTTTTTTTTTTGGCCCGGTAATTTTACTTCAATAGTTTCTTCTCACCACTTGTTATTTGGTCTTTTTTTTTTTTTTTGGTTTCTTTCTTTGAGATGTACATGTTTGGATACAAGTTGCTCCAATTTCTAAGGAAATGGAAGAAAATGATAATGGAAAAGGGTTGACTGAGAGTCATATGGGATTGAGTGATAGAGTTTATAAACATTAGGAATAATGGTGGGTGGAGTTTAGCCTTGAGGTTGAGAGTCTAAGACGGAGGTTTCTTGGTGGTGTACTGGTGGTGGTAGTAGGAGGAGTGGTAGTGGATTAGATGGAGCATGTGGAGTATAGTGGACTTTTTTTTAACTAACTTTTTTATTACTAAAAAGGTTAGTTAAAAAAAAGAAGAAAAAAAAAGTGTCCATTGTCTAATGGATAGGACAGAGGTCTTCTAAACCTTTGATATAGGTTCAAATCCTATTAGATGCAAATTATGTGGATTATCATTATATATAATTATAATAGAATTTCTCTATTTTTAAAATGAAAATATTTTGAATGATTTGAATTGAACAAGAGCCACTTAGACTATTAGAGGTTGAGAGTACAAGGACTAATCTGGATACTTTTAGTATTTACAAATTCATGTGAGGATTAATTTAGAGGACTTTTGAGTATTTACAATTACAAGTCACCAAGTTTGTAAATTTAATACCTGGACCACTAATTAAGTGTCCAACAACATTTGACATTTGTCATTAGGAATTGAGTTGTCACCACTATTCTAAGAATCGGACCAGAATGGATGGTCCGATCGGTTGAACCGGTAATCAGATGGGGTATGGTCCGAGTGAGCCTTACAAATCGAAATTTTAAAAATCGGTCAAAAATCGGAAAAAATTAGTCAAAAATCGGTAAAAAATTGAGAAAATTGGTCAAAAATCGGTAAAAATTGAGAAAATCAGTCAAAAATCGGTAAAAATCAGTTAAACCGGTCAACTAATTTAAAAATTAAATTTTAATTTTATAAAATTTAATAATCATTTTATAATAAAATTTAATATATAATACACTTTAATTATTAAAATTAAGGATTATTAAACCTCTAAATTTAATCAATGCTATATATTTTAACTTTCATTAATATTTTTAATGTACTTTAATTTTTCTATAGCATACAATTCATCATATATATATATATATTTATTTATTTATAGATAAATATATATTTTATTATATTCCGATAAATCTTCGATCAAACCGATTAAACATTTAAATATTTGAATCTCTCCCTCGTCCAGTTGATCAATGTCAGGTCTAGTTTTCACGGATGTCACTTTATAATTATTAGAGATCAAATTGTCCAACGTCAATTTTTTTAGAAATTGTCTCTACGGTTTAGGAGGTGTCTCTCTTTGGTAGAAATTCATTCTAAAAGGTTTTTTTTCCTAACAAGTACTAGGCACTTGTTAAGGATACTGAAAATAATAATTTTAGAAAAAAATTAGGATATAATGATGACCTCTTGCATAGGAAACATAAAAATAGTAAAATACATATTTTTAAGATGAATATTTTCATTTTTAATTCCTTAACAAGTGTCCTTATGATACGTGTTAGCAAAACTCATTCTAAAAATATTAAAAATATTTTTTGTCATCTTATACTACTTTTATTCTCTAATAATTGTCTATTTATACAATTTTAAAAATTTACTATTATTTGTTCAGTCTAGACAATATTAATTACGCGTACCAAGTCCATTCTCTAATATATGTGTTATTTTTCACTTATACACACATGGTAAGATAATGTTTAATTAGAAGAACTTGGAAATTAAATTATATATATATATAGTATATTATTTTTATCAATAATATATTCTCAATATTTAATTCACTCATAAATTTTCTCTCTCTCATAAGAATATCATTGAGAACATAATTAATATTGTCTTGAATTTTTAAAATGATAAAATAATAGTAAAAATTTGAAATTGTGTAAATAATATTAGAGAATGGAGATTATATGCTTTCCTTGATATGAGAGAAAAAGTTTTGAATGAATTAAATATAAAAAATATTAATAAAATAATATTATGAAATATATTAAAATTTATCTATTTTATTTTCAAGTGCATCTAATCATTGTCTAGCATAAGTGACTATCGACACATTTTAGAGAATTGAGGTTGTAATACCTTTTCAAAACTCATTTTTTGTTATCTTTAAATACAAATCAATTATTTTATTTTATTTTTAAATTAATTCTTTTAACTTTAATTATTCTAAAATCTTTCTATTAAAATTCTAAAACAAACATAAGGTATATAGATAGATAGATACCTTGGAAAGCAGGATTTTTGTTCCAGCTCGCTTGTCATCCCAACTGAAGGAGTAATCATCATCATAAGCTCCTAATATGTGGCCATTGGATCGTATATATTCGACGTACGAGTTAATCCCTGAAGCTTTATATATCCATGATGCACCCCACAGAAGCTCATCCTATTTATTTAAATAATGATTCACCTACAACATAAATACGTCTAACTTGTATCCAACGTGTGTTATTCATGTTACAGGATGTATGCTATACGTATAACACATATACGTACAACACACATCTTATAACATGGATAACACGCGTTAGGTACAAGTTGAACGTATTTATGTTGTACGTCAAACATTATTGTTTATTTATTGCAATAACAAATTAAATTTCAGAACCAAATTATTCTTTCAATTTCAAAAGTCGAAAACGAAATGTTTGATTATTGATTAAGGTATGTCGTACATGATATCCAGAGTAAGAGCAGTAAAATGGGCAGACAACGGAATTCAGAGCGTCACTATAAGAGCCCCGGTAACGGTCTGCAAAATTGAATACCTGCAAAGTGAAAAATTATGTGTGCTTGATCCAGAAATTTTATACATATAACTATATAAGTATAACATACATCATATTTTTTAAAATTTTAGGGTGTGAATTTAAACTTAATTAATAATATAATAGGGAGACAAGGATTTTGATTCAATTTTTATTAACTGACGGTGTACAATTTTTTTTACATAGTCATCCAATCATGTGTTAACACGTCAGTCGTGATTGTATTTTCTCTCTCTCATTGCCTTAAAAGTCATACAAATGAAGAATTTTGATTTAATGACAGTGTAAAACACCTTTAAACTCTTATGTATTTTTAAAGAAATCTTGAAATTTTAATGAAACATAAGCTCATAATAATATAAGTAGTAAATCCATCAATGTGTTGACCTACATCAATATTCAATTAAGGGATTTTCCTAACACTATAAAATTGAAGGATATTGGGAGACTTCAATTACTTATGGTTAAGAATGAAAATAAGGATTTTTTTTCTAATCAACATGTTTATATTAGAAATTGTAAATGTTTTTTCATGGATGCTTTTCAATTTATTCTACTAATAAAAGTGGTATAAATATCTATTTATTTAGAATATTATAGTTATCTTTTCAAATTTTATGAAGTAAAGATTATCTCATTCTATCAGAAGAATTTTATTTATTTATTATTTTCATTATATCTCTAATATTTTTTTAATCTGTAGTTTTTCATTCATATATTTATTTGATAAAATAAATTTTTATTTTTTAGGATTTATATTAATTTTTATTTTGTAGTATTTATGTCAGCATATCATTTTTAAATATTTAAATAAAAATAATAGTTTATATTTGAAAAGATTTCCATAATGATTATAAATACATGTTAGTTTTTTTTTTAAACTTAATGTAATTAGATACACATACATATCAATTCAAATATTTAAAAAGAAAACCATTTAAGATAGTAATTTTAAATGCAATTGGATATCATATCAAGAAAAATATTATTATGCCTAAAAAATTGTGTTTCATAAACTTCTAACTATTTTTGTTAGTTTTCTATGTGTATAAAAAAATCAATAATAATGTTTGACGTACAACAGAAATACGTCTAACTTGTATCTAACGTGTGCTATCCATGTTACAAGATGTGTGCTACCTATATGTATAGCACACATCCTGTATATGAATAGCACATGTCGGATACAAGTTGGACGTATTTCTGTTGTACGTCAAACATTATCGGTAAAAAAATGTTAGTTTTCCACTTTCAATAATCATATATGTCTAATCTACATTAAAACTATTCATAAATTTGATGTAGTAAGTTGAAATTTTTTTTGTCAAATTAAATTGATGAGTAGACATTTTGATTACTTTGATGGCTGCTTGAAGCAATTTGGAGGAATAGTTGGGATCCGAATCTGTGAATACAATAGAAGAAGCTGCCAATGCAGCTGCCGTCTCCGCTGCTACATCGGAGCCAGGGTTTTGAGGTGATACCATGTACACGTTCCGTGAAGTGTCCATATCTTCAGGCCTTTCCCAGCACCGGTGATCCATGTTTGGCTCTCCTACCTGCATCATCCATTCCCATACCGGCCATAGCTTGGTAATTATTACTTAATGACTTAATGTGGTATATACAATAAAATAATAATATTTGTCGTACAACAACAGAGATAACAGAGATACGTTTAACTAGTATCCAACGTGTGCTATACTATAAGACGTAATGTGTGTTATAGGTACGTCTTATTGTATAGCACACGTTGGATACTAGCTGAACGTATTTATGTTGTACGACAAACATTATTGATAATCAATAATATTTGTCGTACAACAGAAATACATCCAACTTGTATATCCAACGTGTGTTATACAATAAGACATAATATGTACTATATAGCACACATTATGTCTTATTGTATAGTCATTATTAGATTCTAGTTAGAAGTATTTATATTATAGGATAAACATTATTGAATTTTAAATAGGAATAAAAATTAAAAGATATATATATATATAAAACAAGTTGTTAAGTGTTGGCTCTTTCTGAAAATTTGATCTAGCTTCGCCCGTAACAATAAGAGTCACCACACTCACATAGTCACATCTAATAATAGTGAAATAGATGTTACACATTTGAGACATCTGTTTTTAACGTGCATTTATTTTTTTGGCCTGTTTCATTAACTATAAATTCTTTTTTTTTTCATTTGTCACCACATTTTTAATAATTTAAATATTAAATATGTCAATAAAGTATTATTAATAAAAATAATATTGATAATTAGTGTCCGTTAAAAATATTTAAATATGGTTTATGAGTATTTTGACGGTCATTAATCGTAAAAGAAGAGTTTTTAATTATTTTTAATGATCAATAAATATCAATGTAATTTTTTTTAACAATATTTTTTATCTAAACAATTATGAAAATAATTACACAAATGTTTGGGGCACAACAAAAAATCAGCCAAAACAGTCAACAAAGCTCATTTAACACTTTATGGCCCAAATAACATTTTTAATCATAAGTATATTTTTAATGGGCTGGGTGATTGTGATCCAATTCCTATTTGTTGGCTGTTTTGGCTGATTTTTTATTGTACTTCTAGCCATGCTCAAATAATTATTGTTAGCGTATTCTCTGATTTTATTACGAGTCATGCTTCACATCTTTGGATGCCATTCAAAAGTTGGATTGTTGGTCCCCCCATCACATTCAGTTAGCTTTCAAAATAACATTTTTCTTTTATTACTCTTTTACATTGTATTAACTGTGTGACGGTGGTTTATATATCTATCTATATATATATATATATACTTATATAACAATCATATCTGTGAAATTGTAATACAATCCAATGGTGTAAATATGATTGTTGTATAAGTATTGTACAATTTTCATTATATACGTAACATTCCTTATATATATATATATATGAGAAATGATTTATATACACCACAAAATCAGCCACCAAGTGTAATAATTCAACATTTTGAAATAAGTAATCTCACTTTTAAAAATGTTGGATTAATATACAATTATAATAATTGGATTACTAGTTTTAAAATGTAGGATTATTACATATAGTGACTGATTTTATGGTGTATATGTAGCATTACTCTCTCTCTATATATAACGATGTATCAAGTGAGAGTGATAAGAGTGAGAGAAATAAAATTGAATCATTAGATCTTACTTGAATGGTCAAGTTTAGGACTTAGAAATATAGAATCATAGGACCTTTTTAATATTGGTCATTCAAATAAGATCTAATGGTCCAAGTATATATATATATATATATAGGAAAATCTCGGTGCACAATAAAAAATGAATCAAAACAGACAATATAATGCACAATATATAATATATAATATGTCATATGCACAACGTATACTACATATTATGCACACCATATATAACATGTTATGCACAACATATATCACATGTTGCAACATCATATTTCATTACAACTGTCATACATGTTGTGTATAATATGTGATATACATGGTGCACACCATGTAATATATGTTGTGCACATTACATAATATTTATTATGCATGAAATATTTATTGTTTTGTCTGTTTTTTCATTGTACATATAGCAATGTCATATATGATATATATATATATATATATATATATATATATATATATATATATATATATGATGAAGATGAACTCACTTGGACATATAAGGTGTCTGGTGTGGAGGTGGATGCTTTAAGAAGATAATCCGTACTCCACCGGATAGCCTCTCTAGCATTTTGAATCTGGTCCTGCATAGAGCTTCCAAACTCAATTACGCTCCATGCTAATAATGTAGTCGTAAAGGCCATTGGCAACCCGAACTTAACGTTGTCTCCAGCATCATAATAACCACCAACTAGGTCCACCTGAACTTGAACCAACAAGAACAACAATAATAAAGACTACGTCTGTGTCAAATGCAAAGAATGGAACATCATTCACTTACATAGTAAATCAAAATCAATAATATTTGTCGTACAACATAAATACGTCCAACAAGTATCCAATGTATGCTATACATAATATGGGATGGGTGCTATTTATATAGCATACCTATGTATAGCACACATCTCATATGTATAACACACATCTCATTTCATAGAATATAAAATTATTAATGTAACATTATTGATATCCAAACTGAATAACAGCTCATTTCATAGAATATAAAATTATTAATGTATCTTCACGTATTAATTTAAACTTTTAGGTAAGATAATTTCTTAAGAGCATTGCTAGAGATATCACAACAAACTAGCCAAAACAGTCAATAAATAGGAATTTGGGATACAATCACCCAACTATTAAAAATATACTTATAAATAAAATGTTAAATGAACTTTGTTAACTGTTTTGACGGAAAAAATGTTATTCCCAAATTATTTATGGTTTCTTAACATGGTATTAAAGTTCATCATGGTTCAAACTTCAATTCTAAAAAAATAATTAAAAATTAGGTGCAAGGCTAGATGAGTGTATTATTCTGTTTTGAACTCGAAAAAGATGAGAGTACTTGATAAAATATAAAATTATTAGTGGATATTAACCCTTATAAGTATTTAGATGAGATGATTTGAATGTAGCATTAGACATACGAACATACATGATAGGAAGAGCCGTCTGACATTCCTGAATCTGCCCTCCAGGTGAGTCGCTGATTGGAGGGTAATCTTCCAGATCGTTGTCCCTCAAAGAAGAGAATTGATTTTTCAAGAGCGTCATAGTAGTCTTGTGAAGTGAATGCCAAGCTTGGGTGAGAGAGTGAACAAAAAATTAAGAGAAGAAAATGTAACATGTCTTTTTGGCATGTACTATATGTGTTTTGTTTGTTTAGTGGCTAGCTTCCCATACACTGCCTATTATATAGAATAGATCGAGTGATGGTTATATATATATAGACGGAGAAGTGGGAAGTTGGGTAATTAGTTAAGTGGACGTTAATGATCATTGCAGTCACGGGATGAACTGCGCCAAACAGGGCTAGAAGAAAGTCCAAGCCAAGGGTCATAAGTCAGAACATCATTATCCTTATCCTCGGTACTAAGTAATATGTATTTTTTTCACTATGGTTATTTACTGAGAAATACTATCACTAATCAATTTTCACCAGATAGTCTCAAATTTTGTTTCTGTTTTCATTTTCTATTTTTTCTGTTTTTAAAATTTTATGAAGACAATACTGGAAACAGAGAAAATATGAAAAATGAAAACGAAAATTAATCAGCACCTTACAAGATAATTAGCCAAAGTTTGAAGGTTTTCTCATATCACATACGATAGATTATCGGTAATCTTGTAATTAAATTACCTGGTAATTTAGATTGATTTGTTTGGTTTAATAAAGATATTGGTAATCCACTCATATCAGGTGACTATCTAGATTACCACTCCTAGGTAATCCTTTAATTTATTTTATTACACAATTACCCCATTAACAAATTACATTGTTATTACATAATTTTATATCTGTAATTATTTACTCAATAATTTACTATCAAAATCAAAGAAAATAAGAAATTTATATATAACATGTTATGTATTATAGTATATAAATAATTAATTAAATATAAAATTGTTAAAATTTTACTTAATAAAAAATGCTTAGAGAGTGAAACTAAAAATTAAATGGCATTATAGTCATATGTGTATTTTATAATGTATTTTAATAATATATGTAATATAATTATATTTGATTAATTTATTTTATAATTATTTAGAGGGTAATATACATGCATTACCTTGTAATCTTTTTCATATACTAAACAAGGTAATGTAAATGTTATTTGTATATACCAAATGGATTATCGGTAATTTAATTAGAGATAATCTATTTACAAGGTAATCTAGATTAACGATAATCTTTGACGGCAATGTGTCAAACATCCCCTTAGTACTTGATGAAGGATATGAATGATAAACCACAGTTTAAGATTGGTGGATGATAATATTAAGGTGATGATTGATTTATTTTCTGATTTATTTTTTTTTATTTTTTAATAAAATAAAACTAAGATGATATTTGATTTGTGGAAATATTTTTTGTTTTTTTCTACTTTTATATAGGTATAAATGTTGTTTACTTGTTCTAGTGGGTAATAGTCATGGTATTCTCATCATCTGACTCATTTTTCTGTTTTCATACTATTTTTTGCTGAAAACATAGAAAAGAAGAATTTGACATTTTCTTATTTTCATTTTCATTTTCATTGTAAATAGAAAACACAAATTTAATATATGTTTAGTTTTACTTCATTAAAAATGAAAATAGAAAATGAAAATAAAAAATAAATCAATCATCACCTAAATATTTTCACAAATCAAACATACATCTATACCTATATAAAAGTAAAAAATAAAAACAGAAGATATTTTCACAAATCAAACATACACCACTTTAGTAATTAATATTGTTTATACATATATTTTATGGAATATCGATATATCGATCATATATATTTTTATTCATTGTTGGATAAGATGTGATCTCATATATGAGATTCTAAATTTTGGAAAATTCTCTTTTTATGATGAAAAAATTGCAATCAAAATACCAATAAAAAACGGCTAAGATTACATATATTGAATATAGTAAATTACTGTGAAAATCCATTGTATCATTCTCAAGATCAAGAAGAAAGAGAGATAGAAAATGTGAAAATGAAATGGAATTGAATTTGAATCATTAGTGATTACAATCACCAATGCCTTATATAGGCTACAAAACTAATAACTAACTACTAATCATGTTTATCTAAAATACAATCATATCTTTCTAACACTAATATATCTAACACCCCCTCAAGCTAGGCATGGGAGAATTTCGACTATGTCTAGCTTGTGAATAAAGTGTAATACAACTAAAAGATGAATTACAATACAAATGAAATACAATGATATATCAATCATGATGAGAGTGGAGTGAGTCGGTTTGCCGGGATGATCTTCGGTCAAATGCCGCTCCTCGTAGAAAATGATGACTTAGGAGTCGTGTCGCCGGGATGATCTTCGGTCGAGATAACGCTCCAAACACGGGCTCTGTGGCTCCATGTATGACAAAGTCCCGTCTCGGGATCGAGCAACGGTAGTGGTTCCTAGTTCCAATTGTAGCCTTTGAAATTCAGCTACGACGTTTCCACAGCACACGTTGCGAAAAATGTTAACGTCGTGCATCTACCATTTTCTTTTTATATATGACAGTAGCAAATAGAAAGCCAATTTAGGCTATCCAAAGAAATGTGACTTTTTTTTTAATATCTCTATTATTACAGAACAAAAACAATTGATTTGCTTATTTCTATTTTTTTTTTCTTAAACTGGAATCATCTCTTGGATATGAATAAAGGAGAAACAAAGAACCTGGAGTACAAGTCAGATTCATCGAAGCAGGGGTTGAAGAGCCCAGCAACCCCAACCAAATCCAATAGATCAGGAACTTGCACAAACTCATACCATTGAGAACTATGAATGAATCCCATAAATCACTGAAGAAGAAAAAACTAGAAGGATGGTAGATTCTAATCGCAACCAAAACCAACTTAATGTGAAATTGCACAAACTCATGCCAAATCCAAGAAACACAAGTCATTGAGGACTTTTATTAAACACATGACTTTCTTGCTTTTTTTTTGTTGTGTTGCTATGACTCTGTTTCTTGCTGCAGGTTCGTCGGAGAGAAAGATGATGCCGACCAAGACAAACACGGACAAATAGCACAAACACGAGCCGAGCAGCATTTTCCTAGAATGTGATGATGAGGATGATTGGGATTGGGATCGGTGGCGGCAGCATCTCCAGGAAGTCAACGAGCAGGAGCGGCGTCTCTCTATTCTCAAGTCTCAGTTAAGTTGTGCTGTGTTTCTATCAATGGCGGTGGAGTATTCTTGCTGCGAAACCAAGTTCTTCATAAACATAGGAGTGATCGTGCTGCTTGTGATGTTCGCGGGGTTGATGTTGGGCCTCACCTTGGGCCTCATCCTTGAGCCTCATCGATCTTGAGGTTCTTGCAAAGTCCGGTACTCCTCAGGATCGCAAGCACACAGAGAAGATATTGCCTATTGTCAAAAATCAACATTTGTTGCTCTGCACCCTGCTAATTTGCAATGCTGGCAGCTGCAGCAACCCATCACAGCGAATGAACTTGATGACATAGAAAATTATGGATGAACAAGATGAGTTCTTGAAACTCATTGCAGCGGAAATGGATAATTATGGATCATATGGCTCCGATACCATGTGAAAATCCATGGTATCATTCTTAAGATCAAGAAGAAAGAGAGATAGAAAATGTGAAAATGAAATGGAATTGAATTTGAATCATTAGTGATTACAATCACCAATGCCTTATATAGGCTACAAAACTAATAACTAACTACTAATCATGTTTATCTAAAATACAATCATATCTTTCTAACACCAATATATCTAACAATTACTTATATCATAAATAATAAATTAAATTACATATATATACTGAATTTGCAAGATTGTACATAAAAAATAATAATTTACACACATATTTTTAAATATGAGGAGTGATATATAATTAACTCTTCATTTTGTCAACTTATGATCATATATATCTACTTAAAATTTCTGCATTTGTATTAAGATAAATGAAATCATAGAATTAACAAAATGTGGCTTAAAAGAGTTAATTCTAAATCATTTATATTTAAATATAGGATTTAATTTTCATCCACTGACAATGCATCATTTTTTTACACAGTTATTCAATCATGTGCTGTCACGTCAGCTGTGATTGTATTTTTTCTCTTCCACAACCTGAAAAGACATACAAACGAAGTGTTTTAATTGGACAAGACAGTACACTCTCTTTGCATTAAAATTAAACTCTTAAATATATCACTTGATATTTGAACTTATATTTTGCTTTGCCATTTATTCATTCATTGTTTCTTTTTCATCACATTTGATATTAGACACTCATTTTTATTTATACATACAATGGTATAATCACTGTTTTTTTTATCAGACAAGGTAGCAAGAAAATTCATTACTGCTGTTAATATGATGATCGGCGTAACTTACGCCAGAAAATTAGAATTATACTAGCTAGAAGTTGAAATTCTTGTATTATTAAGGGCCACTTTGGATGATAGTGCTTCTAACTTATTTTAACTTTTGACTTATTAGAAGTTATATCTGTCCCGTTTGGCTATACAACTTGTGACTTCTCCGGAAGTTATTTCAGTGCTTTTGAAGAAGTTAGAATATTTGACTTTTCTATAAGCACTTTTCAAAATTATTGAAATAAAATTTTTTATTATATCATATTCATATACAAAATAACTTATTCATAAGTTATTTCTTAGAAGTTACTTTTATATAAGGACTTAAATAAGTTGTTTACCCAAACTGGTCCTAAATAAAAAAAAAAAACAGTTATTTTATATAACTAACTATTTAATTCAAGGCGCGAAATGACTTGAGAATTTTGAGCAATATAGAGAAATGTAATTTGTCTTTAGCAACAAATTCACGGACACAAGGACACCGAAGTCACATGAGCGGCCAACAGAGAAGAGTGGGAAGCTTTATGCAGCAATAAGGCTTTCAACTTTCAAGCTATCATTTTTAATGAATTCTAAAAGGCCATGGAACCAATCAGAAAACTATGTGTTATATCACGTGATTAGGATGTTCACATGTTTGGTCAAGGATTTCTTCATTTCTTTCGGTGGGAATAGATAGAAATGCGTTTTTTCCTTTTCTTATAGTATTTATTTGCAACGAATAGAAGAGAAAAAGACATGCAACCAAATACAAATGAGAATCCAGTCAAATCAGTTAATAAATGAGATTTTAGACCATAATTATTTAGATGAACATTGCTAAAGGCACAACCAAAAAACCAGCCAAAACAGTCAATAATAGGAATTTGGGCCACAATCACTCAACTAATTAAAAATATACTCATGATTAAAAGTGTTATTTGGGCCATAAAGTGTTAAATAGGCTTTATTGACTGTTTTAGCTAGTTTTTTGTTGTGTCTTCACTAATTATCATCTCAATAATTATTAGGATAAAAGAAAAGACAAAATAAGCCCATTAACTGATTTATCATTGTACACTAAGCATTATTGTTTGGCTACCTATCGAGTTGTCTAGAGGTAATGATTATTTTAAGTGTCTTTTTACTTATTTTAGTCAATAATTTTAAAAATAAATTAAATTGATCTTTTATATTATAAAATATGAGTCATGCTACTTCATTCAAAATATATTTTGGTAGATAAATTAACAGATATGTTAATGGGATAATTATTGATTTAACTTTTTATATATTCTAGATGTTTATTCTAAGATAGGTAAACATCTAAATTGGTGTATGACTTTTTTATTATTGGTTACATTTGTCTCTAACATTTAGAAAGTGTTGAGTTGGTTCTTAACAATGTTATTCTTGGATAAATTAATTAAGATCTTTAAATAATTTTCGTTTGGACATTGATGACGTGGCAGGATACACTATAATAATAAGAGCATTGCTAGGGGCACAACAAAAAACCAGCCAACATAGCCAACAAGTTATGCACAAACATGTATAATATAAATTACACAACGAATATTACATATTGTGCACGCCATATATTACATGATGTGCACAACATATATCACATGTTATAAAGAAAGATGATGCTATAACATGTGATATATGTTGTGCACAATAGGTAAAATATGTTGTGCATTGCATGTGATATACATTGTGTATTTTATATTATATATGTTGTGCATAATTTGTTGGCTGTTTTGACTGATTTTTTGTTGTGCCCCAAGTATTTCCCTAATAATAATAACCATTTTCGACACGTAATTATTGAAAAATATTATCAAAAAAGATATATTGACATTTGTTGTTCATTAAAAATAGTCATAAACTATTAGATGTGATCTAATATGAGATTCTAGATTTTGGAAGTTTCAATTTGAATGAAGAGTGCTAGATTTGTTAATAAACCTAAACATTATCATAAAAACCAGTGTTAAAAAATCGGACCGAACCGGTCGGTCTGACCGGTTCAACCGGTAACCGTACCCCTGTCCGGTTCGGTTCTGAGATAAAAATCGATTTTCAAAAAATCGGTGAAAAACCGAAAAAACCGGTCAAAATCGTTGAACCGGCGAAAAAACCGGTTGAACCGGTCAACTAATTTAAAAATAAAAATTTTAATTTTTAAAAATTTAATAACTATTTTATAATAAAATATAATATAAAATATGATATAATTATTAAAATTAAGGACTATTAAACCTCTAAATTTATTAAATGCTCTATATTTTAACTTTCAATCAATATTTTTAATATATTTTAATTTTTTATAGTATATAATTCATCAAATGCATATGTATTGTCAAATAAATATATATATTTTTATATATATTTAATTATATACGGTTGAACCTCTGAACCTGTGAACCACTACCCCATCCGGTTCAATGTCCGATCCGATTTTTAAAACATTGATAAAACTATATTTTTTTTATAGTTTTAATTTTATATATTGTGATGCAGGTCAGTTTGCAGTAGTAAGTATTAGTTACATATGTAATTAAATTACATATCCATAATTTATCGTATTACATATTTGAATTTTGAATTATGACCAAGATGATGCATTAAATGTTTAAGATTGTTATACACCAATATAAATCATATGTATTTATTATTTTTCTATGATTTAATATTTGATTTAAATAATATTTTATTTTTGATGACATGTATATTTAGGGAATGTGTACAATATTTTGTACAAAATAAAATATAATTTGAATATATAATATTTTGATATTTTGAAAAATGTAGTTTATAATTATTATAACACAACACATATATTTATTATCTTTCTATGATATAAATTTAATATTTTATTTTTCACGAGAGAAATGTGTACAATATTTTCACAAAATAAAACATAACTTAAATGTATTATAAGATATAACAAAAAAATCAACATGTTATTTATTCTAGGGACTTATTTTTTCTCGGCTTGGTCAGAGACTAAATTGAGTTATTTATAAAATAACATGGACCAAAACGATGTCGTTTTGTTATCATAGAATCCAACTCACTCAATATTTTGTCACATCATTAATGTTGTGACAAAAATCACCTATGGACCTTAACTTGTTCAAGAATGACATTGTCAGAAATCAATTTAATACTTTTTAAATATTAAGGACCAATATAGTCAATAGTAACAAAATGCTAGAGACTAACTTGGGTGTTTACTCTTTCTAAGATTGTATCCTAAGGTTTAGAATATGACAAATATATGTGGGAAATAGAGAATATGTGTGAAATCTTTTTAGATTTATTAGATATATTTATATTTAAAATATATTAGGATTTAAACTTGAATTCTTGGAGATTAAAGATCCTTGTATCTAAATAGCATAAATTGTTCATGTATTATGTTAGAGAAGTGAGAGTAATAGACTTATGAGAGATGATATATAAGGGGCTTTAGACTATATATGAGTATGGAGTTTTTGTATTATTTGTAGGTTTAATTATACTATAAGTTCCTATATTTTTATCAAATTTTTAATTCAGTTCCTATAATTTTAAAGTTTGGAATTGAATCCCTATAATTTAAATTTTTTCTAATTGAGTCTATATTACTCATTTTTGTTAAAAAGATTCCATTTAACCACGTTTTAAAAATATGGTTAAAGAAAAAATACTAAAATTTTTATTATATGTTATTTATATATTTTTATTTTTGTACTTATATTTTGTTTTATAATATATTTTTATTTAAATTGATTATTTAATAAATTAATTTTTTATTATTTTATTTTTATTAAATTTTTATTTATATATTATGATAAGTAAATTAAAATTAATAAAGAATAAAATAATTTTTTAAAATAATATTATAAAATAAAATTAAATATAACATAAATATTTTAAATTATCTAATTTTTAAATTCAAATTAAACTTATTTTTTATTTCTAATTTTTAGATTATGTTTTTTTTTATTTTAACTTTTTCTTTTTATTTTTAATTTTAATTTATGTTATAGTTAATTTTCATTTTAATTTTATTTCTAATTACTTTTATGTTTTTAATTTTTTGTGTTAATTTATTTTAATTTACTTGTAATAAAATATAAATAAAACCTTAGTCAAAAGAAAAACAAATTTTTAAAAAATTAATAAATGAAATAAAAAGTTAAATAAAAATACAATATGAAATTAAATTAAAGCACACAAATAAAATATAAATAACATAATTAAATTTAATAATTTTTTCTTTTCTTTTTTTTCTTTAAACACAATTTTTAAATGTGGTTAAATGATTTTTTTTAACAAAAATGAGTATTACGGACTCAATTAATAAAATTAAAACTATAGGGACTCAATTAAAAAATTTTAAACTATATATAGGGATTGAATTCAAAATTTGATAAAACTATAGGAACTGAAGTATAATTAAATCTTATTTGTATTATCGATCATAGTGAAAATGTTTAGGTTCTGTTTGGTTATCGTTCTCATTTCCTATTTTTTATTTTCTGAATTATCTGTTTTTATAAAATTTTGAAGAAATAAAAAACAGTGAAAATAATAAAATCGTATTTTCTCTAATTTTTAGTATTTCTTTTACGAAATTCTAAAAATAGAAAATTAAAAAAATAAAAAAATGAAATGAAAATAGAAACTAAACTATACTTTATCCTCTTATTAGTTGGATATAGATATGTAATTTGGCGAACCATGTTAAAATGCAGTCATAAGTCAATTTGACTCATTGTAAAATTAAGAAAGTGAAATGATTCATCATACTTGCAAAATAAGGAATTAAATTGAGATTCAACTCTTGATAGTTACCTAAGATGTTTATGATCCACCATTGATGAGGAAGAACTTCAAGCAATCCCTGTATTCTGCGTATAAAAATTAGGATGTCGTTGTTCTATGTCAATGTGGCTGTTAGTTACTTTTTGATCTCTTAAAATAGATTAAATAAAATTAAGAAAAATTGAAAAAAATTTAAAATTAACTACCATTTATAATTTTTATTATTCAAATTCTCTCTCTTTCTATTTATACTAGCGTCTTGTCGGGCACTCCGTGCCCGTTAAGACGCTTTTTTAATTTTTTTTTGTCAATTTATGTTTTTTATTTTTAAATTTTTTCTCATAATAATGGATAAAAAATGATAAATAATATAGAAGATGATTATTAAAGGGAATTATATTTTTTTTAAAAAATTATCATAGTAAATTATATGTAAAAAAAATGAGATAGTTAAAATGTCATTTGAATTAAGAGAGTAGTTATTCTTTTTACTTATTTAATGTTTTTAAGTTTTTTATTTAATTTGAATGGAGAGACAAAAAAGTAACTAACTTTTTGGCAATTCTATTTATAAGTAGTATAGATTTTATACTAATATGTTAATAAATTAAAATGAAATTTGAGAAAACTTTAATTAATTTGAATAGTATTATTTTATAAAAAATTATCAATAAAATTAGAATTTAATTTCAATCCATTATCAGTGTAAAGAAATTTTACAGATACATCTAAACATGGATTGATACATTAGTGAAAGTCTTTAACTCAACCACCCATTAACTAAAAAGTCATATAAAACAATGGATCTGATTGGTTGACAGTGTAAAACTTTTTACACTGCCAGTACATCATAATTAAACTCATAAAATTAAATTAAATAATATTATCTTATAAAACTTTCATCAATGAAAAATAAAAAAGTGACTTGATAGGCACGACAGTGCATGTCGAGTCGCTACTAATTAGATAAAGATTGTTTATAAAGGGTTTGAACATTTTAAAAATTTAATAAAGTGCTTATCATTTATTAGATATAAAATTTTTTGCAGAAAAACTTTCAAAGAATTAAATATAAATTATTATATCAGATTTTTAATCAATAATATTCAATTTGTTAATTATATTTTTATCAAAATTGATTTTAAAAATATTATCGTGCAATGCACGGGGTTCATCTCTAGTGTATGAGTAATCTTAATTTAAAATTTAAATGAGATAAATTTTATTAGCATTGGAAATGATGATTCTTTAACATTTGAACTGTAAAATAATATTTTTGTTGAATATATGTAGATATGAATAGATGAATAAATATAGATAGCTGTACAGATGTATATATAATAATATTTGTTGTACAACATAAATACATCCAATTAGTTTCCAACGTGTGTTATATATAAGACGTAATGTGTGCTATACAACTTATGTTATACATAAGACGTAATGTGTACTATACATATAGCACATATTACGTCTTATGTATAGCACACATTGGATGCTAGTTGGATGTATATATAGATAAGATTTCGAAACGCATATATGTTATATTAACCGAAAACGCGTCACATAAAATTCTATCTGTCATATTAACATAAAAAGGCATTGGTGTTGGTGTGCTTTTCTGTCTCTTTGGTCTCTTGAGTTGTCGGTTTTGAGATGCTCCTATCTCAACCGTTTTTAATTTGTTCCAATTAAGTGCTTTTGTTCGTGACATTCATAACCATGCATGCTTCATTTCATGAAATCTTTAATGGTGTTTGATTGATTCTTCTCCTCTACACTATATCACAGAGGTATACACTTATCGCTTTAGAACTAGTTTTGTTCAATTTAATCCTTTATGTCATTTTCATCATGTTCCTTTTTCCATTCTTTTTGGGTTGCGTAATTGATTAAGTTGATGTTTGATTTTCATTTTCATTTATTCTATTTTCAAAATTTTGTGAATGAAATACTGAAAACAGCTCATTCATAAAATTTTGAAAACAGAGAAAACAAAAAATAAAAACAAAAAAAATGAAAACGGAAATCAAACAACAACTAAGAATTCGAGATAAAATTTCCTCTCTCATATTGGATTTGTTAGCATTTTTTTAACTAAAATCATAATTGTTTATTAGAAGAGAAATGATGATAAAAACACTCTGTAATTTGTATATACCAATATGTTCTGTTTCCATTTGTTTTTGATTTGGGTCTTTGAAATTTTGGCAGGACTCAAATTAGGTACTCTTTTGGTATTCCTAAAGCTAGCCACATGAAACTCAAACCTTCTTGATGTCACCATATTAGTTTCCTTTAATATAATATACCTTTGATTGATTCATAATATGCAACACGAAATTCATCATTCTCTTAAGATGATGAGTCTCAAATCCCCAAATTCATCATTTCCCTCCAAAGAAGGATCATTGTCTCCACCCATTTCCCCAAGCTACATTATTGATCATTGTGACACATTCAAATCAAATGATCCTCCTATAGTTGTAGAAGAAAATCAAGCTAAGGGCAAGAAAAAGGGGAAAAAAGTGTTCCCTCCTCCTATACCCTCACTAGCTAGGACACAAAACCAAGCCTCTCACATGCCATGGATCTTAAAAAGGTACTATACTAGTGAAGGGAGGTTGATCCTTAAGGAGGAGAAGAAGAAGCATCATGGGTACTTTAGAGTTCATAGATCCAATGGTCGACTCACCTTGCAACTTGTTCCCCTAAATGATGATGATTATGCCTTCATGGGGACCAATGCACAAGTAGAAGCAACTAGTCACCATTATTATTATCATGAGAAAAATAAGTTTGGAGGTGAAAAAAAGAAGACCAACATAGTGGCTAATGATGAGCTTCATGTGGAAAACAATAATAATAGTAATAATAATGCTGTAGTAGATGGTAAATATCAATGGTGGACTAAAGTGCTTGAAGTTCAATGATGTAAGATCCAATAATACTACGTGTATAACATAAATACGTCAAACAAGTACCAATGTGTGCTATATATGATATGAGATGTGTGCTATTTGTATATCATACATACGTATAACACACATACCATATCATGTATAACACACACTGGATACTTGTTGGACGTATTTCTATTGTACACATAATATTATTGATGTAAGATCAGCTCCATCATGTATTTTTGGGGTGTCTTTGCATCCAATTAGAACGATTCATGGTTGATTGCTCCATTAATTAATCGTGAATTTATTTGTTTTTGTCGATTATTTTCCTTTATAGAAGGTTAAAATAATTTGATAATTATTTTGTCTACCTTAGTTTTTTCCTCCTTGTGATCACCTGCAATATATGGAGAGTAGCTATTAGCCTTAATAATGGTTGGATAGCTGGGGTTCTTTTCATTTTTCGACTCTATCATGGGTATATAAAAAATTTTGATGCCATTAATCTTATATTTATACTAATAATGTTTCGCTTAATTTGTTAAGTAATAGGAGACAAGATATATAAGATATGAATATAAAGATGATAGAGACAAAGATACAAAGTATAAAATCTTTGTCCATTATTTCTAATTAATTTATCTGTTCCTTCTTGTCCCAACATTTTGACTTTATTTGGAAAACCTAGGAATTGAACTTTTCATCAAATTGAATTCAATTCAATAATCTATTTAGGGTGTCTAGAAATTGTTTTATTTATAGTAAAAATTGAATTCAATTCTATGGTTTGGAGTTCAATTTAGACAGTAAGATTAAATTGCAAATTGATTTCAGGGTATATTTATTGTAAGTAATTTGGATAGATTCTGTTGAAAGATTAAAAAATTTGTCTATAATTTGGCTTGAATTTAAAATTTTTTAATATCCAAATTACCATGTTTTCTTATTTTTTATTTTGACAGTTCATTATCAATTTTTTTTTTATATTTAACATTGTGTTACGTTTTCTTTTAAAATATTCAATTATGAAATATAATAAAAGAAATGTAAAATTGAATCCAATTAAATCTTATTAAAATATTCTAAACATGTTAAGTGAAATTTAATTAAATGATTTATGAAATTCAATTCAATTCATTCTTTATAAAACTGTTCACACCTCGAATTGCGGTACCGGTCCAATTAGCATTTTCTCAATGTAAATATTTGTTTTCATTACCTTAGTAAGTACCCTAAAAACACTCGTTAGCAAAAACTCTTAAAATAATTAGTTATGATGAAATAATTTTAATTGATAACATTTTTGTTTTGGTTCTTAGGAGCTCGATGGACATGTGGGGATTGAACCCCTAACCTTGCACTCAAACCCCTTAGTCACTTGGACCAAGGGAAATGCCACTTGAGCTACACCTCATTGCCATTTTAATTGATAACATGATAATTGATTAGTGGTGATACTATATAATGATTCTATGCTAGATGCCATGGCTTGCACCATACAAATAAGATGATAAACTATTATTGGTAACTGGGCTAACCCATCAAAATGTCAAAAATATCCAACAAAGCCCAATAAGATTAGCTCAGAAGAAAGCACAACATGTTCGGAAAGAGGCAAAATAACACTAACACGTGTGCGCAAGAGAGAAAGGGAAAGGAAGCACTTTGTTTTCAGTTGCATAGATTTTTTAACAAATGCTCGATAACAATAAAAAATTAGCCAAAACTACCAATAAAATTCATTTAATATTTTATGATCCAAATAACATTTTAATTATGAATATATTTTTAATGGGCTGGGTGATCATGACCCAAATTCCTATTTGTTGGCTGTTTTGACTGATTTTTTGTTGTATCGCTAGTCATGCTCCAATTTTTTTTATTTCTTTTCCGGAGTTTGGAAGTGAATAGTATCAATCTATCTATAATCTCTACACACTCTTTTATTGATATGTAATATCATTATTATCTATGGAAAAAAAGAATATACAAATAGTTGAAATGAATTGAATCGAAATCAAAATTGAGAATTATAAAAAATATTAAAAGTGAAGAAAAATGGGGGATCAGTTGGCAAGGGCACATGATTTCGAGGAGAAAGCAGAGAAGAAGGTGAACGGTTGGGGATTGTTTGGATCCAAATTTGATGACGCTGCAGAACTCTTCGACAATTAAAGCTGCAAATTCCTACAAGCTAGCTAAATCATGTTATGTAACTTTTTTTTGCTTTAATTCATTTGCTACATTAAATAAGACAGAATTATAGGAATCGTGACATGTGCATGTTATTGTTGTTGTACGAGGTTTGTTAGGGAGAGAACCCACCACAGCTACTAAAACAACACTCTTTAGTGAACAGCATTGTGAATAATGTTCGGTAAATAGTAATCGTGAATAGTAACAGTATATGTGAACAGTACCGTGTGTGTGAATAGTACCCGTATACAATAGCGGAAGCACGCCCAAATTTGTGGAGAGTAACAGATAAAATAAAACACGTGTTTGACACTTTATGTGAGACCCGCTAAACACTAACAACTAGAAATAATTCGGTTCTGATGTGGAAGATCAGACAGAGCTGCAACAACAGAGCATACTAAGAAATTATCCCTAGTTAATAAATAAATAGGACAAGGAAGAGAGAAAGTAGACACCAATATTTAACGTGGAAAACCCCCAAATAATGAGGTAAAAACCACAGGCCAAACTCCGAAAATGATCCACTATATTTAAAGATAATTACAATATAGTGTATCCTAGTGAGACCTAGAAAATGTACCCAAACCCCCAGTGTATATTTACTTACTACACTCTTGAAATTTACTACCCACTCTCTATTTTTCCTCACTAACACAGAAGCCAAAACACTCAATTTTTGCTTCTGCCTTGATGCACTTCACGGTTTGCATCAAGCTCTATTTATAGAGAGCAAAACCGTGTGCATTAAATGCACTAATTAATTCATCTAGCTTCCCAACCAAATTGCAAGCTGTATTGTGGCAAATGCTAGCCACCTTATTTGACTAACAATTCTCCACATTGGCTTGCATTTTGCAACGATCTTCAACCTCTGCAAATATTGATCAAGTTCAGACAATGCTTGAACTTATCAATGGGCAACGGTTTCGTCATCATATCTGCTGGATTTTCAGCTGTAGCTATCTTTTGAACTGCAACAGTGCCACTGCTGACACTTTCTCTGACAAAATGAAGTCTGACATCAATGTGCTTAGTCCTTTCATGATAGACTGGATTTTTAGCCAAGTGAATGGCGCTTTGACTATCATAATGTACAACTGGTACATTTTGATTCAATCCAAAACTATCCAAAAGACCGTGCAACCATATACTCTCTTTAACAGCCTCAGTCAATGCTATATACTCAGCCTCAGTAGTTGACAATGCCACTATAGATTGCAATGTCGCCTTCCAGCTAATAGTGCATCCAAAGATTGTAAAAGTATAACCTGTCAATGACCTCCTTTTATCTAAATCACCTGCATAATCTGAATCGACATAGCCTACAACTCCTCGATCCTTCTGACCTTCAAACACCAAACAGACATCGGTGGAACCTCTTAAGTATCGCATGATCCATTTCACAGCTTCCCAGTGAACCTTTCCTGGATTGCTCATAAATCTGCTCACCACACTAACAACATGTGAAATATCTGGCCTAGTGCACACCATGACATACATGAGACTGCCAACTGCACTAGAGTAAGGTATACGAGACATCTGATCCACCTCCTTCTCAGTACTCAGACATTCTTTCAAGGAAAGCTTAAAATGTGCAGCTAATGGAGTGCCAACTGGTTTGGACTGATCCATTTTGAAGCGTTGCAACACTTTCATGATATAGTTCTGTTGTGTTAGACACAACCTGCCACAATGCCTCTCCCGACGAATCTCCATTCCAAGAATCTTCTTTGCCACACCTAAGTCCTTCATCTCGAACTCCTTCCCCAACTGAGTTTTCAATATATTGATTTCAGCTTTATTTCGAGCTGCAATCAACATATCATCTACATACAACAACAGATAAATCCTCGAACCATCTGAGAGCTCCTTTGAATAGATGCAATTATCATATTGGTTTCTATCATATCCAGTACCAATCATAAATGCATCAAACCTTTTGTACCACTGCCTTGGGGATTGCTTCAAGCCGTACAATGACTTCTTCAACAGGCACACATGGTCCTCATTATCAGGAATCACGAACCCTTCTGGTTGACTCATGTAGATTTGCTCATCTAGCTCACCATGTAAGAACGCCGTCTTCACATCAAGTTGTTCAAGCTCCAAGTCAAACGTACTCACAATAGCTAATAGGATTCGTATCGAGCTATGCTTCACCACCGGAGAGAATACTTCATGGAAGTCAACACCCTCCTTCTGAGTATAGCCCTTTGCTACCAGTCTTGCCTTGAACCTTGGAGGTTCAATATCAATGATTCCTTCTTTCCTCTTGTAGACCCATTTGCAGCCTACTACTCTTTTCCCCTTTGGAAGTTGTACAACCTCCCATGTCTGATTTTTCTGAAGAGATTCAATCTCCTCATTCATTGATATCAGCCACTCTCTTCACTCCTTGCTTTCAATCGCTTCACGATAGGTACACGGTTCATCTCCAACTGTACCATCTGCCATAGCCAATGCAAAGGCTATAGGATCTTCGTTTGATGAGTCAATTGCACAAGCAACAAAATTCAAATATCTCTGAGGTTTTCGAATTTGTCGCTTTTCTCTGCCAGCGGAAATACTGTATGGTTCTGATTCTCTGGCTTCTTCACCAGCATCTGCATCATCAGGTTCATCTTGTTGTTCTACTTCAGGTTGAGCAGTACCTGAAGTACTCGGCTGACTTTCATCTGCTTCTTGTTTTGACTTCTCGCAGTCAATTTCTAGCTCCACCTGCTTCTGAGCACCATGATCTGTTTCTGCCTCATCTAATATAGACTCCACCTTCTGATTTAACATCGCCGCTTCGTCAAAAGTGACATCTCGGCTGACAATGATTTTGGGCGAACATGCTTTCTCCGTACACCACAGTCTGTAGCCTTTCACCCCTCGTGCATACCCTAGAAATATACACCTTCTTGCCATCGCCTCAAGTTTACCATCACTCACATGGGCATACGCAGGGCAACCAAATATCTTCAAATCAGAATAGTTTACGGGTCGACCGGACCATACCTCTTGTGGAATCTTCAGATCAATAGCAGTTTATGGAGATCGATTTATCAAGTATGCAGTTGTATTGACTGCCTCAGCCCAAAATGATTTGGGAAGTCCAGCGTTGAGTCGCATGCATCTCGCACGCTCTAGAAGTGTTCTGTTCATCCGTTCTGCAACTCCATTTTGCTGTGTTGTTCCAGGTATAGTTTGGTGCCTCACTATACCAGCATTCTTGAAGAACTCCGCAAATTCATTACTACAAAATTCTCCGCCATTGTCAGTTCTCAGTCGCTTGACTGACCGCCCGGTTTGCTTCTCGACCATGGCCTTCCATTGCTTGAATTTGTCGAACACTTCATCATTTTTCTTCAAGAAATAAATCCAGACTCTTCTGGAATAATCATCTATCAACGTAAGAAAATAACGAGCTCCACCCAATGAATTAACAGGGGCTGGACCCCAAACATCTGAATGGACATACTCCAATATCCCCTTGCTGTTGTGTTTTCCAGAACTAAACTTCACACGTCTCTGTTTTCCAAATACACAGTTTTCACATAAACCAAGTTTACAATTCTTCAGGCCCTTCAACAAGCCTTTCCCAGCAAGTATGGACATTCCTTTCTTACTCATATGACCAAGCCGCATGTGCCACAGTCGTGTAGCATCATCACTTCTTTCAGAGGATAAAACAGCAGCAGTTCCGTCAACTGTGCTTCCTTGCAATAGATAGATCCCGCCCTGCAGCTTCCCTTTCATCACCACCATCGAGCCTTTGGTCACCTTCAAGATACCACCCTCACCAGAGAACTTGTACCCATGATTGTCTAGGGCACTCAACGAGATCAGGTTTTTACCCAGTTCTGGAACATGCCATGCTTGAACCGTGCTTTTTGTACCATCATGTAATCTGACTCGGACATCTCCTTCACCAAGAATTGAAATTCTTCTGTTATCACCAAATCTAACTTTTCCCTCCCACTTTTTATAAGAAGAGAAAAAGTTTCGATTTGGTGTCATGTGAAATGATGCACCTGAGTCCAGTATCCACTCATCTCCAGAGTCATTGGTGAATACTGTCAAGGCCGAACCAACATCACTATCATCAGAACTTGCAGCTATGTTGGCAGAACTTTCTGATTTCTCCTTTCTCTGTGGGCAATTTCTTCTAATATGCCCTTCCTGGTGACAATGAAAACACTTTACAGTTTTGTGCTTTCAGGACTTTGATCTCCTTTTATTTGAGCTTTCTGATCCTCTTTCTTGACTACGACCTCTCACGAACAACCCTTCTGCATGATTATCAGCACCAGGTTCTGAAACTATCTTCTGTTGCTCTTTCATCATCAGCGCGTCTTTGACATTCTGCACTGTGATGTCAGATCTACCATATAATATGGTATCACAGAAATTATCATAGGACAGAGGTAATGAATTCAATAAGATCATGGCTTGGTCAACATCGTCTACTGTTATTCCAGCAGCTCTAACATCGGATATCATTCGATTAAAGTCGTCTATGTGATCTTGCATTGATTTATTTCTTGAATATTTGAATGTGTACAATCTCTTCCTTTGATATAGCTTGTTTGATAGCGTCTTCACAACATATCTTTTCTCCAATGCCTTCCATAGAGAATCAGCGGTCTTCTCATCCATAACCTCTCGCAGAACATTATCTGCAAGGCTCAACTGTACTATACTCCGTGCTTTACGCATCGCATCATCCTTCTGATCAGCAGGTACTAGGTACTGATGCCGGCAATTTTCCTTTGCCCTCCAATGCCATTGCAAGACCTTGTTGGTCCAACAATGCCTCCACCTTCAGCTTCCATAATCTGAAGTCGTTGGAACCGTTAAATTTCTCCACTTCAAATTTTGGCATAGACATCTTGGATCCGAAACCAAGTGGCTCTGATACCACTTGTTAGGGAGAGAACCCACCACAGCTACTAAAACAACACTCTTTAGTGAACAGCACCGTGAATAGTGCTCGGTGAATAGTAACCGTAAATAGTAACAGTATACGTGAACAATACCGTGTGTGTGAATAGTACCCGTATACAACAGCGGAAGCACGCCCAAATTTGTGGAGAGTAACAGATAAAATAAAACACGTGTTTGAAACTTTATTTGAGACCCGCTAGACACTAACAACTAGAATAATTCGGTTCTGATGTGGAAGATCAGACAGAGCTGCAACCACAGAGCATACTAAGAAATTATCCCTAGTTAATAAATAAATAGGACAAGGAAGAGAGAAAGTAGACACCAATATTTAACGTGGAAAACCCCCAAATAATGAGGTAAAAACCACAGGCCAAACTCCGAAAATGATCCACTATATTTAAAGATAATTACAATATAGTGTATCCTAGTGAGACCTAGAAAATGTACCCAAACCCCCAGTACATATTTACTTACTACACTCTTGGAATTTACTACACACTCTCTATTTTTCCTCACTAACACAGAAGCCAAAACACTCAAATTTTGCTTCTGGCTTGATGCACTTCATGGTTTGCATCAAGCTCTATTTATAGAGAGCAAAACCGTGTGCATTAAATGCACTAATTAATTCATCTAGCTTCCCAACCAAATTGCAAGTTGTATTGTGGCAAATGCTAGCCACCTTATTTGACTAACAAGGTTAACTGGTTTGCGTTTGCATGGGTTCCTTGGAAATAAATACGTAACAAATATTACGTATGACACACAATACGTATGATACATAGCACACGTTGGATACTATTTGAATGTATAATTATTGTACATACTATTACCGATTGTAAAATCATGGCTAATATGGTTGCATGTGTGTAATGTGTTGTTGTTTTTTATTGTTGTGGAATTTCAGGGGATAAAGCAGGATCCACCTACATCAAGTTGGCAAATTGCCATTTGAAGGTGAATGTGAAATTTTTAATAAATCTTTTGGAGTTCGATAAATCGAGATTTGTCTCTTTGGCTTGGAATGACAATGTTGTCTTGTGGTTTTAGTTGGACAGCAAGCACGAAGCTGATGGAGCTTATGTTGATTCTGCTCATTGTTATAAGAAGACACTAATATAACTGGTATGTATGTTTGTTTGTGTGTAAGTAGTAAATAGTTTGCATGTATTATGTGTGTGAATGATTTCGTATCATTCAATTTTAACATGACTAACCAAATGATCGTGTGAACTTCATATCAAGCTAAAAGAAGCATAGACACCGATACGGAACATGATACAAACACGAACACATACACGGAGACACACCAAACTAAAAAATCACAGGACACGGACATAGCATATATATATGCATGTATGAGGATTTATTCGGTACCCAATATTTTTGTTGGGTATCGGTATCCAATTGTATGTTTAACCTATTAATATATGTTAAAGTAACTATAATTTGGTACCAACAGAGCACGGTGGTCACGATCGCTGCATTCCTAGACGCGTCTCATTCCCAATCACACCTCTTCTTCATCCCTCTCTTGCATAATGCGCTCTCTCTCTAGGGACAAGTTATGGATTGGTTTTTTTATAAAATTAAAGAATATCAATGTAAATTAAATTAATTTTTGAAGATTACTTACCTAACAGGTTACTAGTTATATAAACTTAAAAAATTTAAATTAATTTTATCTATAAACTATACATATACATGTGTTGGGTATCGGTACCCTATATTTTCCTGGGTATCGAATAAAAATCCATGTATATATAATTAATATTTTTTAATAAAATTTCTCTTATTTTGAGTTAAAAATTCATATTTAATTTAAATTTTTTTGGGTCAACTAAATTTAGGTTGGATTTGATTTTATGTTTCTTCATAAAGTATGAAAAGATCAAAAAAGAAAAAAATGTGTCATGTCGTGTAACTGACTTGTGTCCATAGTTTGCACGACCTGTCTGATGCGTGTCAGACAGCGTCCAGCGTGTGTCCAACGCGTGTCCAACCTAAAAAAAATTATTTTTTCTCAGACACGCGTACAAACGCGTGTCCACTGGGTGTCTGTGTCCACCGGGTGTCGTACATATATGGACATGCCTTAGTATCTGTGTGTCCGTGCTTCCTAGATATCAAGTCATTCTTGCTATTATAGAGACATACCAACTTGCCATGTATAGATATCATATACTTGACTGCACATTTACAATGCACTTAGCTCTAAGTCTCAGTTCATCATTTTGCCTAGATTAATCAGATATCAAAATTAATTTTTCTATATGTATTATTACAATTAGATCCATCTGTCTATTTTCTTTTATGGTGGTTGTTTGCTCCTTATTTTTGGATTGGAATTCATGATCTAAGCTTGAAATTAAGTTGGAATTCTTTCTTTTGCTCACTGTGAAGCATGTGCTAGCATGCCATCACTTGCATCAATAAGAAGAAAATAGCACCAAAAACTTCTTTTTGTCTCTTTTAATGCAGAGTCTATATCTTGCTTAGACCAAGCCGTAAATCTTTTCTGTGAAATTGGAAGAATCTCTATGGCTGCTAAATTTTTGAAGCTATGTATCCTTTTTGTTGGAATGAATATTTGTTTGTCAATAATGCTATGTGTATAACAGAAGTACGTCCAACAAATATCCAACATGTGCTATACATGATATGAGATGTGTGTTATACATACGTGTGCTATACAAATAGCACACATCCCATATCACGTATAGCACATGTTGGATAAAAGTTGCTCAATTTGCTGCTCAGCTAGAACAGTGAGTTTTTTTTTTTTTTTTTTAATTTATACTTATTTTAGTTCAACAATATGTTTCATTGATACGTTTCTAGCATTTGGTTTTGAGCAAGTAAAGTAAGAGGAACTTTATTTTAGCCTTCACTTTATGTTAAATTGAATACTCAATGTTCTATATTTTTTTCTTTGGCATAAATCTGCAGATATCAGAAGTCGATTGAGATTTATGAAGATATTGCTCGCCAATCTCTCAGCAATAATTTGTTGAAGTATGGAGTTAAAGGACATCTTAATGCTGGAATTTGCCAACTTTGTAAGGGAGATTTTATTGCTATCACCAATGCATTAGAGCGATATCAGGTCTAATATTTTTCTGTTTACTTCTTGAGATTGGGAACACCACTGATTGCTCATTTCTTAGGAATATGTATTTGTTTTTGCAGGATTTGGACCCAACATTTTCAGGCACACGCGAATATAGACTTTTGGCAGTATGTCTTCACTTGTAGGATTTGGTTTATTTTGTCTGAATGTTATGTTGAGTTAGTGATTCATTGAAAAATTGACTATGTCAAGTGTTTGATGCGAGAGTCACGGTTACTCAATGAACAAAATTGCCAATTTTTTGTTTACTCCAATTTTGGAGTCACTGTTATTGGAAGGGAGTCATTGTGTGCTTGTTTTGATGTACAGAAAATACAATACACAAATACAGATACAAAAAATACAGAAACAGAAAAATTTATGTATTTTGTATTGCGTTTGTTTTTTATGTACAAGACAGAAAATTTTATGTATAAAAAGTCAAATATACCCCTAATAATAAAATTTAAAAAAACACCCACCCAACCCCCTCTCTCTCTCATCCCCCCTCTCTCTCATCCCCTTCTCTTTCACTCTCAGTCTCTCACCCCTCACCTATGTCCATCACCACCATCTCTCTCTTCTTCCCTTCTCTCTCACGGAGCCATGGTCGCCAGTGTCACAGACTCGCAGGAAGCAGCAGTAGCAAGGTCACCATTGTCGCCGATCTTAGAGCAGTAGCAACGGCGATGTTCGAGCAGCAGCAGCGGCAGCGACGCGCGACCTTAGACCTTGGAGCAGCAGCGGCGACACGAGACCTTGGAGCAGCCACATCGGCGACCTCGGAGCAGCGGCGACGGTGACCTCGGAGCAGCGGTGACGACGGCCTTCCGAGCAGCAGCAGCGCGCAACCTCGGAGCAGCGGAGACGGTGGCCTTCTGAGCAGCAGCAGCGGTAGACTTGGAAATTTGTTAAAAATAGTGAGGGTATGTTGGTCCAAAATTATTATAAAGTTTGTGTATTTGTGTATCTGTATTTGTGTCCTCTCCTTCAAGAGATACACAAAATACACATTTTTCTTGTACAGATACAGAACTTTGTGTATCTGTCTCACAAAACAAACAACTCAAATTTCTGTATCTGTCTCTGTATTTCTGTATTGTACCTCCAATCTGCCTTAGAGTCATTAAAAACAAACACTATCTTATAGATCAGAATGTGGGAACCAGGAACTTTTTCGATAGATGCCTCTTCTATTACGCATGTAGAACAAATATTTATTGTTTATTTTACAACATTATTATCTTATTGCATTCATTGATTCCTTATGATGGGCAGGATATTGCTGCTGCGATGGATGAAGAAGATATTGGGAAGTTCACTGATGTTATCAAGGAATTTGATAGCATGACCCCTCTGGTAAGCATCAATTTGTTGAAAATGAGAGAATTTTTTCATTGGTGTCTAACTAGAATATTTCCAACATAGCTTATATCGATATTATCTTTGCATGTGAACATAATTTATCATGAATGAATTGCCTCATTTTCCATTTCACACCAAATTAATAATAAATTCTTTTAAATTTGCTTTCAAATTTTCTGGGTCAGAGTCAGGGAGTCAATGAAAAATTGACTCTGTCAAGTGTTTAGTGTGAGGGTCACAATGACTCAGTGAACAGAGTCACAGCGACTCAGTGAACAAAATTGTCAATTTTTTGTTCACTTCAATTATGGAGTCATTGTGTATCAGAAGGGAGTCACTATGTGCTGGAAGGGAGACACAAATATGTGAGAGTGTGTTCGGATCCAATTTTGAAGTCACTGTAACTCTGACTCCATGACTCCATTAACTTTGATTCCAAAGTCACTGAAAACAAACACTACCTAAAAGATTGACTCATTTCTAGTTGTTACCTTGGACTTTTCAATTTAACTGCTAAGATAGATGGATTGCTGGATTATTCATTCCTGCAATATCACAAAACTTATTCTCTATTTTTCACTTAATTGTACAGATTGTGACATATGGATCAGACAATATAATTCAGACTTTTCATAAGAAAAAATTGTCATAACTTTCTTGTTTTCTCCATTTAATTGTGATAAAGTAAATTATGGACATGTATGATCTTCCCTCTTTTGCTTTTTATGAAAACCTCTATCCTTAATGTTTAATCAATATTGCATGTTTGCATGAATGTTGTGCAGGGCTCCTGGAAGACAACACTTCTTTTGAGGGTGAAGGAGAAATTGAAAGCCAAAGAACTTGAGGAGGATGATCTTACTTAAATTGCACCTTACTACTTAGTGAGTTTGGACTTCATGTTTGATGATTTTGCCTTGTATTATCTATTATGCTTGTCTTGTCCAAATTGTTCATCTTACATATCTACTTCTATTAAGTTTTCCTTAATTTAAGGGTAATGATAGGTTGACATTCATATAAAATGTATGGGGTGAACATCCATAATAATTTGATATCAGAGGTCATTATTTTGGCATCACGATACCATTATTTGGCATCAATTATGGATGTTCATTCTATATAGATGTCAACTTATCATTTTTCTTAACGAAACTTGCTTTTGGTTTCAATTGAAGTCTTCTTCTGCTAGAGTTCATGAACTGAGTTCATTGTGTGAGGTTGCTTGAGTCTAATGTAATCTTATGTTTATTAGATTTGTACAAAATTGTTGCTTCATAAAGAGCTATTTTTTGCAAGCTTATTTGGCACGATGAAATATATATACAACTTATTCATTATCTTTAAATTACTTTAGTAAAAGTAATAATAATGAAAGGCCCTAAGGATGCATTTTCACAACTCTCAAGTCACATCCATTTAGTTAATTTAAAGTGAATGGATTAATTAATAATAATCTTATAAAATGAGACACCAATTACAAATGGAAAAGTATAGAGGTACAACACAAAATAGCAAACCTAGAAACAAGTCATTCATTAATGGCATTAAGTTGAAAAACCAAAAATGAAAAAAAAATATTACACCAATTAATCATAATGTTACACCAATCAATATAATAAATATCAATTAATTTTATATTAATGTCTTTAAATTAATATAATAGAAATTTAACTCATTTCATTTTAAAACAATCTTAGTCTAAAATCAATCTTATATTCTAAAATTTTAGTTAAAAGAATAATTTTTATTAGCTAAATAATAACTTTCAGTTTTTTTACTTTATCTATATGTGCCAATTTAACAACAATAGAGATTTTTCGGCCCTTTACAGCCAAAACATAAAATGTGAAATCACAATTGAAACAAATTAAAAAATGAAATATTATTTCTACCATTACTCTCCAGGTGAAATGAGGCTTTGATACAAAAATGGTACAGTGTGCATAACAACATTATGATGATATCAGCATGTGAGTGATTTATAAAATGAATAAAAAGTAACATAAAATTCATGGGTATTATAGGAAAATAGAAAAAAATTGGACCCTTCGATGTGATTTTCGTCCATATCCTTGAAGAGAAATTTTTAAGGAATTATTAGGTGCATGAGATTTTTTTATTCTGCACACATTAATTATTTTATTCTTTTATTTGAAATTGAATCTCTTTTCTTTTTAATATAGTTGATATTTTGAATTATATGTCATATAATGAATAATACAGAATAAAAAAATCTTTTACTCTCTCGATGCACCTAATAATTTTTAAAAAATTTTGTATGGACCTCACAAATTCTTTCCTAACAAATAAGGGAAAATCACCTTATTCCCTCTTATTTCCTTCATCTCTCAATTTTTCCTGCCAATCTCAACCAAACAATACCGAAAGAAATCCAAATACATCATTTTTTAGTGCACATATTACAGGGTAAGGATCATTTATAAACCAGTTTGACTTGAGTTGCATCAAATATATGTTGTGATTGTATATCCATCGTACAAAAGGTTGACATGACACAAAATTCGATATGCGCATACTATTCACGTGGAAATTATTTCTGCATCTTTGATGTATGCATTTTTATATTTTTGGTGTGTGCAATTGTGTGTGATTGGTGCGTGCATTTATGTATTTTTGGTGTGTGCATTTGTGTATGTTTGACAAGTGTATTTCTGTATATTTTGTATGTATCACTGATATGTTTGATGTGTGCATTTTTGTACGTTTGCTTTGTGCAATATGATATGTTTGGTATGTGTATTTTCTGCATGTTTGGTGCGTGCATTTGTGCATTTTTGGTGTGTGCATTTGTGTATGTTTGACAAGTGTATTTCTGTATATTTTGTATGTATCACTGATATGTTTGATGTGTGCATTTTTGTACGTTTGCTTTGTGCAATATGATATGTTTGGTGTGTGTATTTTCTGCATGTTTGATGTGTGCAGTTAGGTCATTCAAGTAAAAAATTTAAAATTATTATCTTTCATTCTAGGTGAAGGATTGGTTGGAGTCCCTTAGTTTGACACCAACGTAAACCCCATCAAATTATCTAACTATGTGATAATAAAATTGAACTTAAATATTAAAAGATATATTTTATTTTTGCATATATAACCCTTTTATTTTAATTTTTTTTACAAACATAGTATAATAATCTTTATCTTTCTCTCATTCCTAATTGTGAATTCTCATCCTTCGTAGTCACACTCACTTGATTCTATTAATTGATATAATCCAAAAATAACATATGTTTACATAGATTTGGTCTATATAATCAAGCATGAGTCTCATAATCACTTTAATCTTTAAAACATTGAACCTCTATAATAAAACCTAACAAGATCAATTCATATTGGGAGAAAAACAAAAATCAAGCAACGGTTTTTTTAATGCACTAAAATGATTAGAGTAACTTATGCGAAGATGAGAGTTAAAATACACTAAAATAAAAGGAGGTGAGATGTGTTTACAAAAATAAAATAAAATGATTATATATGCAATATATATATATATATATATATTTAATATTTTATTTCATTTAACTTTATAATTATACATGGATCTATATTGAAGTCAAACAAAAGAGGCTCCATGAAATCCTTCACCTTTATTCTAATTCATAAGTTTTTGAATGTAACTCACCAAATTTTTTTCTATTTAATTTGATTTCATTATGAATGTGTTTGGAAGCTTAAATTATGAGAATTGATTTGATTTGAAATTGAATTCTATTGTTTGAAATGAACAAAACTGAGAAATGATTTCATTTAGAATTCCTTGAAATTCTATTCCTTTATATGTACTAGCGACTCGACAGGCACTACCGTGCCTGTTAAGTCGCTTTTCTATTGTTTTCCCTACGTAACACTCTCCTCCTACGTAACACTCTTCCCCTAGCGTCTTGTCGGGCACTCCGTGCCCGCTAAGCCGCATTTTTATTATCGATTCATATCGTTTACTTTTTTTTAATTTTTTATATAAAATAAAAAAAATAAATAGTCAAAAAATAATATGTAAATAGAAGTAGTTATGTTTTATATTTATTTATTTTTTAATTTTTTAATTCTAGAATTGAAAAAATAACTATCCAAATGAGTGTGGACACCAAAAGGTAGTTATTTTTTCAATCCACTTTATATATAGTATAGATAAATCTTGCAAATTTTGATTGAATTTGAAAAGAATTCATTTCATTTCCATAAAATGCATTTCATTTTCCTCCGATTCATTTAATTTCCTATAATTTAAACATCCAAACACACTCTATATAATTTTTCAATACATTCTCTCTTTGTGATATTAAATACTTCAAAATTAAAAGAAAAAATGATTTGGAAGGTTAATAATTAGTTATCTCGTTAATTAAAAAAATTATAGTTTTGCACACACCAAACATAAAGAAATAAACACATCAAATATATACAATTGAACAGACCAAAACAAACAAAATGCACACACTAAAACATATAGAAATGCACACACCAAAAAACTACAAAAATGCATAGTGAACCGTGTTTTCTCATTAAATACGCGCATTGATTTCTGTGTCACGTCAGCCTTTTATATAATGGATATATGATGACTACGTATACTTGATGTACACACAACTTTATTAATTTATAAACTGTAACATATTTTGTATTACATTTATTCTCCATTTATAATGCATTTCCATCAATCATTTCATTTTTTTTAAAAGACTTTGTTGCAAGTACTTTATTAGGCTTAATAACTTTGGTTAGGATATGGAATTTGGATATAATCTTTTTATTCTAAATATTTATAATCACTTTGAAAGAATATATTACATAACCATATATTATAATAAAAAAAATTATTTATCTTTAACTTTATTTACTAAGAGTATTGCTATGTGTACAATGAAAAATAGTCAATATGTTATGCATACCAAATATTATATATTATGCAGACTATGTATCACATATTGTAAAGAAAGATAATATTATAATATATGATATATATTATGCATAACATATCATATATAATGTATATAATATATAATATATGTTGTGTATATTATATATTGTATAATCTATTGACTTTTTATTGTGTATTGAGATTTTTCTTTTTCTTAGTATTAATATATTATATATACATGTAGATACGTCCCGTGCGATACATATACTTAGGACATATGGGTTAAGGAATAATAGAAACTTAACCCTTTCTTCCTACTGTAATAATTCATCAATGAGGGTTGACACACCTGTGGTTCAGTCTTTTGTTCATGCTAGATGTGGTTTGAGTTTGAATTTTGGGGAGCCCTCTTTGGTGAACGATTTGTAAATTCTACCATAAATCCTCGTATGCCCTGGCTCTGCTCGGCATAGGGGTACGCCTCCCCTAATCTAAACTTTTTTTATAAAAAAAAATTCATCACAAATGTTTGGGGCCCAACAAAAAACCAGCCAAAACATCCAATAAAGCCCATTTAACACTCTATGGCCCAAATAACACTTTTAATGATGAGTATATTTTTAATGAGCTAGGTGATTGTGACCCAAATTCCTATTTGTGAACCTGTTTTTTTTTTATTGTGCCTCTAACCATACTCATAGAGTCATAATCAATATAATTAACGTGTAACAAATGAATCTCTTGACATGCTGCACCTAAGAATTTATCAGGAAAGAGACTATCAACCTCTCATTTGTGCTTCATCATCCTTTCAGCAACTCTTTCCCTCTACCCACACCATTGACCCCGCCGATCCACTCTGCCACCAACCGCCGCCTCCTGAAGCGGCTAACCTCCTGCGCCTAGCATCATCGCGCTTCCAGCCGCCGTCCTCCTGAAGTCCCGTGCCGCCGGCCATCCTCCGGCAGTTCCGCATCGCCGGCGCCACCGCTTCCCTCCACCATCGCCCTTCCTCTGCTGTCTGCGGTTTAGGTAAGTTTAATTCTTCTTCTTCTTCTTCAGATTCTATGCTCAGTATGCCTTTCTCTTTCTGCTGTTTGTAATTTTTTGTTACTATTTCTGCTCCTTTGCTGTTTGTATTTACTGCTTAGGTCATTGGATTTAACGCTTCCTTGTTGCTCTTCTTGTGTAAGCTAATATCGCTATGTAAGATGTCTATACTTGACACTAATTTGTGCATCTTAAGCTCTATAACTTCAAATTTTGACTTTTACTTTTCTGGGGTTTCTGTACTATGACCATATATTATTTTGTTATACCATGATGTTGTGAGGATGTAAATTTGAGGGTGCTTTTCTATGTTTCTTTCAGCTGTTCGGTGAGATGAATCTATTGATGTTTTGGGTATATGATTTTGGGGTTTGACCTTGGTCTTCTAATTTCTTGTTTGTGAATTGTGAATTTCAATCAATAATCAGTTTAGAATTACCTCTTTGATGGGTAATAATTGATTATAACATGCTTGTGTCTTGAATTTCATGTGCTTGGTTGCCATCTTTGTTCTTATGGGTTCATATGAGATTTGCCATGGATTTGAGTTCTTAAAACAGATTGTTCTATTTTTTGTCCTTGCAGTAATTTGTTCTTTACCCTGATTTGGACCTAGGAAATATCAGACTTTCATATCAGAATGGTTTCTGTTGATAATGGTAAAGATGAAATTGAGGAATCTAATGGAAGTAAAGAGTTGGAGTTTGTTTCGGTAGATCTTTCAACTTCTAGAAGAACATTGCTAAGCAGTGAAAATCCACCGAAAAAGTTCCACGGCACCCTGGGTTCTATTCCCAAATCCAATAGGATCAAGCTCTTTCAATTTGGTTCTGCATCTGCAAAGTTCAAGCGGCTTGCTACTGCGAAAGACCAGTTTTCGCAATCTGTGCCTTCCCCTCATAGCTTGAGGAATAGCTTGAGGGAACGCTTCAGTGGCATGTTTTCTAAGAAGCTTGACTGGGGCGCACTCAAGAAGATGTGCGTAGAATGGATTAGGGACCCAATGAACATTGCCCTTTTTGTGTGGATTGTGTGTGTAGCTATTTCGGGTGCAATTCTGTTCCTTGTCATGACTGGAATGTTGAATGCTGTGCTGCCAAAGAAGTCCCAGAGGAATGCATGGTTTGAAGTAAACAATCAAATACTGAATGCATTGTTTACCCTTATGTGCTTATATCAGCACCCAAAAAGACTTTACCACCTTGTGCTTCTGTGTAGGTGGAATCCGAAAGATATATCAAGACTTAGAAAGGTGTACTGTAAGAATGGGACATATAAGCCCCATGAGTGGGCACACATGATGGTCGTGGTCATTCTACTTAACGTGAATTGTTTTGCTCAGTATGCACTTTGTGGTCTGAATTTGGGATACAAAAGATCTCAGCGGCCTGCCATAGGAGTTGGAATATGTATATCTTTTGCAATTGGTGCACCTGCATTTGCTGGTCTGTACACCATTCTTAGCCCTCTTGGTAAAGATTATGATTCTGCGATGGACGAAGAAGCGCAGGTTCAAATTTCTCCTGCTCAAAAGCAAAAGCAGATGAGGGTGAAATCATTTGAGAAGAAATTTTCATTTGCAACCAGAGATCAGCAAAGGATCATCGAAAATAGTCCTCAGTGGCGCGGAGGAATACTTGACATTTGGGACGACATTTCTCAAGCATATCTATCACTTTTCTGCACTTTTTGTGTCTTTGGGTGGAACATGGAGAGACTAGGTTTTGGAAACATGTATGTTCATATCGCCACTTTTATGCTGTTCTGTATGGCTCCATTTTGGATTTTTATATTGGCTGCAGTTAATATTGAGGATGACACAGTTAGGCAGGCTCTAGTAGCTGTTGGTATTCTTCTATGCTTTTTTGGTTTACTCTATGGCGGTTTTTGGAGGATCCAAATGAGAAAGAGGTTCAATTTGCCAACTTACGACTTCTGTTGTGGAAAGGCTTCAGCTTCTGATTGCTCACTTTGGCTATGTTGTTGCTGGTGTGCTCTTGCACAAGAAGTGCGAACCGGTAATACCTATGATATTGTGGAAGACAAACTATCCAGGAAAGAAACCCATACTGGTGAACAAGTGCCGATTTCGCCTTTGCCTCGGGAAGATGTGGCATCAACCAAATCTGGCACAAGTTCTCCTCTGGGTAGCAACTCTTCGCCTTCCATGTTCAAAGCACCTAGCCCTCTAAGTTCAAGCAGCGTCTTAAAGGGATATCAAAGTCCAAACAGGCCACTATCTACTGTAAAAGAAGAGCACTTTGAACAAGGTAAAAATGGAACAATGAATCCGCCAACACCGCCATCAATAGACAGAGAATCCCCCTAATTCTTGAAGGTAAAAAGGCAGGGATCTTTCCTGCATGCTCTTTTGTATATGACACTGTATGGTATGGTTCATCAAATATTTTCAACATTCAACAGATCCTAAGTCATGGTTTTGATCTTCAGTTTTCCTTGTACCATGTACTCATTTACACCAACCATGTAACATATGTTAGGAAGCAGATTTTAGATTTTGATATCAGCCACATTATGTAATTAATTGAGTAGAATCTGTGTGAAGTGTGAGAACTTGAGTTTTTTTTTTTTTTAACAATTTTTTCCACATTCACCTGTCATGAAATAAATGTGGAGAGCATTTTAATTTTTGATGTGTATTCCTTCTAGTGAAAGTGTAAAATTAATTGTTGCGGATGAACCAGAACCAACTTGTCTTTGGAAGATAACTTGGTCGAGACCTTAATAAAATGATTGTATTATCCCAAGTTCCTAACAAGTAGCTAATCTGTGTTGAGACTTGTTATGCAGTCTTTTGCAATCTTCTAGTGAAGGAATTGAGGATCCAAAACAATTTCTTCTGATAGAACATGCATTTCATCTGTAGTAAGTCATTTTTCTGAATCTGAATTTTTTTAGAGTTAAACTTCACATGTAAGTCATTTTAGTTTCACTTTGATAGAGATCCAAGTTAATTAGAGCAAGGGTTTAAATTGTATTTAGAGATTGTTTGGGAGTGAGGCATGAAAGGCATGAATGAATGAAGAGTTTTGTAACTAATTGAGCCTTGGTGGCAAGTAGCTGAGCATTTTGGGTGTGGACAGAATATTTGCTAGGATTCTGTTATTGGGGGTTTAAATAGCATAAGCTCAGAATGAGAGGTAGGCTTGATTTTGGAATTTGGCTAGGAGAGTAGGAGCTGCTGAGTGCTCTATTTCCTTTTTCCTTTGTATTATGTGTCTAACCATTCTATCAATATCTCTTTCTTTCTCTCTATCTCTGGTTTATTTTTGCTCTCTATCATTTGGTATAAGTAGCACTTTCCAGAGAGCACAGTTTCACTAAGTCGAGAATAATAATGGAGAATCGAGTAGACGATTTGGAGAAGAAGTAAGAGGAAGTGACACGTCTACTTAAGGAGGACTGACAGTACCCTCAGTGTAGTCGACTTCCTGTTTAGGAGAACGATGAAGCCCGATATGTTGTAGCTAGTCCTCATGTGCACCCTTACTCTTGATTCAAGGATGGAATCTCCAATGGCAATTTTACTCTCCAAAACCCCATGGTCTCAATCTCTCTCTGAACCTTTACAGGAAAACTCATTGTTATGTGATTCTATTTTTCTTCCATCAACTTCCCATCCTAAGATGATTCACAAGGAGGCTTCCATCAATCTTGGTCCACACTTTTAAAGTATATTTTAAATATAATATAATATTTAAAGTATCAAACACTAAATAATTTACAATTTTTCTTGCTTTTACCGGGACATAATTTTTTTTCATATAATACATGCATATAATTTGGGAATCTTAACTGTACTCCTTTATATACTTGTAGTAAACCTAGTTTATAATTTTATTTATTATAAAGTTAATAGTCAAGTAATATAATATTTATAGAGAATAAGCTCATATTCAACAAGATGTATTATTAGAGGATAGTTTTGATATTTTATATTGATATTAGAGTGTGTCTGTATATAAAGGTCACACCTGATTGTAATTCACACAATTCTACATCATTCTATTTCATTATATTTTCATTCCACTTTTTCTATCTCTCTTTCTCTTTAATCTTGTGGATGATACCATGAATTTCACATGTATTAATCCTAAATAATTTTAACTTTATCAAATTACTGAATTTTATGATAACCCAGGTCAGTCAAACAATTGTACGTATATAATTATACAAATCTGTAAATTACAAATAAATTCTAGCAACATTAAGGTAATCTTTGGTTCTTCACCCACTCATTTGGCGAAGATGAACACTAAAACCATGAAATGAAAGCATATATATACTTTTTTTTTCCCGGTAAATGGGGCTAACATCCAAATAAAGAAAAAGAAAACTTGACTACAAAAGAGGAACTGAAACACCGCTTATTAACAACAATATAACATATAATGTCCGGTCCTTTACCATTTAGTGCGAGCTTCCGAGATAAAGAGACTAGACATTACGGTTGACAATGAACATCTCCTTGAAAAAAAAACAACAATATCATAGATAGACACCGAGTTATGTCACATTATCTTGAAAACTACTCCTGTGATGATTTTTATGGATCTCTTTCTCATTAGTGTCTCCCACTCGTTTATTTCTTCTGTGCTTCTTCAAAGACCAAAAGAAACACCCAAATGATCTTTTGGCCTTGGAACCTGTCATGCCTTTCTTGGCTCTTCCCTTTGTATCTTCTTCTTCCTTCATTTTGTCCTTATACAGCTTCCGCAACACATAAGCTTCAGCAAGATCAACTCCTGCCATCTTCTCTGTCTGCACTCTGCAGCTAGAAAATACGAAAATATGTAGTGTGATTTTGGGAGGACTTCATTAATGTGGTTGATATAATTTATAGACACGTGTGTGTCGTATTGACTTGGCCATCAAGCAAAAATAATAGAGTATAAATTATGACAAAATATCAATTGTAAAAATTATTATTAACCAAAATAATCATATAAAAAAGAAAAATTTAAAATACATACCTTCCAACTTAAAATAATGTCGAACAAATTGTTTTATGATAAAAAAGTTAAGTTGGTCCATACCAATTCAAAATATTAGACAAATTAATTTTTTTATATAGAGATCAATTTAATTATTTTCATAAATTTTAAAAAAATAATTTGTTTGATTTTTTTATTTATCACACATTTTAATTTAAAAAAAATATTTTAAATTTATGTTTCTATTTCTATTTCTGAGGAAGAATTAATTTGGTCTACAATAATTTTTTGAGAGATTGAATTTTGGGCGTTTCTCATAAATTAATAATGAGTTATGCTACATGTAAACCATAAAATCAGTCCACATATGTAATAATTCAATATTTTGAAATTAGTAATCAAACTTTTATTATTAGTTATTATACATTAATCCAACATTTTCAAAAGTTGAATTACTAGTTTCAAAAAGTTAATTATTATACATATAATGACTAATGATCACTTATTTTATAATTTACACACATCATTTCTCGTTAATAATATATGCGTTATGAGTTACATTTGACTACTCTGTTGATGGTGGAGAGATGTCTATCACGCTTTTGTTTGGTTGTCCGTGTTAATCTAATAATCTTGGTGACCAAGTAATTTTTGCGCGTCTTATGACTCTTTTCAAAACTTGGACTCAGTCCAAAAAAGTAGCCAGAGAAAGACTTCAAGTCTCTAGCTACAATAGCCTCAACTCCTAAATACTCCTTCAGGAATCCTTCAACCATGACCCTAGGCATCTTACTAAATGCAACCCTTTTCTCATAAAACATTACAGCTTCAAAGCCTTCCCACCCAACATCTTCTAAGAAGAATTTTGGAAGAACAGATAACCCTGTTATGAATGTGCCTTTAATTTTTTGAGACCAAAAAAGCACAAGAAAACCATAAGGTTCAAACCAAGATGGTGTTCACCCATAAGCCAAACCAAAGGGTATGACAGAAACAAAATGAGGGATCTAAGAACCCCACCAGCTTCAAAAGCAACCAGCATGAAGTAAGGGAACAATGAACTAGATCTTAACAAAGCACCCTCAAAGTCAAAAGCTAGTGTTTTATTTGCAAGTTGTGTTTTTTTGGGATACATTGTGCAAAATAGGTTGTTTCTTCCTACCCTCAACAAGGTTAGAAAATTTGGCTATACAATTGAAAATGATTTCAAAGATTGGTTTTTTGATGCCATTGTTAAGCAATAAATAGAAAGGACTTCAAACTTCAAAAGAGTACCTACTTTTCTTTTTGCATCAATACGAGTATATGACACACTAGACTAGAGTCATAGACTATGATAGTTCTCTGTTTTAGAAGCCTAAGAAATAAATAAAGTGAAGAGTGCGTGGCATCAATAGAGTTAGGATTAATTAAAATTTCTATACTGTTGATGGGAAATTTGTTTTTGTTTTTCATCAGGTTAATTCAATAAGTAAGAAAGATAAAATAGAGAGATAATTATTTAAAAGAAAAACTAAGTTGATAAAATGTAGAATCGATTTGTTTGTGAGTAGGATATTTATTTAATAAAATAGAATATATAAATAGCATTATTGATTGTAGATATGTATTTATCTATCTATTTATTTGGGATACAAAATACATTTTTTGTATATTATTATAAAAGATATTATATCAATATCATTTATCAAATATCCTCATTTTATATATTGTCTTGTATTTTCTATCTTACTTATTCAAATAAATGCAACCAAAATCATGTTATGTTTTTTAAAAGTCAAAACTATTGTTTTGGTCCACTGACTTTCTTAAAATTCTGACTTTGGTTCAATTTATTTTAATTTGTCAATTTTAATCCACTTTATTTTATACCGTTATCACTTTTGGTCTACTTCCTTTTTATCACTTTTGGTCTACCATTTAAAAGTGGTTAGTCATTTTGGTCCATGTCAGCATGATCAAAGTCCACATCAGCATGGTCAAAGTCCATATCAGCATAGTCAAAGTCCATGTCAGCAAAATCAAAGTCTACGTCAGCACAATCCAAGTCTATGTCAACATAGTTAAAATCCACATCAGCACCGTTAAGTCCACGTTAACATCATTAAGTCCATGTGATCAGTATTGTTATGTCCACATCAGCAAGGCGGACCAAAATTACCATCTTTCAAAAAGTATTGGACCAAAATTGACAAATTAAAGAAATAGATCAAGATCAGAATTTGAAAAAAAGCCAGTGAAATAAATTTATAGTTTGAACTTTTTACAAACATAATAAAGGGTATTGATGAAGTTCAGATACCAATAATCACCCCAAAAGTTGTCCCCTGGGTTTTCATTGTGAATTACTTCACTGTTATCATGAAACTTATTTTCTTCTTTAATGTGTGAGTTATTACTTATTACTCATATTAATATTAATAATATTAACGATTTTGCTAACAAGTGCCCTAATATTAATATTAAGGATTTTGCTAAAAGGCACTTGTTAAGATAACAAAAGTGAAAAGATTCACCTTGAAAACATGCATTTTAATATTTTCTATGTAATAGACTCACCATAACTTTTTTAATTTTTTTAAAATTTTCCTTTTTTTAGTAACCTTAACCAGTACCTTAAGGGCACTTATTAGCAAACCCCTGTTTACTGATATTAATACTAATACTTTGAATTTTTTCAATGTGACCTGTGTGTTTTCAGCGTTGAAACTTTACTCGACTGTGTATACTAATTAATCCTGGGTATAGTTTACCTATGAACTCTATAGTCTATAGCATGCTCTAATTGTTCTCCCTATTAAATGTCAATCAAGTTTCAACCATCTATATTACACACACATGCATTATATGGATGTAGCAATATGAGCGCACAAAAAATCAGGCAAAACAATTAATAAATAGGAATTTGGGACACAATCACCTAACCCATTAAAAATATACTCATGATTAAAATGCTATATGGGCTATAAAATGCTAAATGAACTTTGTTGATTATTTTGGCTGATTTTTTATTGTTCCCCAAACATTTGTGCTGAAATATAATCTGACACGTAACAACCTAATTTCACTAATGTACGTATGAAACACAATATAATTTCTAAATGTTTAAAATCTAGAGCTATAAATCAGGATTTTTTTCCAATAAAATAAAAAAATATTAATTTCATAAATACAGTGAGAGACATTAATTTTACATAATGTCCTATTTCTTATTTTTTTGGGTGAAAATCGTAGCATTGCTACAAATTTCTTGCCATTCTTTCATGTTCGTGGAATTTCTTTAGATTTTCTTTGTGTTTCTAGAAATGGTAGGAATCCTACAAATTCCTTGCAATTGTTACAAAATTAGTAGGAATCCTATGAATTCCATATGGCTATATATTGTCTCACCTTTCTTATGAATTTTTTGCTCTCTCTCTAAAATTTTCTTTCTCCTTAAAATTATTTCTTTTTCCTAATCTACTACTATTAGTGGAATGATGACACATGATAATCTCGGAGTCACTTCAAAGTTTCATATTACATGAAAATTGAATGTCATTGTTAGTTTTTAAAGATAAACTTTTAGTTTATATTTTTACTGATAGTATTTTATTTAGTATAGTATTATTTGAGTTAAGGATTATTATAATTTTAGTTAATATTGATTAGTGTCTACAATTTAGTTAGCATAAATTATTAGGCTAGTTTACTATAAATATAGGTTAGGTTAAATTGCTAATAATTCATTTTTTAGTAATAGTTGTCATTACTATACTGTTATAAATAATTTTAGACTTAATGTTTTTGTAGTTATAAATTGTTTGTTTATATATTAAACTTAAAAATAATTTTAATCAGTAGATTCATATAAATTATTTATAACATTTAGGATTGGTAATATTAATTAATTTGTTGACAATTATTTATAGTTTATGGTTGGTTAGATTATTAATTTAAGTTATGTTTGTTTAGGATTGGTTAGATTAATATTAGTTATTTTTGTTTATGTTTTTTTAGATTAATTATATAATTTTATTCACTAGTATGCTACACGTGTACTCCGGATTAGATGTTATGTGGTGCACCTTGGCCACAACATTTGTTAGAGTATCATCTATGGAGGGCTAGTTTCTAGGAGGTGCAATAGTAATGTATGTGATCGCACATTCTAGGGGAGCAGTTGTGCTTGCTTGTTTGTTCAGGAATTTATGTCGAGCGCATAAGTACACGGTTACAGACATTGGTGGTTGTATGCCGTTATTTTTGTCGTGGGCTTACTATCGCATACCATATGTACGACCAACACATTTTGATGACACATATTCTTTTATCGTGGGCTTACTATCACATATCATTCCCATACGCACCCGTTCCAAACACCCATGTCAAGAATAACACATATTGCTGTTGGGAGGATATGGCAAACAACTAGGGAAAGGAAGTTTTAAGTGGAGATTCACCGACTCAAGTATTGATCCAGAACTTAGTTCTACCCCTATCACCAATTTTTTAGATGATCCCTACTTTAGTTATTTGATCAACTGTACTACTTCGTTACTCTTCACGATTTTCCTAATGTCGCCCCAAAGACCTATTTGCTTGCATCCATCTTGATCAATCAATCGTCTATTAGGATCTAACTGGTAATTAGAGCAAACAACCTTTTTTCCAGAGGGAAAGGTTATCATTTGAAAAATACCACCATCATTTGAAAAGTAATGTGTTAGTTCTCATCACCGGATCCCCTACCTAATCCACCTTGGTTTTTAGGTAATTGCAGCCTACTCCACTTGACCAATGGAATATGACTATTGCTTCCAGTTCCATCCCTTCCCCAAAAGAACTGTCTTTGTAATTAAATAATTTTACCCACCACCACCTTTAGGCATTTTGAAGATGCTCATATAATACACAGGTAGACAATTTAGTACAGACTTAACAAGGACCAATTTACTTACCCTGGAGAGGATATTTGACTTCCATCCAGCCAGTCAGTCATTCACCTTGTTAATGACTGGTTTCCAGGTAGCGATGTGCTTGGGATTCACACCAAAGGGGATCCCTAAATAAGTGATTGGAAATTTTACAATAAGACAACCCATAGAGTCGCTAATTTCCTTGACCGATTCATCCTCACAATTTAGAGTGACCAGAGCGGATTTAGAGAAGTTAATTTATATCCCAGAAATGCAAGCAAAAAAATCCAGAATACCTTAAAGATTGAATAAGGTGTTCCCGTCCGCCGAGGAGAAGAGGAGAGTGTCATCCGTAAATTGTAGATGGGTCAGAGCCAGCTTATCTCAGCCAATCAAGACTGATTTAATTAAATTAATATCACAACACCTTTATTTTCAAGTCTTTATTCAGCACTTCAGCAATGAGCAGAAAGAGGAAAGGCGACAAAGGGTCGTCTTGGCGGAGTCCCCTTTGCATTTTGAAAGGTGCAGATCGAAAGCGAGGTTGTACTAACCTCCCACATAACCCATTTGTGCTAGATATTTTTTAAGAAGCACATCTAAACAAGTCCTTAGAGCACAAGCACAAGACAAAAATAATTGAATAAACTAAGAATTAGTCTCATTATTATCAACCCTTAAAAGACCAAAATACCAAAAATTGTCAAAGGACAATAAAAAAAAGAGAGAAACATCAAACCCATCTAAAACCAAATACTCCTAATCATAATTTGCTTATTATTCTTCTAAGAGTCATCACTCTCAAATCTCATATTATAGATCTCTGTTGAACTTGAACACTACTAAGATTCAAGGTTGCACTTATTCTCTACTCGCCTTCATTCTTCTTTTCCTCATAGGCATAAATATCCATTGGATCATCATCAAAGTTTCTATCATAAGAATTGGGCTTTTTCTCATCCATCACACCATCATCAAAACATGGGTTCAATTCCTTAGGATTTTCATCACTTTTTATAATACTTGAAGAGAACCATGGTATGCCTTGCTTCACATAAAATAATATGTATGCTTGTTGACCAAGCACATAATCTCTAGACACACTAGTAACCTGAAGAAGAATTACATGACATTAGTTTTCAATGTTTGAATTGAAACTGTGCAAGAACAAAATATAACCACCACAATCATACAATGATCTTAACCCATGTGCAAAATAAATCCAAGGACTTCCAAGGACTTAACATAGAACACTTTTAGATGACCAAAACTTTTATAATTACAGAGATTTTTTCGTTATCCAATAAAATTTATAGCTACCAATACTTATTAGTTATCATGTAATTATATAAAAAAAATCATGTTTCTCTTTTAAAAATTCATCAACTCAATTATCAAGTCACAATTATTGATTGTGTAATGGGTATCAGTAATTATGAGTATCAGAGAAAAAATAGAAATATAAGTTGTGATTTATCAAAATTTTAAGAAAAAAACAAGTGAAAATGAAGAATATGTAGTTCTAACTTGAACATCTAATTTTGATTATAAAATTCAGGCATAGCCACTAGGATATAATTTTCTTTTCAAATTATACATCATCGAATGAAAATATAAAAAGACTATAAATCATTAAATCCATGTCACATAATTGTGTGAAGCTCAGCATTAAACATGTAAAGAATAAAATTTTCGTAACATTCTGACAAACTTCAATGGATCTCTTAAAAAGAGATCACTATATCTATTTAATCAAAAAGTGATATTATTTGCACAATAAAAAAACTAGTCAAAATAGCCAATAGAAAGATTTTGAGTCAAACTTACTTAGTCTACTAAAAATCAACTTCTTAAATAAAGTTTATTTTGAGCCAAAAAATTAATAAATAAATCCATTGACTGATTGGACTGATTTTTTATTTTTCATGAAATATTTCCTTTAATCAAATTGTATAATGAATGATAATGAAACGAAACCAAAGGAGAAATTAAAGATTTTCAAATGCTACCTGATCATCATCAAACTTATGCCACTTCTCTGGAGCAGAGCGAATGAAACAATAATAATGTCCGGAACTTGGGTTAGATCCCTCATGAACAACAAGTGCATATAGATCATACTTCAAAATTTCCTATGGAAAATAAAAAAGAGTCAGATCATGGAATTTATATAGAGAAACAACAATGCCCTACAAGTAGACCTACTAATCAAGAACTAGAAAAATGCAATAAAAAAGTGTATGTAAAAGTTTTGAAGGGTTTATTTGGATAAAAAACTTAATTATGCCCAAAAATTTAAATGACTACATATATAAAGACTAATAATAAAGATTTTAAAATAGGATAATATAAGTGTTTATTTTAATTTATATATAGTGTTAGCTCTTAAAAAGTTATATAATTTTTTTAAAAAATTAAATATTTTAACTTTTAAAGAAGCGCTAAAAACAATTTTTTAAGAAGTTAGAATGCACATAAAAAAACTGATTCAAACATATATACAATAATTTTACGGAAAAAAGTAGTAATTAATGCTATCAAAACTCACCCCTACATTATCATTGGGATTCCTTGTGGTATAAGGCTCCAAATCAAGGTCCAATGTGAAATTTACATGAGCTTCAATTTTCTTAACGTAGTCCCTTGCATTCTTAAACCTTTTCAAGTGAAATACTAGAACCATTGGTGCTTTATTCAACATGAGTTGCTTCTCCATGGACACTTGTTTCAAACAACCATCACATGTGAACTTCTCATCCATCTTCTCCACCACGGTAAAGGAGTTAAGTGCATGTTGGATGGTGTTTACATCTTCTATTTCCAAACTCATGTCGATCATTGGCTCATAAGAGTTAGAGGAATGTGCACAACTACAACATTGTAGCTAAAAAACAACCATAAAAAAGATGTGAGATTCATATGTAAGAATTTGGAAACTAAAAATGGAAAATGTTTGGTGAACAATGGATAACCAACCAAACCAGTCAATGGACCTATTGAACAACCTTTGGCCCAAAAAAAATTATCTCTAAGTAGTTAATTTTTAGTGGGCTAAAATATTTGTGGCCCAAAATCCCTATATGAGTTGGTTTTGGTTGATTTTTTATTATGCAAACAGTGACCTTCACAAAAAATTAGTAACCATAAAAGGTCAAAAACAATTATGTAAGCTTTGGTCATTTTTATGAACAAGCAATCTATCCCAAATTTTAAGTTGATTGTTAGAGTTATATAAATATGAAAAATACTCAATGAATAATAGAAAATTAGTCAAACCAATCAATAGGTCCTTTTAACAATTGTTTGACTCAAAAAAATCTCTATCTAAGAAGTTAATTTTTAGTGGACTGAGTGATTATGACCCAAAATCTCTATATGAGCTGGTTTTGACTGATTTTTTATTGTGCAAATAGCAAGACTTATAAATAATTTTATATTTTAGAAGTCTTTAACATTTAGTGGTGTTGAAGATTGTAATATTATGTTATGAAATATTCCTCCAAAAAATTAAGTGGGTCAAAAGAAACACATAAATATTTTAATATCTAACTATATGACACCATAAAATCTTATTATACCTTGCTAAGAAGAAGACCTCCAAATACTTTGTCAATCACATTTTCTTCTCCTTCTAGGAAACATCTTTGGAGTTTATTTACGAGAGACAACATAAATTCATGTGCATCACTCTGCTGGTATCTTCTAAAAGAAGAAGAAAAATCTATAACGATTAAGGTTCAACACATAGAAATATTTTTCTTTAAAAAAAGCTTGAAAGGTTACTATTTATTTTTCCAAGTGATTTTACATAAAAAAATTGATTGATCACATGCTTTATATATCTATGTGTTTAATTTTGATATTAATAACACTTTTACATTTTCTGATTTTAATCTAATTAAAATCTTTTATTTACATTGTTTTTTAAATTAATGAGTGAGAGAATTAATTATCATTGTCGATACAATAATGTACAATCAAATAGTTATATATTAATAATACTTGTCGTACAACATAAATATATCCAATTAGTATCCAACGTGTACTATACATAATACGAAATGTGTGTTATATGTATAGCACACATACGTGTAACACACATTCTAAATTATGTATAACACACGTTAAATACTAATTAGACGTATTTATGTTATACGAAAAATATTACTATATATATAAACTTTTATATGATCTCCACAAAAGAAAAATAACTTCTAACATATAAATAGTTTTATAAAAGGATACTCCCCAAATTATCAACAAGTCCTACTGGACAAACAACTCCTCCTGAACATGCTATGCAGGTTTCAATGTGCTGGCGCAATACACAAATGACACATAATCTAGCATAATCATTGGTATAATCCTCACCTGAAATTACCAATTTCACAAATCAAAATATTCATTAAATAAATTATGCATATGACGAGAAGAAGGATTTAATTAACAGTCCAATTATTAAATATGATTAAGAAACAATTTATAACAAAAAAATAATAAGTATATTATTAGTATTAAATACATTAAAAATAAAAGTTGTGCTATTACTATATATTTTAGTGCATGTTTGGATACATCTTGAAACCATTTTTTTTAAAAGCTCTTTTAAGAAAAATATTATATTTGGATGAATTGCGAAGTAAAAAGTTGTTTTGAAGCAATCAAAGCTGAAATTTAAATATTATTAAATGAAAAAAAATGTTTCAATCTAAATAAAACTATATATCACAAAAAATTATTTTTTAACAATCCAAATATCATATAGATTAACTTAAAACTAATTTTTTTCAACTAAATTATGTAAACATAAATTTATTAATAAATAAGCAATTACATAAAAAAATGATTATATATAAATGAACAATTATTGAAATAAGTATAATTTTTCAGCTTACCAAAACATATTCTTACTATTTTATTTATAATAATCAATTAATATTATCTTACAAGGTGTGACGTGAGAGCAAGAACGAAGTTCATGCACGAATGGCACTGTGTGAGTGAAGCACTGCAAGATAACATTCATGAAGCACATGTTACCAAGATTCACAAGCCCTGCACCCTAAAAATACACAAGTACAAACAATAAATAAATAAATAAATAATGTAAGTATAATGCACAGTAAAAACAAAATTAAAATTATCAAAAGCCTTGCCAACAATTTTGAATTGTTAGACATTGAAAAAACTAATAAAATTCAGTTGTTCATCCTTGTCAGAAATTCAAAATTATCGAATAAAAAGTGAAGAGGTTAACTCATTGATGATCTGAGAGTCAACATGAGTCAATAGCAAAAAGGAAAACACAAAACAAGTGATATGCATTGTAAAAATATTATCAGAATCCTTTACAAAGTGCGTAAATTTTTTTTTAGGATTTAATTTTTATCCACTGACACTAATTGTACTATTTTTTAATTTTACACAGTCATTCAATCATATGCTGTCACGTTAGTCATATCATGATTGTATTTTCTCTCTCTCACTACCTAAAAAGTCATCCAAACAGAGTATTTTGATTGGGTGACTATCAGTGCATCAAAATTAAACTCATTTTTTTTATTAGAAAGTTTGGTAAAATTATTTTCATGTGTATAAAAAAATTAATAAAATTCATCAATTCTTTCTTTTTAGAAGTCTAAGAGTTAATAGTATATACAATCATTTGAATAAAAATAATTGAAGAAACTAAACCCAACATTATGCATGCATTGTTTCAAAGGAATAATAATACAATTAGGAAAATTAAAAAAATCAAGATCAAAGTTATTGTGACCAATATAATTTTAGTAGTATAAAAAAAAAAAAAAATCAAGAACAAGAACCAACACAAGAACAAAAACCTTACCATCATTGTTGTTGAGGGTGTACCAGCAAAATCACAAGGAGCCCCAATGTTATCAAAGTTTCCAAGGTGATGATTAATAATGTCATTCTCAGATGGAGAAATGACCATAAAACCTTCATCATCACTTCTATTGAGGTCAAAATGAATCTGATGAATATTCATAAGCACATTCTCGAAATTGATACAATTTGTCACTGTTTGTGTCGTTGGAGATGAACAAGGTGCTGGAGGAGTAATAGGTGTTGAATATTGGCCAGAAACATTGTTGTTTTTAGTGTCTATTTCTTCTTCTTTTGGTGGTTTTGTATTGATCAATTTTGAAACCCACAACTTGAGGTATGATTCATCCAATGGTGGGGTATTTTTGGAATTTATCATTTGTGAAGTTTCATCAAACACATCTTTATAAAGAATCATGTGCTCATTGTTGTTATGATCATCATATTTGAGGGATTGGTATGGTTCTGGTGGTGGTGATTGAGGGTATTGTGGTAATTTTAGTAGTGGTTCTTTTGCTAGTGGTGGTGATGAAGGAGGGCTATCTAGTGGTGGTGTGTCTCTATTTATAGGTTGCATCCTTGAAAGGGGTGTGGTTTTTTCTATTGTGGGGTTTTAGATTCTTTGGGTTTTAAGTGAGGTAAAAAGAGTAGATGGAGAAGAAAGGTGTGAAATTTTTAATGGTATAAATGGATGAAAAGTCAACTTCAGAGAAAAAGATCATAAGAGAACAAACACAAAAGGAAATCTAATTAGAGGAAAATGATATTGGATGATAAAATCTAAACGGACATGAAATTAATTTTTTTTGGAAAGAGATATAACTTACATCTCTGGATCCAATAACAATGGAGTTGGACAATTGGTTTCCCTTCTACTCCTATGTCGTCGTAATTTGAGTCTCTGACGTTTACTGTTATATGGTTGTTTCTGTGTCACTGTTGTTCTAACCCTAGTATGTGACTTGCCCTCATTTTATAGATAAATTTCTTGCAAAAGAAATGAAGGTATCTTAGAAAGTCAACGTGACACTTAATATTATGTGAAGCGTTTTTTCTTAAAATAAATTTCATTGATGAGAAATTGAATACATTTCAAGTGAGCATATTATATTAAATGCTCGCATCATAAATATAATTCTTGAAATCCGGCCCAAGTCAATATATCTTGTATACCTTCATAAATGAAAATTAATAGCACACGTTGGATATCATGAATAACACACGTTGGAATTTTTAATGGTATAAATGAATCAAAAGTCAAGGATAGAGAATACAATTAAAAATATCATAAGAAAACAAACACAGAAGAAAATCTAATTAGAGGGAAATGATATTGGATGATAAAATCTAAAAGGTCATGAAATTAAAATTTTTTAGACAAAGATATAACTTACATCTTTGGATCCAATAGGAATTGGACAATTAGTTTCCCTTCTACTCCTATGTCGTCATCGTAATCTGAGTCTCTCTGACTTTTAATGTTATATGGTTGTTTCTGTCACTGTTGTTCTAACCCTAGTTGGCTTGCCCCATTTTATAGATAAATTTCTTGGAAAAGAAATAAATGTATCTTAGAAAGTCAACGTGACACTTAATATTATGTGAAGCGTTTTTTCTTAAAATAAATTTTATTGACGAAAAATTGAATACATTTCAAGTCAGCATATTATATTAAATGCTCGCATCATAAATTTAATTCTTGAAATCCGGCCCAAGTCAATATATCTTGTATACCTTCATAAATGAAAATTAATAGCACACGTTGGATATCATGAATAACACACGTTGAAATTTTTAATAGTATAAATGGATGAAAAGTCAAGGATAGAGAATACAATTAAAAAGATCATAAGAAAACAAACACAGAAGCAAATCTAATTAGAGGGAAATGATATTGGATGATAAAATCTAAAAGGTCATGAAATTAAAATTTTTTGGACAGAGATATAACTTACATCTTTTGATCCAATAATAATGGAGTTGGACAATTGGTTTCCCTTCTACTGCTATGTCGTCGTAATTTGAGTCTCTCTGACTTTTACTGTTATATGGTTGTTTTTGTCACTGTTGTTCTAATCCTAGTGTGTGACTTGCCCCCATTTTATAGATAACTTTTCTTGTAAAAGAAATGAAGGCATCTTAGAAAGTCAAAGTGACAGTTAATATTACGTGAAGCGTTTTTTCTTAAAATAAATTTCATTGACGAAAAATTGAATACATTTCAAGTCAGCATATTATATTAAATACCCGCATCATAAATTTAATTCTTAAAATCCCCCAAGTCAATATATCTTGTATACCATCATAAATGAAAATGAATAGCACACGTTGGATATCATGAATAACACGTTGAAATTTTTAATGGTATAAATGGACCAAAAGTCAAGGATAGAGAATACAATTAAAAAGATCGTAAGGAAACAAACACAGAAGAAAATCTAATTAGAGGGAAATGATATTGGATGATAAAATCTAAAAGGACATGAAATTAAAATTTTTTGGACAGAGATATAACTTACATCTTTGGATCCAATAACAATGGAGTTGGACTATTGGTTTCCCTTCTACTCCTATGTCGTCGTAATTTGAGTCGCTCTGACTTTTACTGTGATATGGTTGTTTCTGTCATTGTTACGTTTTTCTAACCCTAGTATGTGACTTGCCCCATTTTATAGATAAATTTCTTGTAAAAGAAATGAAGGTATCTTAGAAAGTTAAAGTGACACTTAATATTATGTGAAGCGTTTTTTCTTAAAATAAATTTCATTGACGAAAAATTGAATACATTTCAAGTCAGCATATTATATTAAATGCTCGCATCATAAATTTAATTCCTTAAATCCGGACCAAGTCAATATATCTTGTATACCTTCATAAATGAAAATTAATAGCACACATTTGATATCATGAATGACACATGTTGGATATTTGTTGGACGTATATCTGTTATACGACAAATATTATTGATATGTTATATAGTAGTTGGATTCAACAATTTGCAAGTGTGTGATCCACCCTTGATTGGATGATCATTCAATGATTTTGAATTGCAATTGTGACCACAATTATGTTTGCTAGTGATTATTGCGATTCATGGTTTTTATGTTGGAATTTATAGTTTTATGAACTTGTATATATATGCATGATTGTATTTTATAGGCTATCATAAAGTCTAACACTAATTAAATTGATCTAATAAAGATACATTATTTGGACTACAACCATTTTCTTAAGTATGAGTTTATAATGTGTAAAAGAAATGAAACTATCTTATAAAGTCAAAATGACACTTAATATTTTGTGAAGCATTTTTTCTTAAAATAAATTTTATTGACGAAAAATTGAATACATTTCAAGTCAGCATATTATATTAAATGATCGCATAAAAAATTTAATTCTTGAAATCCGGCCCAAGTCAATATACCTTGTATACATTCATGAATGAAAATTAATAGCACACGTTGGATATCATGAATAACACACGTTGGAATTTTTAAGGGTATAAATGGATGAAAAGTCAAGGATAGAGAATACAATTAAAATGATCATAAGAAAACAAACACAGAAGCAAATCTAATTAGAGGGAAATGATATTGGATGATAAAATCTAAAAGGTCATGAAATAAAATTTTTTTGGACAGAGATATAACTTACATCTTTGGATCCAATAGGAGTTGGACAATTGGTTTCCCTTCTACTCCTATGTCGTCGTCGTAATTTGAGTCTCTCTGACTTTTAATGTTATATGGTTGTTTCTGTCACTGTTGTTCTAACCCTAGTTGGCTTGCCCTATTTTGTAGATAAATTTCTTGGAAAAGAAATATAGTATCTTAGAAAGTCAACGTGACACTTAATATTATGTGAAGCGCTTTTTTCTTAAAATAAATTTCATTGACGAAAAATTGAATACATTTCAAGTCAGCATATTATATTAAATGCTCGCATCATAAATTTAGTTCTTGAAATCCGGCCCAAGTCAATATATCTTGTATACCTTCATAATGAAAATTAATAGCACACGTTGGATATCATAAATAACACACGTTGGAATTTTTAATGCTATGAATGGATGAAAAGTAAAGGATAGAGAATACAATTAAAAAGATCATACAAAAACAAACACAGAAGCAAATCTAATTAGAGGGAAATGATATTGGATGATAAAATCTAAAATGTCATGAAATTAAAATTTTTTGGACAGAGATATAACTTACATCTTTGGATCCAATAGGAGTTGGACAATTGTTTTCCCTTCTACTCCTATGTCGTCGTCGTAATTTGAGTCTCTCTGACTTTTAATGTTATATGGTTGTTCTTGTCACTGTTGTTCTAACCCTAGTTGGCTTGCCCCATTTTATAGATAAATTTCTTGGAAAAGAAATAAAGGTATCTTAGAAAGTCAACGTGACACTTAATATTATGTGAAGCGTTTTTTCTTAAAATAAATTTCATTGACGTAAAATTGAATACATTTCAAGTCAGCATATTATATTAAATGCTCGCATCATAAATTTAATTCTTGAAATCCGGCCCAAGTCAATATATCTTGTATACCTTCATAAATGAAAATTAATAGCATACGTTGGATATCATGAATAACACACGTTGAAATTTTTAATGGTATAAATGGATGAAAAGTCAAGGATAGAGAATATAATTAAAAAGATCATAAGAAAACAAACACAGAAGCAAATCAAATTAGACGGAAATGATATTGGATGATAAAATCTAAAAGGTCATGAAATTAATTTTTTGGACAGAGTTATAACTTACATCTTTGGATCTAATAACAATGGAGTTGGACAATTGGTTTCCCTTCTACTCCTATGTCGTCGTAATTTGAATCTCTCTGACTTTTACTGTTATATGGTTGTTTTTGACACTATTGTTCTAATCCTAGTGTGTGACTTGCCCCCATTTTATAGATAAATTTTCTTGTAAAAGAAATGAAGGCATCTTAGAAAGTCAAAGTGACAGTTAATATTATGTGAGCGTTTTTTCTTAAAATAAATTTCATTGATGAAAAATTGAATACATTTCAAGTCAGCATATTATATTAAATACCCGCATCATAAATTTAATTCGTGAAATCCCCCAAGTCAATATATCTTGTATACCTTCATAAATGAAAATGAATAGTACACGTTGGATACCATGAATAACACACGTTGGAATTTTTAATGGTATAAATGGATCAAAAGTCAAGGATAGAGAATACAATTAAAAAGATCATAAGAAAACAAACACAGAAGGAAATCTAATTAGAGGGAAATGATATTGGATGATAAAATCTAAAAGGACATGAAATTAAAATTTTTTGGACAGAGATATAACTTACATCTTTGGATCCAATAACAATGGAGTTGGACAATTGGTTTCCTTTCTACTCCTATGTCGCCGTAATTTGAGTCGCTCTGACTTTTACTGTGATATGGTTGTTTCTGTTATTGTTACGTTGTTCTAACCCTAGTATGTGACTTGCCCCATTTTATAGATAAATTTCTTGTAAAAGAAATGAAGGTATCTTAGAAAGTTAAAGTGACACTTAATATTATGTGAAGCGTTTTTTCTTAAAATAAATTTTCATTGACGAAAAATTGAATACATTTCAAGTCAGCATATTATATTAAATGCTCGCATCATAAATTTAATTCCTTAAATCCGGACCAAGTCAATATATCTTGTATACCTTCATAAATGAAAATTAATAGCACACGTTTGATATCATGAATGACACACGTTGGATATTTGTTGGACGTATATCTGTTGTACGACAAATATTATTGATATGTTATATAGTAGTTGGATTCAACAATTTGCAAGTGTGTGATCCACCCTTGATTGGATGATCATTCAATGATTTTGAATTGCAATTGTGACCACAATTAAGTTTGCCAGTGATTATTGCGATTCATGGTTTTTATGTTGGAATTTATAGTTTTATGAACTTGTATATATATGCATGATTGTATTTTATAGGCTATCATAAAGTCTAACACTAATTAAATTGATCTAATAAAGATACATTAATTGGACTACAACCATTTTCTTAAGTTTGAGTTTATAATGTATAAAAGAAATGAAAGTATCTTAGAAAGTCAAAATGACACTTAATATTATGTGAAGCGTTTTTTTTTAAATAAATTTCATTGACGAAAAATTGAATAATTTCAAGTCAGCAGATTATATTAAATGCTCGCATGATAAATTTAATTCTTGAAATCCCAAGTCAATATATCTTTAATACCTTCATAAATGAAAATTAATAACACACGTTGGATATCATAAATAACACACGTTGGATATTTGTTGGACGTATCTGTGTTGTACAAAAATATTATTGATATGCAGGTTATATAGTAGTTGGATTCAACAATTTGCAAGTGTGTGATCCACCCTTGATTGGATGATCATTCAATGATTTTGAATTGCAGTTGTGACCACAGTTATGTTTGCCAGTGATTATTGCGATTCATGGTTTTTATGTTGGAATTTATAGTTTTATGAATTTGTATATATATGCATGATTGTATTTTATAGGCTATCATAAAGTTGACACTAATTAAATTGATCTAATAAAGATACATTAGTTGGACTACAACCATTTTCTTAAGTATGAGTTTATAATGTGTAAAAGAATTGAAAGTATCTTAGAAAGTCAAAATGACACTTAATATTTTGTGAAGCGTTTTTTCTTAAAATAAATTTTATTGACGAAAAATTGAATACATTTCAAGTCAGTCAGCATATTATATTAAATGCTCGCATCATAAATTTAATTCTTGAAATCCCAAGTCAATATATCTTGTATACTTTCATAACTGAAAATTAGTAGCACACGTTGGATATCATAAATAAAACACGTTGAATATTTGTTGGACGTATATTTGTTGTACGACAAACATTATTGATATGTTACATAGTAGTTGGATTAAACAATTTGCAAGTGTGTGATCCGCCATTAATTGGATGATCATTCAATGATTTTGAATTGCAGTTTTGACCACAATTATGGTTGCCAGTGATTATTGCGATTCACGGTTTTCATATTGGAATTAGTTGCAATGCGTAGAACGCGTTCTCACTTTCTCTCTAGCACCACGAATGATAGGAATATAAAGATGGCTCCTTTTCAAGAATTAAAATCGGTAGAAATGTTCTATTTGATGAGATGATTAAGATTATGTAGTTTGTTTTGTGATCGGGTAAGGATTGCTATGAATTTGCTGTTGTGGAAAGGCTATGACTTATGTTCTTGAGAGGGAGAGAGAGAGTATGATGGAGGCACAATGGTTTAGAGAGGCTGCCAAGAGTGTTTCAGAATATGGAAATTATGTTTTCTTAGTGGAGGCACGGATAGGTATTATATAGAGACGTTGTGGGGCCCACATGTGACTTAAAAATGCACCAAAAACTCTAACTGTGCAGTCTGTAATCGATTACAGTCGGTTAAAATGCACATATTCAAAAATTTGTGCAGTGTAATCGATTACTGGGCTGTAAAATAGCCCCAAAACACTTCTAAAACGTCCCGACTCGTGCTATAAACATTAATACATCATTCCTAACACCATGCCTCATCTAAACATCAAATAAAACACATATATGCGAAAACGAGACCACGTTGGCCGCCATACATAATAGAACCAACTCAATTTTTTGGTTAGGGCCAATCTGGCCAAAATGCGAAACCACTTTTGCTCGTTTATCAAAATCTAAAACAAACTTCGTCTTTAAATCATATAAAACAAATAGCTTTGGAAGTAAATCATTTTCAAATTATAAACACGTTCATTGTACACCCAAAACTGTAGACCGAAAAGAAAATCATTTGGAATAAATTTTAAACAAGACAGGTTTTAAGAGAGATAAGTTCCCAATGCCAAACCTTAAGTCACAGGAAACCATTTCAGACGTGGAAAATAAGTTCAAGAAACAAAAACATCTGCTCGCTTAAACATAAGGACAACCGAAATACGTTTTCCAAGATAAAGGCACAATTCCACCACCTTACATGACAAGTTGATGCTTACATTCTTAGGGTTCAAGATTCAACACAAATGTTTTCCTCGAGAAGTTTCATCTCTATTTTATTCAAAACATCATCTTAGGAATTCTCTAAAACCCTCAATTCCTAATAGTTCAAAACACGTTTACCTTATTTTCAAAAACTAATCGTAAAGCTTAAAACCTTTTCGCTTGCGATCAAAGGCAATTCTATGCTCTCAAAATAGATTTCAGGTTTCTCACATCCACTCTAATGGAAACGTATTGTCTGTACTCCTACGACCTTTAATCACATACGTTTTCACATGACAAACAAGAAAATCACATTTGAAAACTTCATTCAACATATATTATACCGTCATTTTACAAGCTATCTACCTGTGCCCAAAACACACGATCATAATAAACACAGAAACTAGGAAAAACACATTGAAACTTATGGCTCATAATCACAACTAACACAGTAAGAGATCCCCAAGGAATTTTCAAACAACGTGAAAATGATTTTCAAGTTCACAACTAAACGATTTGTAAAAAGAGCCTTAAGGAACTCCATACCTTAAGTTCGATGGAGTATGGAATCATTCTCTAAAACCAAAGTTGAAAACAAAACGTTATTTTAATAAACTTTCGCAATCACTCGAAAAACAAAAACAAAAGAAGAGGCGTAAACATCTTCGACGTACATCCAAAGCCACTAGGAGGAATGTGCTCACGATGATCATCACATCGAAGCTATGGAAAAGGTCGAAGCGAAAACACTTTTGTTCATTGAAATCGATTCGCAAAACATCCTTTCAAAAATATGAGCTGAAAGCAAGTTTGAAAACAAGTCTTTTATGTCACATGCAAAACCCTTTTCGAAAACACTTTTCACTCTACTTTCTAAATAAAACAAGGGTGTGATTAACACACAAGGAAACATATGGAGGCCAAGATCAACCAGATATGAGTAACCATCCATGGTTAACTAGCCAAGGCAGCCAACTCTTAGCCAGGGTCAACTATCCTTAACAAACCTTGACTAGACCTTAACTACAAGTAGTTCAGCTTCAGGCCTAGTCATGCATCACACAATTCCCACCGTACTCACATACTAAATGGGTTCCAAACAACGATGACTAAGGCTAGTCATCATCGTAACAAATCAAACAAGCAAAACATAAATGCTTACCCCTGATGAGATCATCTGACCGCTCCGCGTTCTCTGCACAGACTGTGAACACGCGACCCTGATGTTGTGGCTTCAAGGAAGAAGAAGGTTGTGGATCGATACCTCTGTAATCCTTGACATAATGGTCTGACTGACCGCAGCGATAACAGACTTTCTGACCAAAATGACAAGCCCCAGAGTGAAGCTTGCCGCACGTGGCACATCGTGGTATGGTGGGAAACGCCCGAGGCTGAGGCTGGGTCCTAGGTGGCTGACCATATGGCTGAAAGTGAGTGGGGGCCTGGCGTCTGTTTTGAGAACTCTGGGGTGCCAAACCCTCCCTCGGGGTCTCAATCCTCGGGGGAGCATCCTCTCGGCTCGTCTCCTAAATGATCCTGCACGTGTCAACCATCTCTGAATACTCCTTGATCTTCATGTGTTTCACCATCTTCTTAACATCCTGCCTCAGACCGGCACAATACTTCATACACTTCTAAGACTCCTTGGGATTCTCCTGGTAGATCTCCGAGAACCGGATAAGCTCCTCAAACTTCGTCGTATACTCTGGAATGGTCATGTTCCCCTGACGAAGGTCAAGGAACTCCAGCTCCTTCTCCTGACGTACAGACTCGGGTAAGCACTTCTCATAGAACATGCCCCATGAGATAGGGATACCCGCGCATCATGAGCACGACGAGCATCTGTCCACCTAGCACGTGCCTCCATCTGAAGCATAAAGGAGGCAAACCGGGTCTTCTTTACCTCAGAACATTGTACCACCGTGGAAATGTCCTCCACACCTCTCAACCAATCCTCGGCTTCAGAAGGGTTGACAGTACCAAGAAAAGGAGAGGGATCTGCCCTCTTGAAGTCTGAGAATCGGGTATTGTCTGCGTCCATACTTGTGGGCTGCACTGTAGGCTGAGTGGTGCACTGTTGCGTCATGTGGTCCACCATGCGGTGCATGGCCTTGGCAATCTCCATAAAAGCCTCAGGAGTAACACTGTTGCCATGTCCTGCATCCTCGTGGTCGTCAACATCGTCCCTATTACGTCTGCTAGGTGCCATGTCCTTGTGCACACAAAACAATGAACATCGAGTTGATCAGGGTCCACATCAATGCTAAGTATGCACAATTACTCTGACAGTGAAGCAAAACGGTCATGCACCTCAACACTAACTAAGACACATAAGAGGCTATACGCATGACATAACTACTGTACAAGCAACAAAAGCATAAAAGGTCCATAGACGGTATATCAACAGAAATTCTAACTTTTTATCATAACCATCTTTATGCCGTCATCACTGATGTTTAGGCGCCAATTATTTTTTGTTTTGGCGCCAAAAAATACTGACGGTGTACCAAGGGTTAGAATTTTTTCACGTGTTTTTTTTTTGGGAGATGTTATTTCCATCTCTATGTCGTAGGTATACTGCAGGTTTCTTATAGTGAATCATTAATTATGGAGAGAAGAGATGTATATTTTTTCCATTGATGATAAGGGGGCGTTTGGTTCACAGATTGGTTTTTTCCCAGGAATGTGCACATGCACATTCTTGGGAATCCTATTCCTGAATCCTGGGGATCACTTTCCTAGGAATGCAACATTCATGTGTGTTGGTTTGTTTGGGAATCTTATTGAACTTTCCCAGAAATGAATTATATCATATGTTTGGTTCACAATAACACTTCTATGAATATTTTTAAATTTTACAAATATACCCCTAACTATTTAAAGTGAAAAAAAATAATTAACAAATAAAAAAATAAAAAAATAATAGTTACCTAACAATTACCAAGAATTAATCAAAATACTTGTCTCAAATAGATAAATTCTTCCATCAATATTGTTTAAATCAAAATATCTCAAATAAAATAATTTAATTATCTAAAATATTCAAATAATACCTATATAATGTATCAATAAATCATCTATTATATGTGTAGTTGTTTTGTATTTAAATTAGAGTTAGTTATGAATTTTGATTGGTTGATATAGTGTAAATATATTTTACACTTATATTAAATTATTTATATTAATTAAACTCATTAGTTTATAATAAATTTAATATTGAATTGTATTAAGTTCAAATAAAAAATTTCAACATATAACATACGTGATGACAAATAACATGAGATTTATATATATAATATTTACAAGGAAGGTAAATGATGATATTATATTATGTTAAGCACTTTTTTGAAATCTAAAAAGCAGAAAAGAAAAGATATATAACAGTGGTGGACAGCATTGTGAAGTAGTAGCAGCAGCCAAGAATAGGTTTCTGAATGGAAGATTCATTCACTACAGATAGGGAAGAGTTTGAGGTAGTTAGATTAAGACTAGATAAATTTATAAATTAATCGTCCCTTAAATATTTTTATGGGATGAGAACTTGAGATTTCTATTGGGGAGTGAATTAGGTTTCAAATCGTGGGAATATGAGATTTTTAAAAATATAATATTTTCAGAAATATTTATGCCAAAAATAAACCAAACGTGAGAATATGGATTTCTTATGAAATATTTGTGAAAATGTTTGAAAATTTTCTCAACCAAAAGCCCCATAATTTTCTTAACCCTCAAAATTCCATTCATCATCATCTTCATCATCCACCACCTCCTCTATCTCGGATTATAATTTATATGAATTTTTTAATTTTTTACACTCTGTGTTTTATACACTAGTAATGACAATAAACAAGAGGCTAATTGCTAACCACACACACCCACGTGCCATGGACACACACCACATACTTCTGCTTGTTAAATAATGCAATATTTTTAGTGATGCTAAATAATTAATGAAATCAGTCAAATCAGCTAATAAATTAAATTTTTATTATAATTATTCAGTTCATTACAACTTTAATGATTATTTGGACCCAAACTAAAGTCAAAATAAATTAATTGACTGCATTGGCTAATTTTTTTTTCATTTTACATCTAGTATTGATTTTGTTTTTGGTAAGATATTGATTTTATTCATCTCTTATTTCATTTCATGAGAAATTATTAGGTGCACCAAGAGCAAGAGATTTGTTTGCTCTACATCATTCATTACATGACACATAAGCTATTCTATCCCCTCATTGGAAACTTAATCTCTTTCACTCCCACTATAGTTGACTTTTTAGATGATGTGTCATGCAATGAATGGTGCAGAGCAAAAAAATCTTTTGCTCTTGGTGCACCTAATAATTTTTCTCATTTCATATAGTAGGCCCTTCTTTAAACGTTCTTTTTTTTTTTACCAATAATATTTGACGTACAACGGAAATACGTCCAACTTGTATCTAACGTGTGCTATACATATTACAGAATGTGTGCTATACGTATATCACATATACGTATGACACACATCCTGTAACATGGATAGCAAACGTTGGATACAAGTTGGACGTATTTCCGTTGCACGTAAATCATTATTATTTTTTTACTGAGTCCATATCAATTCTCTTAACCGACACCCTCATTACCTGCCAAGATCATATACTTGGCTTTCCTGGTCAAGCTGGTGCAAGCAAATCCTAAAGCATTCCCAATCTCATTTTGCACAAAATTGGCAACTTCAGTCCTCGATTTCCCACCTTCATGAAATGTCTGTGACAGAGGCAACCTCTCGAGGATTTTGATGAAGTACATAGGATTTGGATTCATGAAGTGGAAAAACGGGTCCAAACATTTATGCCCACTAGCTGTTGTTCCATAGAACATACTGACCTTCACATCTACAGCAACAGGGACAATATCGTCAGTGAGCTCAGCAAACAGAGGACTAAACCTTAGCAAATAAGGTTCCCTACAAGTTGTTCCCTCAGGACACACCACAAGGTTTCCAAGACTAAGTAGTTTCTCCATTATTTCTTTGTCTCTGTCTCTGTCCCTAGTTAGCCTTGTGGTTCTAATTGGGGCAACTAGCTCATTGAATCTACTTAAGCTGTATGTGACGGCAGAGAGAGGTTTGTTTAAAACACATGCAATGTAAAGTGGGTCAAGTAAGGTTCTGTGATTGGACACGTAAAGCATGCCCTTTTGTTTTTCTTCATTTTGAGTCAGAGATAAAGGGCTTTGTGGCTTAGAAACTGTGGTTCTTGTCCCTGAGAAGGCTAATATTGGAGCTGACATATTGAGGGGAAATACAATTCCAATTGAGACTCTGAAGATGGAAAGAAATAATCCAAATGGGAACCACAAAAACAAAACTAGAGAAGAAATAGGTGTTGGTCTTAAAGCTAATCTTCCATCGTGGAAGATCAATGGCTTCGGGTACTGCTCTTCTGGAAGGACATGCCTAGTTCTCCTCTCATTATTAGAGCTGAATGTTGGGTTAACCACCTGCACAGAACAGAGTACAATAAGATGTCATAACTATGGAATGAGAACATGGGTGTATGTCATTTCTATGATGCGTGAATATCGCATCGAAAACAAAATATGATAAGTGAATAAAAAAAGTAATGTTAGAGTCACAACAAAAAAATTAGCCAATACAGCTAACAAGTAGAAATTTGGGTCACAATCACCCTGCCCATTAAAAATATACTCATGTTATTTGGGTCATAAAGTGTTAAATGAACTTTGTTGGTTGTTTTGACCGTTTTTTTGTTGTGCCCCCAAACATTTGTGAATAAAAAATTACTAGAAATCTTGACTAGCAATATTTTTTCTTTTTATTCAAATAGCATTCTTAATATGTATTTTTTTAATAGACTGAGGAATTTAAACTCAAACTCTTATTTTTTTGCTGTTTTGACTAGTATGATTTTGTACCCCTAGCAAGCTAAAAAATTATTGATGTATAATAAAAGTTGTATAACATTTATTTTTGTCTGGGATATTAAGAATTTAGATATAATCGTGAATCTATGATAAGATTTTAATGATGTGAATAAATGTAATATAAATATTAATAATGTTTGTCGTACAATAGAAATACATTCAATAAATATCTAACGTGTGTTATACATGATGTAGAATGTGTGCTATTTGTATAGCACACGTACATATAAACACACATCATACATCATGTATAACACACGTTGGATAATTATTAGAAGTATTTCTGTTGTACGACAAGCATTATTGATATAAATATTGTACAATATTTTGTTGTATATCTTTTAGCATTCCTCTAGGTAATAATTTGATAAAAATGTAACTACAAATATGATAATTAGAATAAATAAATCTTTCTAATAATTAATCATATACAACAAAAAGATGTGTTTGATGTCAACAGATTTATCGTACATAATAAATAATATAATTAGAATAAACAATTTTAACACAATTTAAAAAACTAAGTAGGTTAAAAAAACAATGAAAAATGTAAACTAATATTAGAATCAATTAAGTATATGATTTATATAGTATCCATGTGCCACCAAAATTGAATATTTGGAGAAAAATTCTTAGTGCATCAAAAATCTATGTATGCACCATTTATTTTTTGACATATAGTTAAATAGGTCAAATATACCGAAGAAAAAGGAGATTAAATTTAAAGTTGAATATAAAGCAGTTAATTTCTACTAGTATTTTAAACCAATAATGTTGATCGTACAACAGAAATACGTCAACAAGTATTTAATGTATGTTATATATGTTATGAAATGTGTTCTATAGGTACGTGTGGCTGATATACAAATATCACACATCTCATAACATATATATCACACGTTGAATACTTGTTAGACGTATTTCTATTGTACAAGAACCACTATATATTGATTTTAAAAATTAAGTAATACAAAAAAAATATATCTTTTACTTTACTATAAGTGCATCAAAGAATCACTCCTATAGAATTCTCATTAAATATGACCAAACCTTGGAATGGAGGAAAAGATCTTGGTCAATAACCTCAACAGGGCTACCTATAATGTTACCCTCAGGAGCTACAAATGATGGGGTTTTGTTATTTTTCATTTTTTCCTCAAAAAATCCCAAAAAATAACCAGAGAAGGACTTCAAGTCTCTAGCTACAACAGCCTCAAATCCTAAATACTCCTTCAAGAAACCTTCAACCATGATCTTAGGCAAATTGCTGAATGCTACCCTTTTCTCATAATACATTACATCTTCAAAGCATTCCCACCCAACATCTTCTAAGAAGAATTTTGGAAGAACAGATGATCCTACTCTGAATGTGTCCTTTTTTAGACCAAAAAAGCACAAGAAAACCATAATATTCAGACCCAGTTGGTCTTCACCCATTAGCCACACCAAAGGGTATGAAAGAAGTAAGAGGAGGGATCTTAGTAAACCACCAGCTTCAAAAGCAACAAGCATAAAATAAGGGAACAATGAACTAGATCTTAACAAAGCACCCTCAAATTCAAAAGCTAGTGTTTTAGTTCCTACTTGTGTTTTTCTGCTAGCAAGAGAAAAGGGTTTCATTTTACCGCAGCTGGGTTGGTTCTTAGTGTATGAAAGGGAGTGTCTTTTTTTTTTTCCCTTCTCGCTCTTTTCATCTTTGTAATGGGTTATACACATCCAAATATATAAAGAAGTTTTTTCACTTTACTATTTTTTTCTGTAAATTTTGACATACAACATAAATACATCTCACTTATATCCAACGTGTGCTATCTATGTTACAGGATATGTGTTATATGTATATGTGCGTATAACACACATTCAGTAACATAAATAGCACACGTTGGATACAAGTTGGAATTATCTATGTTATACGTGAAACATTATTAATTTTTTTTTCATTTTATAAATATATTCTTATGCTTAATCAATAATAATTTAAAAATTTAAATAAATTATAATAGAATTATATAGATATATTCATTGCTTATTTGAATATTGAAAATTGACCACAAAATATGTAAAAATGAAAACTAATTTATTATTTTTTAATTATTCATAGATAAAAATATTTTTAAATAATATTTATTATGATTATTTGGAATTTTTTACCAATAATGCTTTTAGTGCACTTTTCCACTCAACATTTTTATATAAAAAATATACAAAAAGTAAAATTGCTCGGCAATACGTACGCGTTTCTAGTTTTTCTTTTCTTCTCCTTCATCAATCATGCATTCTCTCTCTTTATCAACTCTCTCTCTCTCTTGTTTGTGGCATGAGGTCTAGAATATATGATGTAATTTAATTGTCTCATATGAATATATATGTTAATTTATTCTTGTGACTAGGGGTACTCTTTTTTTCCTTTTAAGTGTAGAGATTTTTTAATGAGATCTTCTAGTCAAGCATGTAGGTGTAGTATCCTACCTTGAGTTCTCCCCCTTATTTTTAGTAACTGATAATATTTATCGAAAAAAAAATCAACATCATCAATCATCAGCACCAACCAACCCACTATGTCCTCCTCCTCTCCTTCTTATTCTTCATCGGTTCATAGGTGCTTCTTTTTTTTTTTCTTTTCTTCTTCTTTTTCTTTTCATTTTTTTCTTCTCTTGTTGGGTTTCTTCTCCTCATTTTGTGTACTTTTTTTCTAAAAAAATAACTTTTTTTAAAAAAATAATGTGTTTTATGTTTTTTATTTTATGATTATAGTTATAAAAAGTACTATCTTTAAGATATTTTTTTGTATCTTAAATGTGATTATTAAGTGCTATAATTAATATGATAAATTCTTGATAAAATAAAAGTCATACAAATAAAATTAGTTATTATATAAATTTTAAAAAATTAAATAACTTGAAAAATAATAAAACAATCTTTGTTTCAAGTATCAAACTCTAATTCGTATACATCATTATAATTTATAGTATTAGACCCTTGAATTTTGAATCAATTCTACGACATAAATTTTTAAACATTAAATCGGAATATAGTCCTTTTCTACAATATCATCATCAAATTGGGTGAAACTTTATTTTAGCACCTAACTTTATTCGTTTGAATAATTTTAGTTTATGACTTTCATTATGAGTTAAATTAGTTTCTAAAATTGTAAAATGTGGGTTATTATATCATCAGTCTTATAACACACTTGTATTTAATATTTTGTCAACTAAATGATGACACCTTAATTAGCCAACCATGTACTACTAGTCATGGAATTAAGATTTAAACAATTCATTTTGGTATTTAAAATTTCATAAAATAAATCACTTCATGATATAAAATAAAGTTGAGCAAAGCGACCAATAATATAATAATAATGAGTCTATTTAAATATTTAGTAATATATCCACCTTACGTTGTAAAACATATGTCAAAGGATTCGCATATTTATCATTTAATTGATAAAATGTCAAATGTTAGTATATGGAGGAATGAACATGACTCATGTTTCATAATGTTAGGGAATAATTAACTAGCTAATTGAGTCATACGACAAAGTGGGAGACTAAAATAAATATTACTCGTCCAATTTAGGAACACATGTTTCTTTTTTCATTTGTCCATCCATTTAAAAATTTAATGTGGTTGTTATTAATTTTTTCAAGTATATATACAGAATTGATTTAGTGAATAATTAAGAAGAGAGATAATGAGAGTGAATAAATAATATGCTTCCTGAATGTGCAATTAATTAAAATTAAAAAAATAAAAAATGTAAGGGATAATAACTCAAAAAATCATTAGAAGGAAAACTATAAATGTACAATTAAATGTAGTAAAGTATTAGTCAACCTATTAATTGTTATATACAAAAATATCAATTGTATTTTTTTAAGAAGGTAAAAGGTTTTAATAATTATGTACTAGTCTACTACATTAATTATGTTAAGAATTTTGCTAACAAGTGCTCTAAGGACATTTGTTAAGGATACTTAAAATGGTAAGTTTAGAAAATTTTTTAAATATATACTCCCTCCGTCCACTTTTAATTGACGTTTTAGAGTATTGCACACTTATTAAGAAGGTGATTAAAACACATAAATTTCTATAGAAGTAAATGTACAATGACAAAATTATCCTTATAGTTTTTTGTGCAATAATAATTGTAAGAGATAAAAAGAGAGTGTATGTATGGATAAAACTGGAAAAAGATTGTAAATGTTTCATTGAAAATTTAAAATGACAAATAATAATGGACAAATAAATTTTCTAAAAAGACAAATAAAAGTGGACGGAGGGAGTATAATGGTGGAACCATTACATAGAAAACATAAAAATATATATCTTCAAGATGAATATTTCCTTTTTTATTTCCTTAACAAAGTGCCCTCCTTAAAATAGGTCCATTACATAAAAAGAATAAAAATAATTATTTTTAAGATAAAATTTTCCTACTTTACTTTCTTGCACACTTATCAGCAAAATCTTTAAAATAATCAAAGAGAGTCTTGAGGGCATAATCTTTCATTTCTATTCATTTCACACGGATTGCGAGGAGACTTATTTAAACATTCATTTTCTCGCAATAGTGTAGTACTATAAACAATCAATTTATGGCTTACATATATTTCTGTGAATAGTTACCATTCCTAACATGTATTTATACATAAATATTTGGGAAAAAAAACTTTTTCAGTTAAAATAATAATAAAAAGTTTATTTAGAATTTTATGATTCAAATAGCATTTTTAATCATGAGTATATTTTTAATGGGTTGGTTACAGTGATTGTGGCCCAATTTCCTATTTATTGACTATTTTGACTGATTTTTTATTGTACCTCTGACCATACTTACATTTATAAGGTGAATTCCAGCTCAACTACAATTTAAAATGATAATTATAATTATAAATGAAAGAAATAAAGTAGTAGATATATATATAGAATTCTTTTTATAATTTTCTTGAAAGGGACTGGATGTTCTAAAAGCCATTTGATTTGATCCTAACAATGCCACATAAACAATAACAGGTACACTGCACTGTTGGTTCTGTAGAGATAATAATATTGCATTATTGCATATATGGTTCGTGTGCATATATGTATTTAATGTACGTACGTTGAGTTAGATATATAGAAGAGGAGTTAACTGATACATGTATAAATCAAATTTATTAGTCTTATAATGTAACTTTAGGTAAATGATAAACTCTAACATCCAAAACTTAATGAGATGATGAGAAATGGTGATTGATATCGAAGAGAAATTAGATGATTCTCTTGTATTGAAACTCGAGCTTATTTAATTTACAGATTGTATCAATGTACAAGATGAATGAATAGCTTAACTTATACAATAATATTTATCGTGCATCGGAAATACATCCAACTAACATCAATCGTGTGTTATACTTGATACAGAATGTGTGCTATACGTACGTATATGCTATACATGTAGCACACATTGTGTATTATGTAATAGTACACGTTGGATACTTGTTAGATGTATTTCGATTGTACGTGAATCATTGTTGTAACTTATATATGGTCACTTCTACTAACAAAAAATAACTAATCTATGGATAAATGCCTCAAACTATTCATAACAGTGCTCAACTACTCTAACTAATGATAACAGTCCTCAATTAACTATGGTGGTTGAATATGTTTTCATTATTATGTAATCTGATATAATATGATACTAAATTTCATGATCAAAAGATAAAGTTTTCAATGCTTACAATGCAAGTTACAACCATTTATTTGTGATGGATTAAACATGGGGTGTAGGGGTTACACTCATTGCGGATATCATGGATTAAACATGGAATTACACTCATTACGTAGCGTTTGTTTACCGTGTACAAGACACAAAATACAATATAAAACAGAAAATGACATGTTTGTTTAGTACAAATACATACAAGACAGAGTATATCTGTACAAATTTTTTCTGTATTTTGTGTCCACACTCAGAGTAGGTACACAAAATACAGGTACAGATAAAAAAAAAATTATGAAAATTTTATTCCAAGCTCACCCCAATTATTAATCTATAATTCCACTATATATATTTATCATTCACAGTTTTTACCAAAATTCCAAAACAAAATTTTATATAAATACATATACAAATTTATTATGTACACACTAAAATAAACACAAAATAAAATACATAAAATTCATTGTATTGTACTGTACTGTACCTGTACCTGTATTTCTATACTGTATCAATTCTAAAACAAACATTACCTAAAGATATCATGCAATGAACAATTACAATGAAATTTGAAGGATAGTGGTGGTTAAATAAAAGCAATAATTTTTTCTTTTTATTTTCAAAGACCAGTAATGCTAGGGATATAACTTTGTTATGTCAATTAATTGCCATCTAGTACATTCATCTCAAAACAAATCATGGAATGAATTCTACGTATCAATGTACTTCATAATCTCATTAATGAGTTGGCATAAAGTTGACATATATGAGTTGTACATGAAGAGATATATATCTAAATGTTTCGTGACAGTATACTACTTCAGATCGAATTTCAATTGCATTTCTTTATCTTTTTATTATTATTCTTTAAGTTTTACTAATAAGTGTCTTTAGGTTATTACTTGGATAATGCTAGCTAGTTAGGTGTATAACACAAAAGATATATAAGGTAATATCCAATTAGGAGAGTGATAAAAAAAAGGTGAAAAATGTGAGTTTTATGTGTCCCGGATCTGCATATTAACCGCACATGTATTAACGAACATATTTAAACATATTAAATAAATACATTTAACTATGTAAATTGAACACATTTATTTAAACAACATTTCAAACTAATGAATTTTATCATTTTTATGCTTTGAAGCTAAAATTGTGGACTGAACAAATATAATGTGTTCACCAATAAATAAATATGTGTTCATAAGTGAGTAAGTTATGCATGTGTTCACCGATGAACAACAATATGTTCATTCATTAATACAAAATTAATATGTTCATTGACAAATAAGTTACTTTTCATTAATAATGTGTTCAATGATGAATAATAATGTCTTCATCACTTATAAATAAAAATATGTTCAACGACAAAGAGTACTTTCAAGTCTATCAATGTTAGAATAAATTAGAATGATGAATATAATGAATCTAATAAATGAAAAAAAATTAGAAAAAGGACGGTAAGTATGGATGACAAGAAAAAAATCTTAATAATAGAATATGAGTGAAATGAATAATGAAGAAGAAAAAAATATAATAATAAAATATGACTATTAATTGTGATTGTGATATAAAAAAATGGAATAATAAGATTAGAGAGTGGATGAGAATGAGTGGATATGTGAAAATAGCATAGAAAGAAGAAGGAAAAAAAATGAAGAAGAAGAAAATGAAGAGTGAGAATGAGTCAATAGATTATTATAATATGACAGACGATCGATGAATTATACAGTGGATGTATTTTATATTAAGCATTAGATTTTTTATTGATTAATGTTACTTCAACTAGAAATATTTGAGAAGATTTAAATTTTTGTTATGAGTCTCATACATAAAATATACAAAAATATTTTTTTTCAAAATAAATATTTTTATTTTTACTGCTCCATACTACTCTCTCCAATTTAAAATAGGGATTTGTTAACAAGTGTTTCAATGGCACTTATTAAAATAGAAAAAAAAATCATCTTGAAAACATGCATTTTGATATTTTCTATGTAATAGACCCATCATAATTTTTTAATCTTCAAATAACTTACCTTTTTCAGTATCCTTAACAAGTGTCCTAAGAGCACTTGTTAGTAAAACCCTTTAAAATAATATGATCATTTTAATTTTTTTGGTTCATCAAAAAATTAATGTATCTAGAACAAATTGTGTGTAGGTATATTAATTTTTCAAAACAAGGTTATTTTATAATGGAGGAAGTAGTTAAAATAAGTACTCTTGTTCTTTGTAGTCATGTATGTAAAGATTTTACTCACACTCACACACTAAAATTCAGGAAAACGATGGAGACAACTTTTTAATGTCAACTAACTGATTTTCCCAAAATATCTTCCCTTCTCTTTATTTGAGAAGCATTAATTAGATATTTCCACCTCACACAACTTAGAATTGGAAAATTTTTACACCCAGTTTACTTGAACATGGAAGTTGATGGGAGTTGGGTTATGCTATTGGTACGTATATTTTGAGCATACACTCATTCCTATATCCATTCAAATGTTAGTAAATTTGATGAATTTGTTAGCAACGGAGTTGGATTATGCTATTGGTACGTATATTTTGAGCATACACTCATTCCTATACCCATTCAAATGTTAGCAAATTTGATGAATTTGTTGGCAACTTGCCAACAAATTCATCAAATTTGCTAACATTTGAATGAGTGTAGAAAGGAGTATATGTTCAATATGTATCTACTAGTAGCATTTCTTTATTTGATAACCTCTTTCTGGTTACATTAGTTCTTGGCATTGCAACAATAAAATGCTAGTCGCATTATACTCTCAAAACTTATACTTTAATTTCCTATTTCATTAATTAAATAAGAAAAAATGTCTGCGGTATAACAAAAAAAATTAGTCAAAACAGTCAATAAATTGTGCACAATATATATAATATAAAATACACAACGTATATCACATGTAGTGTATAATATGTATCATCTATTGTGTATAACATAGATCACATGTTGGAGGATCATCTTTCTTTGCAACATGTGATATATGTTGTGCACATTATGTAATATATAATGTACATAACATGTAATATTCGTTGTGTAATTTATATTAAATATATTATACACAACTTATTGACTATTTTAACTGATTTTTTATTGTACTTCTAGCTATGCTAGTTAAATAACAATGTGTAATGTTATGTAATACCTCGGCCTATCACGTGTTATATATTCAATTTAGTAAAACTTTAAATGATTTATTTTAGTATCTAAAATTGCATAAAATAAATCATATTAGAATGTTTTTATTTTATGTAAATTTTAAACTCCAAAATAAGTCATTTATATACATCTTTATTATTCAATATCTTATGACAATATGATGAGTAATGTTACATGTACATCATAAAATTAGTCACCATCTGTCACTATGTGTGATAATTCAATATTTTGAAATTAGTAATCAAACTTTTAAAAATGTTACATTATTATATAATAATAAAAGTTGATAAATTGCAAAGTGGATGAAAATTAAATCCTTTAAAAAAAATACTTTTTATACAATAAAATTGCAAAGTAATTTAAATTTTCAGCCAAAACAATTTAATAAAATTGATAAATAAATGTTAGTTTTCATGATGAATAACTATTTATCATGATTTGTCATTTACCTTTAATTATATTAATTTTAAAAATATAAAATTAAAATTTTAAAGTATCTATGTCATATGTTATTATATAAGTAAGTAAATATTTATTGCTATTTAAGTAAAACAAATAATTTACTGCTATCTGTAATTTTTTATCAAAGAATGTTATATAATTTCAACAATTATTAAATCCTCACCTAATTGAAAAATTGATCAATATTTTATTTTAATTATTTAACTTAGAAAAAGTTGAAAAATTAGGACAATTAATATCACTACGTAATATCAATTGATCATAGAATAACTCAAAATAAGATAACTATTAAAAAAAACAATCAATTAAATTAAACTTTAATTAAATTGATAATATTAAATTAAAATAGAATTATGATTAATAGTAAATAAGCAATTTCATGCTTATAATTTTAATTAAAACTAAATTAGGGAATTTTAGAGAATATTTTAGAGAGTGAAAATAGATATTTCAGAAAGAAGTCCTTGAAAAACTTTTTTCTTTTTAACTTAAAACCTTTTTTGATTGAAGAAGGGAAAAGGCATAGACCTATCCAACATAAGTATGGACTGAAATTACAACTAAGTCAATAGAGTCTGATTAAAAAAATTTCTAACCTAACATAAAAACTAACCTATTTAAAATAAAAAAAGTGTTCAATTCAATTAGAAATACAAATCCGTACATGAGTCATTTTTAACTTTAAACTTAAGTGAATATTTTCGTCCTTATATACATCAATATAATGGGCATATTATCGGACACATCAACACAGCTGTCTTTTAACGAAATCCAACGATTGTTTTATGTTTTAAAAAGCGATAATAACTTTGTTTCTTTTTTGCCTAACTGTTTTCCTAACAACTACCATAACTATTTATAGAACCAAACCATTAATTGGTTGATAATGACTACTTATATAGCCAAAGTCTTAATCTAATTAGAGCCATCAGTTTAAATTGAATCATATCTAAAGGGGAGCATCAATTATCAATTCAATAATGCTTATCGTACAACAGAAATACGTTTAATGAGCATCCGATGTGTGTTATATATAAGGTGTAATATGTGTTATACATATAGCACACATTATGTCTTATGTATAGCACACATTGAATGCTCGTTTGACGTATTTCTGTTGTACGATAAATATTATTGATTATCAATTATACATATATATGGGGCTAATTTATCCAAACTTGATGTAAATATTGTTTTGCGAATGGTGGTCATGGAGACAAGTGTATGTATTAGCGACGAAGTTGTTTTCTTTATTTATTGATGATATGATATGATGTGATTTCGTATTAAAAATGTTTTGCAGCTGAGCTTTTAGTTGTTCGCTTAATATAAAGTTTTACCAAATAAAAAAAATTAAAGGAACTTAAAGTAGTGTATAATTAATGTTTCGAGACAAAAAGGGTAAAGACAATAATACAGCAGAAATGAAGACAAATTATCCTCTATACCATATTTAGGGATGATAATGGTGAGGAGGCGGGGTTCCCCGCGGGAACCCAGAATTTAGGGTGCCGAAGTTAGAGATTTTTTTCCTGCGGGAATGAGGATAGGGAGGAAAATTTGTCCGACGGGTAGTTCGGGGACGGTGACGGTGACTATGCTTTCCGTCCCGAGGGTTTTATAATTTCATATATATGTATATAATTCTACTTTTGCAGAATTCAGAAATCCTAGAATAATTTAACATCTTAGATTTTAATCAAACTCTTCCCTCGACGCCTACCCTCGTTCTCTCCACTCATATTTTTCAAATCATAACACACATATATCCTAATACCAAGCCATTGTTAAAGACATATTTTGTTATTTTTGTGACTTATATTTTATTGTCTAAGACTTATTTTACTCTTTTTTGTGTGACCTTTAGAATTTATGTAACAATGCTTTTAGGATTGATGATTATTGTATTAATTTTCTCAAAATGATATTTTTTATTTTATGTAAAAATAATTTTTTTTATTTTTTTATTCTCCATTAGGGCCCCGCGGGGATCCCCAATCCACGTGGAAAGCAGAGATGAGGGAGAAATTTCCCCCAAGGGAACGAGGATGAGGATGAAAATTTTTTCATAGAGCGGAAATGGGGATGAGGACTATACTCCATGCCCCCGCCTTGCTCCGTTGTCATCCCTAACTATATTTATTAGTGGTGTACAAGATATTGTGATTGTCAATCGTATCATTTTTGGATACCTGTAAACAATAAAAATTGGAAAAAAAAGAAGGCAATTAGTCATTTTTGAACCTTGATTTATTTTAAAAGTTAAAAGCCCAAAAATAATTACACCAAGGGGTTGAGTCACCGGAAACCTACTTAGGTAACCTTGCCAAAAGTTTTCAAAAACGGGGCAGAGCAAACCCGCCAAAATAAAATGAGCTCAAAAATATAACTCAATCAATAAATAGATGTGGTTTTTTTTAATTGGATCCACATATAAAAAATGGGGTGACATGGGCTAGCCAACTAGATAAACTAGAAATAAAATTCTAGCCCAACCAAACAAAAAAGCAATCTTTACGGGCTAACCTGCTGAAAAAAGCGTGCTGATGGGATAGCTCGACGTGATTTACTATATTTTTTTTACTGAACCGTATCCCCCAGTCTGATAGGCCAAGGACTAATATGTCGCAGTGTGAAGCTCTATTTAAAGGTTTAATCTTTGGCCAACGGGTTGTTGCATACACAAGACAGTGATCGAACTTTCGACCCTTGCTTAAACAGACAAGTGAGCTAACCACTTGACTTACCTTTACTATATTTAATCACTCTTTTTTTTCACTGTCAAAATTGTTAGGACTGTGTTCGAGTTCAATCCCAACACTCCAATAAAGAGACACGATCAGAAATTTTATTAATTTCCAATGAATAAGATACAACAACTATAATGACTCTTTGTATTGGGAAAGAGCTATAGCTTATTAGATGTACATTCATTCTTATCCTAATTACTTCTAACTAACTCCACCCTCAAAACACATATCATAGTCAATCATATAGAATCCTATAACAAAATTCACTCACTAACTCCCTTTATTACAAATAACTAAACTGTTTTACAGATTTACATCACTATCTAACATAGTCATTTATCCAATTGGGAGGATTTCTCTATCTAGTAGGTTGTTGCTGCCTTGTATGTGTGTAACAAAAATGGGATTAAAACACACTAAGCATTTTTGTGTGAACTCAACCCCTTAAATTTTTGTTATGTGATTTATATGATTGTTCCTCGTTAATTAGGTTTGGCATTTTGATGAAGGAAGAGAGGCGGCCGGTGGTGGGGGAGGATTCATCAGGTAGATGAAAGTGGAGGAAGGAGGTGGAGAAGATAAAAAAAAAACATTTTATTCCAATACAATAATGCTGCACAATGAAAAACAGTCAACACAGTCAATGAGCCTATTTTGGTTTTGGTTTTAACCCAAATAATTATTAAGATTGCAATGAGCTGAGTAATTATGGTCCAAAATCTCATTTATTGACTGATTTTTTATTATATATCTAGCATCATCAATTGCAATATTCTGTTTAGGATTAAATTTTTATAACCGTAATCAACGTTAAGGATATAATTACAAAATTTTATTAAATATAAGAATTTGATTACAAACTTTTAATTATAGGAATTCAATTAAAAACTAAGTCGAATTATATGATCAACAAAATTATTAAACCTTCTTTGACGGTATTACTCAATTATTATATTGAAACGTTTTTTTTTTTAAATACCAATTTTCTCTGTTAACACAATTTTACGTTTTTTTAGTATGTGTGGTTTTTGGTTTTCAGACTATTAGACTGAAATAGGGAAATACTTGTGACACAACAAAAAATAGTCAAAACAGCCAATAAGATATGCACAACATATATAATATAAAATGCATAATGTATATTATATGTAATACACAACATATATTATCTATTGTGCACAACATATATCACATATTGCAATATCATCTTTCTTTGCAACATGTTATATATGTTGTGCACATCATGTGCTATATGGTGTGCACAACATGTAATATTCGTTGTACAATTTATGTTATATACGTTGTGCACAATTTGTTGGCTGTTTTTTTGTTGTGCCTCTAGCATTGCTCACTGAAATAAGATCATGCAAATCGAAATCGAAATGACAATAATATAAATGCTTGGGGAACAACATTTTTCCAGTCAAAACAGCCAACAAAGTCAATTTGAACACTTTTGGCCCAAATAGCATCATTAACCATATGTATTTTTTTAATGTGCTGAGTGATTTAGGCACAATTTTCTATTATTAGCTGTTTTGACTAATTTTTTATTGTACCTATAGCGATGCTCAAAAAATAATGAAAGGAAAAAAAAATCTAATAAACACCGCAACTAATGACATGTTCTTTTGTGGCGTTGTTGGGCAAATTCCCCAATGTTGGAATGGAGTCATATGCCACAGTTTAATGTCGCATAAAGTTTGGAAGATTAAGACATATTACACGCCATAAAGCCCCTTGTCAAACTACACTCATTTAAGCATTCAAATCTTCAATATTTAGTGGAAAAGGATAGATTCACATTAGCTCGGAATGGAAACTTTTCTTTTTGGCCATTTTGTTTTTCTTTTAAAAAATGATGGATAAGATTTTATGCACATAAATGAGCATATAAACTCCATATAACCAAAAATATTGTGGCAAGGGATAATCCATAACCTAACAAATCTATCTTCCCTATGATAACATAAGCCAATATAGAGATGTATATTATAAATAAATAAGTTTTGGGATTGGTGAGAATTTTGAGAAGGTCGAACGGTCAAGAGTTAAAACCATAAAAAAATCTATCAAGTAGTAAGTTTAGGCTCCTACTGCATTTTTATAATACAAGTCAAATGTATTAACACAAAACCTAATCCGACCTAGCTTCCCTTGCTCCTCAAGTGTGCCTCCATGTTGGTACGAATTAGGATTTCATAATTTTTTATTTTTGAAAATTCTAAATCGCCAAACATGGTCTTCTAGGGAATCTTCTGTAGATTGATTTTTGAATCTTGAATATTTTTGAATCTTGAAACTTGAGTCTTGAGATTCTTTTGGAGTCTTGATATTCTTCGAGATCTTGATAGAATCTTCGGGAATCTTCACAGAATTTTCGAGAATCTTCTAGTCTTGAAATACTTGACAGAATCTTCTTAGGTCTTCTGACTTCGTGCAGAATCTTCAACAGAATCTTCTGGTCCTGCATGGAATCTTCTAAGAATCTTGTAGATTTATATAGAATCTTTAGGAGGCTCACATAATCTTTTTAAAGTGTCCGTAAAAATATTCTGTTACTTAAATACAAGATATATTCTAGAATAAATTATAGATAATTATTTTTAAATCAATTGCATTTAATTCTCCATACAAGATCTTTCTAGATTTTCTTCATATATATAATTTCGAAATTCTTTAATAATAATGTGTAAAGTAGAGATTTGATTTTGATTCTCTATTTTGGAGTCGCTGTGTCTTATAAAGGAGACACAACTATGTGAGAGTGTATTCGGATTCATTTTTGAAGTCATTATGACTCTAACTCCTATGACACTAACTTCATGACTCCCTTGACTCTGACCTTAGAGTCATTGAAAACAAACACTACCATAGAAATGTGTAGTGAACATTATTTCCTCATTAAATATGTGCACATTAATTTCTGTGTCACGTTAATTTTTTATATGACAGATATACAATGACACGTATTCCATGATACATGTAGTGAACCTGATTAAAATTTTGGAAGGATTCACCAAAAAATAAAAATTTACAAGGAATAAAAGAGGTGTTTAGTATACAATCAAATATTTTTCAATAATGATATTCGTACATACATTTTTCCTTACATATATTTTTCCACCCACTTTATTATCATTGGATTTTGATGTGACATCACTCCAACACTTCAACTTTTATTCTCCACCCTTGAATTTATATGTATGTTTATCTTACATACAAAAAAGTATTTACAAATATCATAACTCAATATTTTTATCTCTTTTATTGGTACTACAATATCTGCTGCATACACGAAGGTGTAGGCAGCAATACAAAACAAGAGTCCACACAACAAACTAAGGGACTTACAATTACAACATGAAACTTAGAACCCAAACAAGACTATTCACAAGCAAAGTGAATATACTAATTGGAGATTCATTATTAGATCCTTGAACGCGAAGGTGATAATAATTTATACTTATCACATTCATCAATCACTTTTGAAGTCTAAAAATGAATGTTCAATTGAAATATCTGCCTTTAGATGACCAAATAGCATAATAGTTGATATCAAATACTAACAAAGAAAAAACAAACCCAAGAGAAAGAGTTGTTATATGAACTATTCTATCTTGGATTTTATTAGGATACAAATCCAAAACAAAATAATTCAAATAATGCAATACTCTTTTTTTTTTTTCTTCTTTCTTTCTTTCTTCAAACTAGCTCGGCTTTTTTCTGCATCCAAATGGCAGAAATTGGTTTATCCTTACTCCAATTCCTTAGCCTAAGAATCACATAAATAATCATCCCACACAAAAACCCAAGAGCAGCACTTGATCCCACCAAAGAAACTGCAGTACAAATAAGCATAACAAAGGAATCTTCTTTAGTATTCATGTCCCTTGAGCACATAGCTAATTCAATCCCAGCAAATAATAGCAACACACCCAATATCCCAACAGGAAACTGGTTCAAAATGTGAGCCAAAGAACTCCCTAACACCAATCCCAATACCAATTTTGCGATCCCAAGAATCGCCACGCAGCCTCCACTCCTACCACCAAATTTATACTGTCCAGCAAGTCCACCGGCTCCGTGGCAGCTCGGCATTGCGCCGAACCAACTACCAACCAAATTCATCAGCCCAACTGTCACCGACAGTGACGTTGCAGAGAACTCCTTTCCAGGAAAAAGATCCGATGACAGCTTGCAAACAGCAATAACTGAATTCAGAATTGACAGAGGAAGTTGAGGGATAGCACCTTTAATAAAACCTTTCTTCCAAGCATGCTTTGAGAATTTCACCACGTGTATGGACGATGGTCCGAAGTTTATCTGATGCACAATCTCTTGTTTTCTTATGAATGCCAAAACAACACCCAACACAAAGACTAAGAAAGCAGAAGGAAGAGAAAAAATAATTTTCCTCACTCTACCATGGTTCTGTTTTCTTGAACTTTCAGAACTTTCAATTTCAGGTTCACCACCACAACACCCACGATTTTGCTCACCAGCACCATTCACTATAACAATAAATAACAAACAAACAATTGCCAAAACCAAACCATCAAGGCCAAACCAGTGTCTGTCACCTAAAGCCTTAGATTTTGGCAAATCCTGCACTTTTCTCACATATTTAACTGCAGTTAGAGCAAATGATAAGCCTTGTGCTAGTTGAATTCCCCTGACAACACACAGAGGAATCACCTTATACACAATCTGCATCAAACCGGTGACACCGAGGATGAACAACGTGCCGCCGGTTAAGATCCCAGCGGCCATTATCTCCGGCACACCGAAACTGGTCTCTGACAATGCCTCAGCAGCGATGGATTTCATGGGCTGGACAGGCATGGGGACACCATAAATGGCGCCTGTGATGATGTTATAGACACCTGTGAAGATCAAAGTGGTGCCGAGGTTGAGGTCTCTTGCAAGGGTCAAGGCTAAGACTATGGGTATGTATGTGCCAAGGTCACCCATAGCACCATTCAGTTCAGCCCATTTTGAACGGAAAACCAAATTGGTTTTCATTTTGTTTACCATACCTTTGGCTGAATAATCTGAGGATGGTGGTGGGTTTGGAGGAGTAGGAGTGATTTGGGCTGATTCAAGGTCTGAAATTGGAATTGAATGAGGATTTTGTTGAGCCATAGCTAGAAATTGTGTTTAGTTTGCAACTCTTTCTTTGGTCTTTCAAGTCTAACACAAATTAAATTTGTGTTGCCAACAAGAATCTCATGTGTATAAGAAAAATGAAATAGACCAATTATTGGAGTACTGAAGATGAACGGGAAATGGGGAATTGTTTGCTGTATTTATAGAGGATTAGAGATTCTAAAGTCAATAGTAGGAACAAGTTGTCTATGGACGCAAAGGAATTATAGGATTAAAATATTGGTATACAATAAAAAAAATTAATTAAATTAGTCAATAAATTATGCATAAAATATAATATGTAATATAGACAATTATGTAAATCATATATGATATTCGTAGATAATATATATCAAATGTTACAACATTATTTTACTTTATAACATATAATACATGATGTGCAAAATATATGATAAATATTGTATACAACATATAATAATAATATATATTATGCATACGGCATAATACATGTTGTGCATAAATTATTTACCGTATTTTATTATCCATATAACAATCCTCAATTATATAACACACAAAATAGTTGACAATCTACAGCTTGCCAATTTGTGTCAATTTATTCTGTTACAAAAATTTGTTTAGAAATGTTTTTGGGGATTATCTAACTTATCATTTTAATTTAAATGGTTAAATCTCAGACTACTATTTAAAAAGCTACGCAAATAAATAAACGTAATTATATAATTGTGTAAAAATAAATTTACACTATTTACACAATGGGTGTATCAAAATTAAATTAAGAATATTTTACATTATATTTGCATTTAGCATAACAAATATCATAATAATAATGACTTGATGAAAGTGACTTGTTGAAAGTTAATCATCGTTGAATCTGTTTATTAGAATATAAAACAGTGTTATACTGTCATTGGAAACTTGTTTATGTGAACTCCTTATTTAATTAGGAATAAAAATGAGCAGCCAACAAAGTCTGTAATTGCGTTCATGTTATTATTCTATTAACAGACAAAACTGAGATGTGGACGTATACAAGGACATACATGATTCTCCTCATATGATAAATAAATAAAAAAATTACTAGATACACATTTATTTCGTATTTCTTTCGTGTTGATATTTATTTTTCTTAGACTTAAATTTTGATATGATTCTTATTTTAATATTTAACTCTTCTTATTTTTTATTAATATTAATATTAATGAATATCTTATAAACATTTAATTTTAGACATTATATTACATTACTCATAATAAATTGAAGAATATAGATCCACGCTTACTTCTATGATATTTTAATAACTTTTATGTTTAATCTCAAATTATTCATCCACCGACTATTAACTAAAACGCATTTTAAACCAATTTATAAACAACAATGATCTAGATATATCATTTTAATCGGTTACCATCTTTATAGTAAAAAAATTCAACCAAAATAAATAAAAAATTCACTCAAATAAAAAAAAAACTCAATCAAATAATAAAAAAAAATTTTAATAACGACTACAAATCAACTAAATAATGCATTTAGTTCATTTTAGTGTTAATGTGTGTTGTTTTAATGACAACTTAACGATAAAGTGTTATTTTAAGAGAAAAATAATGTATTTTATACTATTTTTCATTCTCACCATACTTATTTATAGTGAATTATTTTGATTATTTAGTGAATTTTTAACTCTCATTAAGTTGTTTTTTATTGTTTATCTGAGTTTTTTTTATTTATTTGATTGAGTTTTTTATTTATTTGTTTGAGTATTTTTACTTATAAAGATGGTGATTTACGGTGACCGATGAAAGTGATGTTTATATCATTGTTGATTTATAATAAACAGCGTACGTTAAGATTTTTTTGGGTAGATATTAATTCAGATGACAATTTAGTCTCTCATGATTTGAAAGTGACAAAATAGTCCTTCGAGATTAATTATATAGGACACTTTAAGTGACAATTTAGTTCTTCTGTTAAGTTTATGTTAACTGAGTTACAAACATGACGTAACTTAGATGATATGTCATACAATGTGTCATACACATCACTGCAACTCAATTAATAGAAACTTAACGGAATGACTAAATTCTCATTTAACGTGTCCTATAAAATTGATCTTAAGAGATTATTTTGTCACTTTCAAATCTTGAGGGACTAAATTGTCTTCAAAGTTAATCGTTAAGGACTAAATAGGATATTTACTCATTTTAAAATAAGAAAGGATACTTTTTAGAGAGAAATGAAGTTAAATAAATTTTCTAATTTTAGGTTTTGGCTTATGTTGTTCTCTAAGGTGGCCGATTTTATCTTTGAACTCTAAGGGTGACAAACTACACCAACCGTGAGGTCGAGTCAAAGGGCATTTTATCACATGACCGGAGCATTTTGTTACACTTAAACAATCTTTCATGGGTTATTTTATCAAAAACATCTTTGATGGTTAGATTTTTCAGCGACAAAATCTTTCGTGTTTCTTTTTTGTACTTCACCCTATAATAAATTACTTACACATCAAAATTTATGTTCATAGTTTATTAACATATTTATGTTTTAGTAGCAATGTACAATGAATGAAGCTAGTAGATCCAATTTACAATAAATATGATGAATTTTGAACTGAGAAGATCCCAATTGCACACATCAAATATACGATACTACACATTTCACACATAAAGAATTAGACACACCACATATAGTTTTGAACACATTATATATAAATTATTACATACATCAAATATGCATTGTCAATACAATGGATGCGTGTGTAACACGTGCTCGCACTTATCTTGTACATACAGTTTGCATACACCATACATAAACTATAGAATGCACCAAACATGCATTATTGTGATGGAAGAAGATGAACATGAATGCTCGCGTCCTGTGTTAGAATATTCCAATATATTGGCATATAATGATATAGTATATTTTGTATATCTTCATTAATAAAATTTTCTAGTATTTATTATTGATTGTCCATCACCCTATAAATAGGTGTGAGATCCTTCATTATAAATCATCTCGAATAATATAATACACATTTTTATCTCTAGTCTCTCTTAGTTTCTTACGTGGTACCAGTAGTTTAGGTCTGTTTTTCATGGGAAATCCTACTTTCTCTCCTTGGGGCTCTCAGTTTTTTCTCTGAACGGCGCTCTACAGATGTTCATTTTCGACATTGCCGCCGCCAAGACAACCCTCTGATCTCTCTAGCGAGTTCGGCACCATTGGAATCGTCGCCATCAAAGGTCTCACGCACTATCACGTGCCACCTTCGCTCTCTGCGCTTGCCATTCACGTGCCCTGCAGTCTCTCTCTGCACGACCTGGTTTCCTGCTCTGACCCGCGTCCCGATCTACGTGCTGACCCGCGCATCGACCCGTTTCTGCATCAGCTGCTGACACAGCATTGGTTCTGCTTTTTGTCCCTGACTGGACAGTGCACCTTTTTAAGGTTTTTTGGTGTGCTCTATCCATTTATGGGATCTGTTTTTGCATATTCTATTCCCTTTGTGCAATTTTTCCTTGTTTTTTGTTTTTTCCTCACTTATGGATAAGACAGAAGTTGCACAACCTATTCCTATTACATCAAATGAACAAATTATCCTCATTGGGTTGAAACGATTCATGGATTTCATAAAGGCTGCAAGCTCTAGTGGTATGTCACTAGTGATATTAAAGTTCTTGTTCGCAAAGGGAACAAATTTGACACAACCTTTGTTGATAGGCGTGAGGAATGTGATAGCAAAAATCATCAGATTATCATGTGGTTCCGCAAAACCTCCATTCCTGGAATTCATCTTCAATTGGGTCGATTTGAAAGAGATAAAGAGGTATGGGATCATTTTCAAACTCGTTACACTATCTCTAATTTGTCTCATCAATATCAGCTTTTGAAGGACCTTCACAATCTTCGACAAGAATCAGGATAGTTTGTTTATGATTTTCTTGCTTGCATGGAAACCATCTAGGACCAGTTAACCTCCTGCAAACCAAAGTTTAAGGATGTGACATCTCTTAAGGCATATACAGAGTATCATGATCGTACTCGCCTTATTCAGTTTCTGATGGCTCTCACCAATGATTATAAACCTGTTCGTGCTTCCCTTCTACATCAGACTCCTTTACCTACCTTAGAGGATGCTCTTCCTCGCTTGAAGTCTGAGGAAACTAGATTAGGTTTTCTCAACCTAAAACAAACTTAGCATTTGCTGCAAGTACAAGTGAAGCACTTATTGTCGACATTGTCATCAAACAAGTTATACTCTTCCGCGATGCTCTACCGTGGAATGTCATGCTTGTAAGAAGAAAGGTAACATTGCTATTGTTCTACTCGCTCCTTCAAGCATGTTCCTCAAGAGGGTCAACCTCATTCCCACTCTTCTAGGCCTGCTCTTGTTACTGCTACTACCGTTGCAACCACTTCCTCCTCTTCATCAACTTCTGGTCCTCTCACCGTATCAGACAGTGAGTCCTTGGTCAAACAAATCATCTCCTTTTATGGTAATAGTCTTGTTGTTATGTCCTCTATTCAAGGTAATGGCAATTGGTATTTTGATTCAGGTTGTTGTCAACACATGTCAGCTGACACATATATTTTTTCTTTTCGGTCTACTACTACTACTGCACCTCCCATTTTTACTACTGATGGGTACCCCATGAATGTAACTCATGAAGGCACCGTCTCCATGACCAACCTAACTATGCCTAATACATATATCCCAAAATTAGATTAAAACCTTATTTCTATTGGATAACTAGTTGATTATGGTTTTAAAGTCATTTTTTCTTCTTTTGGTGATATCATGTGCAGGATTCACAAACGGGGAAGGTCATCGGGAATTGATGTAAAATTGGCAGGTTCTTTCCACTCTCTGAGTTACATGGTCCTCCTACACCAAATACATATATGTGCTACCTCTGCCCCCTCCTCCCTTTACCTATGGCACCAGCATCTTGCCTATGCATGTCAATTTTCTCTACGGAACGGGGATCCCCATGGGGACTGCCCTGATGGGGCCCCGTGCGACGGGGATTTTTTCCCGTGGGGGTGGGGATAGGTGACAAAGTCCCCTAGCAGTCAATGTGAGGACGGGGACGAGGATCTCTCCCCTTGTCCCGTGGGGACCCCGCAATATCTAATTACTAAAAAAACTCTTATGTATTAAATTAATATTTTATACAAATGGTACATTTTAGTCATTTTACATTTATTGTTTTGTGATTTTGAATTTGTGGTTGAATTAACTTTTAAATTATTTTTATAAATTACATATTTTTATTTTAAATTTCCATAATTTTATTTTAATTTTTCATAATCTTCTTTTTGGTTTTTTTTAAAAAAATTGAATTTAAAAAAAGAACAGACAAGGATTCCCCGTGGGGACCTGCGGGGACCCATAGGGAACGGGGAAGGGGAAAAAATTCCTCGCAGCGAGGGGTGGGGCAGGGGCGGGGACAGGGATACAGTCGTAGGGCAGGAAACAGGGAAGTACTTCCCGCCCCCGCCCTGCGTGGGTGACATGCCTAGTCTCTTTCCCACACCTTTCTTGGAAAATTACGTCCTCTTATTACCCAAGATCACTTAGGCATCGTTAAGAATGAGTCTTTTGATTGTATTTCTTGTCAGACTGTTAAACAACATGTTTTATATTTTAATTAAAATTCTTCTACTTCTTAGTTTCCTTTTAATCTTGTGCATTCCGATATTTAGGGACCAATCCCTACTCCTTCAATGGGAGGCTCACGGTATTTTGCGGTCTTTATAGATGATTGCTCTCATTTTACGTGAATTTATTTGATGAAACATCGTCATTAGTTGCCACAAATTTATATCAACTTTGCCTTAATGATTAAAACTCAGTTCTCTAAGACAATTAAGGTTTTTTTATGTGATAATGCAATGGAATACCATGAGACAAAACTATTGAATTTCCTTAATGCACAAGTTACATTGTCTGAGTTTTCTTGTCCTGGTAAATCTCAACAAAATGGTCGTGCCGAGAGAAAGCATTGTCACATTTTTTATTATGTTCGTGCAATGCTTCTCTCTTCCTCATGTCCTGAGTGTGTAAGGGGTGAGGTTGTCCTTATTGTTGTGCATGTCATTAATCGTCTTCCATCCTCTGTTCTAGGTAAAATTTCTCCTTATGAGCGCCTTTATCATTCTTTCCCTGATTATTCTTCTCTGCGTGTTTTCGGTTGTGTCTATTTTGTACTTCTTCAACCACATGAACATAATAAGCTTGAACCTCGTGCTCGTCTCTATATCATTTCCTTGGGTATGGTGCAGAACACAAGGGTTACCGATGTTGGGACCCTTTGTCCCAACGCATTCTCACTTCTCATGATGATGTGTTTTGGGAACATCACATGTTCTCCTTCATGTCCACCTTTGAATCTATCCCACCTAACAGTACTCCACTCTTTACTGACCCCACTTTTGAACTATTCCCTGATGAAACCGATGCAAGTATTTTTAGTGACCCCACACCTTTGATTGATGTCTCTACTGCACCTGGTATAGCCTCTATTGATGTGCTCCAGACATCCTCTAACACACCTGATGTTCCTTGTCTAGATGTCGATCTTGCTCCTTCATCTAGTCGTTCAACTCGGGTAAATAATTCTCCTCCTTATCTTCATGATTATCATTGCTTTTTGACTATTCTCCATTTACATGAACTACAGTCCTATAAAGAAGCCTCTGCTAGCTCTCATTGGCAATAAGCTATTAACGATGAGTTACATGCCTTGGAGAAAACTCACACTTGGGACTTGGTTGTTCCTCCTTCTAGTAAGATCCTTGTCGGTTGTAAATGTGTGTACAAAGATCAAGACTCATTCTGATAGATCTTTTGAATGCTACAAGGCTCGTTTGGTTGCTAAGGGGTTCACTCAGGAGTATGATATTGACTATGAGAAAACTTTTGCTCTAGTTGCCTGCATTTCTTCCGTCCACACTCTCCTTGCCATTGCAGCATCTTAGAAATATAATGGTCTCTTAGTCAAATGGATGTGAAAAATATTTTTCTCAATGGTGATTTGATGGAAGAAGTCTATATGCAACCACTTCCAGGTTATTCTTGTCCACCTAACAAGGTTTGTCTCCTTCGAAGAGCCTTATATGGTCTCAAGCAGGCACCTAGGGCATTTGTTCGAGAAGTTCAACACTACTATAAAGACATCTTGGGTTCATGGATAGCCCTATTCATCCGCAAAACTGCTTTTGATACAGTTCTTCTTTTGCTCTATGTAGATGATATGATTATTACTGGGGATGATATGTCTGGTATTGTCGTCCTCAAGATTTCTCTTGATAAACATTTTGAGATGAAGGACCTTGACCCCCTTAGTTATTTTCTTGGCCTTGAGGTTACCTCCAATGATGATGACTTATTTCTCTCTAAGGCTAAGTATGCCCCTGATCTCCTCTCTCGAGCTGGTCTTACATATATAACTGCACAGAATCCAATCCTCTTGAGCCTAATGTTCGGTTCACTCCTTTTGATGGTATTGTGTTAGATAACCCTACCCTTTACAGACAATTGGTGGGGAGTCTAATTTATCTGACTGTCACTCGAACTGATATTTCTTATGTTGTTCACTTGGTAAGTCAGTTTATGTCAGCACCTCGCTCTACCCACTTTGTTGTTGTTCTTCGTATCCTTCGCTATGTCAACGGTACACTATTTTATGGGCTTCATTTTTCTGCTCACTCTCCACTGATGATACTTTAAGCGTACTCTGATGCTGATTGGGGTGGAGACTTGACTGATCGCCGCTCTACTATTACTGGGTATTGTATATATCTTCCTTGTTGACTCTCTTATTTCTTGGCGCAGTAAGAAACAGACATTCACTGCCCCGCTTTAGCACCAAAGCTGAATATCGAGCCCTTGCAGACAATACATAGGAGATTCTCTGGCTTCGTTGGTTACTTGCTAATATCGGAGTCACTCAATCTTTCTCCATTGATCTCTACTGTAATAACCGAAGTGCTATACAGATTGCTCATAATGATATCTTCCATGAATGCACCAAACACATCGAGATCGATTGTCATTTTATTCGGTAACACATTACTCGTTATGATCTTCGACTCATCTCCATAAGTACTCATAACCAGGCTGCTGATCTCTTCAACCAAAGCTCATCATTCTTGTCACTTCTGCACTTTAGTTTCCAAACTCAAGTTGGTATCATTATCACCCACTTGAGTTTGAGGGGATGTTAGAATATTCCAGTATATTAGCATATCCTGATATAGTATATTTGTATATCTTCGTTGATTTTGTAAATATTTTCTAGTATTTATTATTGATTCTCTATCACCCTTTAAATAAGTGTGAGATCTCTCATTGTAAATCATCTCAAATAATACAATACACATTTTTCTCTCATGTCTCTCTTAGTCTCTTATAGTATGTACGTAGTGAACAACTTTTCTACACTGAAATTGCAGGCATTGGATCATTGGATCACACCATCATTTTATACAGTGGATAATACGATAAAATATATTTTTGATGTATGTATAATATTACTTTTCTAAAAATACAAATAAAAAAAGTAAAAAATAGAAAATAATCACCTACAACACCCATCAATCTATTTTTTTTCTTTCTCCTTTCCCCTCTCTATATATACTCTACTTTTATATTATTATTATTTTACATAAAATACTGTCACTCTATTAAGTCGCTAATACTTAATAAAATGGATGGAGTTAAAATTGGTAAGAGTGTTGTTATTTATACAATAAAAAATCAGACAAAATCAGTTCATATAGAGATTTTGGATCACAAATATTTCAGCTTACTAAAAACTAACTATTTAGAGATAATTTTTTTTCCCCAAAAGTTGTCCAATTAACACATTAAATGATTTGACTGGTTATCCATAGTTCTAACATTTCCCAATTAGTAAATTACATTTTTACGCATGCTTGATTCTAATCCCAACCCACTGTATATAATATGCTTTGATCTGGACAAAAAGAGATTCAATATTGCGAACAACCTTGAACCCTTCACGATCTTGCACCAATACCACTCAAACTCATATGATTTAAAAGCCAAATAAATTGTTATTTTTTTTATGAATTGTCAAATAAATTGTTTAATAGATCAAAAAATAATTTGGACACCACAAGCAACTACAACTGGGTAAAGCCCCAGCTAATAACTAGATATAGTAGCGTCACCCATCGTTTTCACAAATAAAGTCAACAATTATACAAAAGATTGGCATTTGGTCTACGCAAACATGTATAGCAGATAACTTCCTAGCAGAAGAAACCAGAAATCATTTCGGTAATTTACCGTGGGACATGCGCACCAAGTAGAGACAAAAAATAAATAAATAAATAAATACACTATTTAGTCCCTCAAGATTAACTTTAAAGACAATTTAGTCCCTCAAGATTTGAAAGTGACAAAGCAGTTCCTCAAGATTAATTTTATAGAACACATTAAATGAGAATTTATTCCCTCTGTTAAGTTTCTGTTAATTGAGTTGCAGTGATGTATATGACATATTGTATGACATATCATATAAGTGACGACATGTTTGTAACTCAGTTAACATAAACTTAACAGAAGGACTAAATTTTCACAAAGTGTCCCATAAAATTAATTTTAGAGGACTATTTTGTCACTTTTAAATCATGAGAAACTAAATTGTCCTCAAAATTAATCATGAGGGACTAAATAAGGTATTCACTCAAAAAATAATGATTGTTTTATATGAAAAAATATAAGCCGTAAGAAAATCATCATTCTCATCAGTATGATTAGGGAAGTTATTAAAAAGTTGATCCAATGTCCAATGATTTTCCCACGGTTAACTGTGTACTATGTCCAGAAAATGATTGGATTAATTTATGAATAATACCTAAGAAAATGTAGAGTATCGATATCCAACACATATATGTGTCATGGACTCATGGTTTATAGATAAAATCAACTTAAATTTTTTAAATTTATATAACTGATAACCTGTTAGGTTAGTAATCTTCAAAAATTAATTTTATTTATATTTATACTTTCTAACTTTATCAATTTAAGAAGAAAACTCAATTCATAATCTGTTGCTAGAGAGAGAGCGCATTATGCGAGAAGGAGATGAAGAAGATGTATGATTGGAAATGAGACGTGTCTAGGAATGTTGCAACTGTGATTGCCACGCTCCGTTGACACCAAATTATATTTACTTTAGCATATATTAATAGGTTAAACACACATTTAGATACCGGTACCCAACAAAAATATTAGGTAAAAAAAAATCACATATTTTTATTATTAATACTCTGTCATGTTTATTTTATTAATTAACTCTCTTTTATATATAATTATTCTATATCCTCATCACTTTTCTCTTCGTTCTTTTTCGTAATTATGATGAGTTATTTCCTGTGAAACATAATTAACCTGAACCAAATGAGAAAAGGCTCCTTGTTAAAAACAATATATGCGTATTCTTTAAATAAAATAAAATAATCTAAAATTATAGAGTGAAAAGATTGCCTTTTGCTAATCACGAGATATAGAAAGTGTTATAAACCATTTATAAATGTAACTACTATAAAAATGAGTATTTTCAACATTAAACATGTCAACAAAGTAAGTATTGTCAATAAAAGTAATATTGACAATTAGTAGCCGTCGAGAATACTTAAAACTAATTTATGATCATTTTCAACAGCCATTAATTGTCAAATAAAAGTTTATGACTATTTTCAACGACCAACAAATGTCAATATATCTTTTTTTGACAATACTTTTATCAACACCTTTTGACAATTACATGTTGAAAATGATCATTTTTGTTGTAGTGTGTTCAAATAAAATAATTTTAAAATCTAACTTTGTGTAATAGCCCTAATAATTTAGGATGTACTCCCTCCATTCCAAAATATTAGTCTTTTAAGGTTTTTACACGTAGATTAAGAAATTCAATAAATATTCTTAATTTTATAAAATGATATATTAAAATGACTAAACTACCCTAAAGCATTAATGAGAAAGAAAGATGATTAGTGGTATCTTGGAGTAATATTCAAGAAAGAAAGAGAAATGATACTAGGGATATAATAGGTATGAAAAAATTTAATTAGCATTGGAGGTTGAAAATGACAATCATTGTGAAATTTTTTTTTCTCCCTAAAACGACTAATATTTTGGAATGGAGGGAGTAGTATCATATGAGAAAAGAATGTTTAATGAGAATAATTATTATAATCATTGAATTAAATTGTGTAGCTATATCCCTATAATGATTATAATAATTATTCTCATTTCTCACAATATGTTGAAATTCATGGTATCTTGCCCAAGATCAAAGAGAAATGAGAGAAAAGAGAATGTGAAATGATTGAATTATGAATTGTGTTATGAAATACAAATGAATAATGCCTTATATAGGCACACTAATACAAATGACTAAATGACAAATATACCATCTATCACTAATATCTCTAACACCCCCCTCAAGCTAAGCATGAGAGAATTTCAACCATGTTTAGCTTGGAAAAAAAAAAAGTGCAATAAAACTAAAATATGAATTACAATCCATATGAAATACAATGATATATCAAACTAAAATAAAATTGGAAAGTGTATCAATATGATGAGAGTGGAGTGAGTTGATTTGCCGGGATGATCTTCGGTCAAATGCCGCTCCTCGGAGAAAAAAGATGACTTAGGAGTCGTGTCGCCGGGATGATCTTCGGTCAGATAACGCTCCAAAAATGGGCTCTATGGCTCCATGTATGATATTGTCCCAACTCGGGATCGAGCAACGGTAATGGTTCCTAGTTCGGGATGTCTTCGACCTTCTTCTTGGGCCTCTTCGATCTATCCATCGACGTCTCCAAAATACTCGTCGCAAAGAAAGGTTAACGTCATATGACGTTCATCTACCAATTTTTTTTTTGGCAGTAGCTTTCAAAACCAATTTAGGTTTTTTTTTTTTGGTTAAAATCTACCCCAAAGATAGAATCTGAAATGATACTTGAACATAGAAACTAAAATCTATGTTTAACCATCCACAATGGAAGCAAAATCCAAAGTCAATCTTGATTTGAACTAATGTCATAGCAAAATAATCCCAAACCAGAGAAGGAAAAAAAAATACTGGAAGTATCTCCATGACAAATTATTGAACATCTTGTGTGCATCAAAAATTGAAAACTCTTCTCATGTGTCCAATACGAAGCCTCTCATCCTCTTAACCAAATCTTTAATCTTAACCACAGAATCATATATAGAATTACCGAATTAGCAACCAAGATCAAGAACATATCAACACATGAGCACGAACATGTCAAAGCTAGAGAAGAAAGATGCTCCAAGAACTGGATATGTGGCAACCACACTGAAACAGAGGCGGTAGCACCACCAGAGAAGAAGCAAAATGATGACATTGACCAAGATGACTAGAGACAACACCAAATCTGTGAAAGAAGATAGAAGAATATGATGAATGGAGATGGAGATGGTCTCTTGGGCATAATTCTTTTCTTCCTTGCTTTGTTCTATTTCTGCCATTTTTCTTTTTTTTTTTTTATTCTTGAAGCTTTGAAAATGGTGGTTGCCAGAAATCATGAAAGGTGCATAGGTACTATTGACGTGTTCTAGCGCCTTGGACACTTGGATTTTATGAAGGATGGTTTGGTAATGGAGGTTTCTTGGGAAGAAAAAAAAAAAAGAATCTTCTAATCACTGTTCATGATTAAGGTGGATGACAACCTTTCCGGGTTTGGAAACACAAATGCTGCAAGCATCAATTGATTAAATGCCCCATGATGCATTTCCTGACCCGTTGCAAATTGAAATGCACATAATAACAAAGGTCGTTCAAGAAGCTCACAACATATATGATAAAAATTATTGCAGATCAAATTTGTGTTTGGTTTCAAAGAAATAGTAAAATTGAAATGGAAGAAGATGACTTGCTGAAAATCATGGAAATGCAGCGGAATAATTATCTTGGATCATTGGCTCTGATACCATGTTGAAACTCATGGTATCTTGCCCAAGATCAAAGAGAAATGAGAGAAAAGAGAATGTGAAATGATTGAATTATGAATTGTGTTATGAAATACAAATGAATAATGCCTTATATAGGCACACTAATACAAATGACTAAATGACAAATATACCAACTATCACTAATATCTCTAACACAATAAACATTTTTTCATGTGATATATTATCCCATAGCCCTAAACAAGTTTTTAAAGGAAATTAAATGATTTTGTGTAGGGATGGCAATGGGGCAGGGCGGGGAGTATAGTCCCCATCCCCATTCTATCCCTATCCCCGCTCCCCGCCTCAGGGGGAATTTCTTCCCCGTCCTCACGGGGATTGGGGATCCCCACGGGGCCCCAAATGGGGAATAAAAAATTATAAAAAAAATTTATTTTTACATAAAATAAAGAAAAATAATTTTGAGAAAACTAATACAATAATCATCAATCCTAAAGATATTGTTACATAAGTTCTAAAGGTCACAAAAAAAGTAAAATAAGTCTTAGACAACAAAATATAAAAATAAGTCACAAAAATAATAAAATGTGTCTTTGACAGTGGCTTGGTATCAGGATATGTGTGTGTTATAGTTTGATAAATATGAATGGAGAGAACGAGGGAGGGGCGCAGATAGAAGAGTTTAGTTAAGACGTTAAGTTATTTTAGAATTTCTCAATTCTGCAAAAGTAGAATTATATACGTACATATCAAATTATAACTCTATCCTCGGGGCGGGAATTCCCGCGGGACGGGGAGCATAGTCCCCATCCCCGCACTATCCCTCGGGGAGATTTTCCTCCCCATCCCCATCTCTGCGGGGAAAAATCCCCAACTTCGAGGCCCCAAATTCAGGGTTCTCCGCGGGGATCCCCACATCTCCATCCCCATTGTCATCCCTAATTTTGTGAAGATACATGTATCCCTAATTTTGTGAAGATACATGTATAAGACTGCTAGTTTCAAGAAGTTTTAAAACATCAATTTTTCGGATGAATTTATGAATTTAATCGGATGTGTTGTTTTATTTTAGTAGTAAAGGATCAAAGTTGTATAAATGTCCGAGGTATGTCATATATTAGGGAATGTATCTAGTAAAAATGTTAAAGTTATGTATATATATACATATATATATATATATAGAGTCTTGCTATGTGTACAACATATCTACAACGTATAAAACAACGTATAATGTGGAAATCAAGCAACAAAATTGAAAAACGCGTGTTTCATATACCCACTCTCATGGATGCGCTCATGTACAGTACGCGCGTAAACGAACACATTTCAACACATAAAATGAACACATATTTCAATAGCAAATGAACACATTTGATTATTAGAATTGTACTCATTTATTCATTATAATGAACCCATTTAAGTATGGAAAGTAAACACATTTATTTATAAAAATATCTCAAACTCATTAATTTTATTATTTTTACATTGTATTATGTATTCAGTTAGAGTATATGTATGTGTTCACTTTATATTGTATTATGTGTTCAGTTACAATATGAGCATGTGTTCACTTTAATTTGTATGATATGTGTTCAATTAATGTATATGTATGTGTTCACTTTGCATTGTATTATGTGTTCATTTCATATTGTGAATCTGAACAAAATCAAACAAACTTGTGTAAGAAATATGTTCTATAATTTATGTGTTTATGTGTTCTTTTAATATTGTACAATGTGTTCATTTGATAAACAAATATGTGTTCATTTTAGAAATGTTATTTTCACGTATTTATTTATAAATTCATAGATATAATGAAATTATGAATAAAAAAATAGATAACAACAAGAAGTATTGAAAATATAATTTTTCTTTTATCATAGACTAAAAAAAGTTGAATTCATGCTAAAAAGAGAGAATATTATGAATTTTGTAATAATGAAGAAGAATAAAAAGAGGGTTTGTCGATAAAAAAAGAGTGCAATGTGTTAATTGAAAAAAATAAAAAACAAAAGAAATTAAAAAAAAAAAAGATGAAGAGAAGAACCAAAGTATTTTGATAAAAGGTGTTAATTGATAAAAGGATTTTGTAAACCAAAAAAAAATCCTGTAAGGCTTTAATGAATGCTCGTTACGTAAAAGAGAATGATGCCCAATATACGATGTTAAATACGATATAAGTATTTTGCGTTGTACACTTATAATTTCCGTATATATATATTTAAAAGTATTTTGCGTTGTACACTTATAAGTATTTTGCGTTGTACACTTATAATCTCCCTATGTTATCCCCTCCATCCTATTGGTACCGTTGCTTGTTGCGGTAACCTAGCTCCACCACCACGAGAAATTTTTGGATGGTCCTGGACTGCCATGTAGGATCATGGTCCACCCACCCAAAGAATGTCATATGTTCAAAGGATCTACTCTTTTCATTTAAGAACTTAACCATGGTTAATATCACTTTTTAAAATTTAATTAACTCTTTAAAATAAAAAGTAATGGTCCACCAGTTTAAAAACAATTTAAATAACCCTTGTTTCAAAAAACTAACGTACAATTAGGTTCATAACTCTTCAATTCCTCTTCTATTCTTCTACTTCTCTTCTTTGTGTCTACTTTACAATTTAAAAGAGTTTTTTGTTCAATAAAAGATAAAGGATGATACAATAGTTTTTTGCTTCCATGGCTACTGGAGTACTCAAACTCAGAAGTGAAGGTTCATAAGTGACTTTAATTTAAGCTACTGGAACTAGAGTACTGAGAAGTGAAGATTGTGACTTTAATTTGAGGAAGAATATATATTTTTTCTTTTATTGTATTAATAATTTCTATTCTATTTTCTGTTTTCTTATGCATAATATTACTTTTATAAAAATAAAAAAAAAGTTAAAATATTACTATATTTTTGTTTTACTTATTAATTTGTGGGTTCCATCTTTTAAATAATAAAAGTTAAAAAAAAAAAAGAGGTTAACTATGGTTAAATTCTTAAATAAAAAAAATGATTTTTAAACATATGACATTCTTTGGGTGGCTGGATTATATATGATCCTACCTGGCGGTCCAGGACCACCCAAGAATTTCTGCCACCACTACCATCACCAACATTAGTTGTGATGTCTTCGGCCTTTCCAGCAAGTTGCAGAAGCTTCAAAAGGAACTTCATTTAAAAGTTGAAGTGTCTTCGGTCTTCGAACAAGTTGCAGCAAGTTGCAGAAGCGTCACCTTCTCTATCCCCCTATCTCTTCTTACCAAAACCTTGATTTTAATGTTATTTTTCTTCTTTACATATTTTTATAATAACACAACAAACACTTGATTGTATAAAATTCTACAATCATAAATAACATATCAAACACTTTATATGATATACTATCAGCTCATATACTATTATGTTTAATACCATCAACTCTTATATTATCATGTTTAATACTATCAGATCTTATCCTATACAACTCATCGAACATGGCTTAAGATTAAGAGGGAACGTTCTTTTTGACTAAGGATGTATCATTGGACTAATCTATTAATTTATTTTTGGACTAAATAGTCCTCTAAAAGTACATTTAATGATAACTTAACTAATGTAAAATAAAAAACTATCAATATTGATTATTTATGAAGAAGAAAAAAAGTAGAATACGTGCTTTAGTGTATGTTTGGGTGTGCGTTACAGCAACCAAACTCGCGTTGTTTCCTATTGAACGTTAAATCTTTATGTTTGACCAAGTTTTTGACGGATTAATCTAACTTGATTTTGGCATGTAACCTCCGTTTACTCCAAAGCATAAATTTTTGGCTTTCACGTTGAAAGTGAAAATATGTTTAAAAGAGTACCAATAAAATTAAAGTTTGTCTATTTATTATCTACAGTAATCTATTTCACTTTTTATTTTATTTTTATAATTGTTTTTTTTAGATATTTCCTCAAGACTTATTCTTATTCACCTTTCAAGATTTATTTATATAGGTAAAATAATATATTAATATATTTTTAATAATAAATATTAATATAATTTTTTTTATATATCAAAAATAAAAATTAATGTTATTTATAATAATATTAATATAATTTTATACAATATTTCAGCCAAAACAGCCAACAAAGCCCATTTTAACACTTTTGACCCAAATAGCATTATTAACCATGTGTATTTTTTAATGGGCTGAATGATTTTGGACCAATTTCCTATTATTGACTGTTTTGGTTGGTTTTTTTTTTTACCTCTAACAATGCTCTAAATAAAATGTCAAAATAACAACCAAAACATAATTTAATATAACGTTCTTTTTAGTAATTATTCATCTAAAAGTGATTTTGGCTAACAATATCAAAACAATATTCATTCTGTCATAATCAATTTTGGTATCTACTTGCCAAACATAAATCACGTTAGCACAAACTCACTTTTACTCAAAATCAATTCTACAAAATCAAGTTAGTCTAAACTCGAGTTTCACAAACGCCAATCCAAATACACACTTAATTTGTGAAGAAGAAAAACGTGTTTGGATCTTAGATTGAGCCATGATATATGAAGAAAGTAGAATACGTGCTTTGTGAAGAAGAAAAACGTGTTTGGATCATAGATTGAGCCATAATATATGAAGAAAGTAGAATATGTATGTGCTTTGTGAAGAAGAAAAACGTGAATGTGATAGAGGTGTTTGATGCACAAAACGTACTTGTAATCGCTAATTACATGCTTATCTCAATGGCAAGGAATTCCCTATTCACGGGTCTTCTACAGAAACTGTTTGCACTTTTCAGGTTACTCTCCTCATGATTATTATATTCACACTTTCCTTCTTAACCATTCACATGAACTATTCCAGTATTGTGCTTATTAGTGAATCTAAAATCCTAACTTGTAACAAACTGCAAAACGTTTTCGACAAGGAATTGAACATGTTCTTTTCAAGGTTGTTGTCATACTTAAAATCCTCTGCCATATGTTCTTTCACGTTAGTTTCCACCAAGTAGTAAAGGACACTGCATGCCTGTAAATATTTGTCACCCATTTCTGGGGCTTATGTCTCATACATCAAAACGTTAATTATTACTACTTATTAGCGTATATATATCATCTTGTGCACTATTACTTTGCGTGTCATGGCTGTAGTGATCGCAATTTTCATGTTTCTGTTCTTATTTCATCATGTGCTGTATGGATAAAATACAGGAAAATATTTTTTTTTCCAAAATTTAGTGGTAGAGATATCAATTAATGTGGATATAATTAGTATTGACAATATAAGCAAAAAAAGGAAATATATTTTTTGGAAACACTGTACGGCATACCTTATAATATAGTAGGTTCATAGAAACTAAAACAAATCAAAATCTTACAGTGATGAAAAAATACAAGTTATGCTCTTAATTATGCTACCTCCAATTTAGAATTTATAAAACTAACGAATTAGAACTGATGAATATTAAACAACTTACTAAAAATATATAACTCATGATCCCATCTACATAACTCACAAGAGTTAACATCATCACAATCATCGTCTTCATCAAGTAATACCCATCGACCACTCTTCAATCTCCACCCTTTGCACGTGCTCTTGAAACGGCATAGAGTTTCATAATGCCTAGGCACCAATAATGCATTACTACTTATCCACATGAATCGCACCAATTTTTCCACCTTAATCCTAGTTTTCACAACACACTTTGTCTTCCTCAAAAATCGTATATGCTCGAGTCCTTCTTTCATCAATTCATCATCTTGTGAGCACAACAACAAGATCATTCCACACACGTATCTGGCTTCCACGTGACCCTTTTGAGCGGCCAATTTCAATAACTTAATACCTTTATTGTTGTTATTATTATTATTAGCTATTCTTCTCTTGTCGAAACATTCTCGCAACCCTTCTCTATACAAGCTCTCTAAATTTTGATTTTCCAAGCATCGCTTTAAAAAGAACAATTCTTTCTCACGATGATGCCATGAGATTAGTGGAAACTTGTCCAATGAAACCTTTTGAAAGACGTGGTTGTCTTCAGCAGCATCAAGAAGATCTTTACAACACAACTTGGTGTTGTGAAGGTCGGTGAAGGAATTAGAGGCGATGTTTGCGACCACTTCCACTAACAAGTCTCTTGGAAGTGAATTTAGTATTGTGATGGTTTTGGGAGTGGAAGAGCAAGAGGAAGAAGAGGATTGATTATTGTTGTATGAGTGTTGTGATATTTTCTTACTTATTACCCTCCTCTTCATGATTTTTGACAAAGCCATTGTTGTATGAGAATTTGGAAAACTCGAGAGTTTTTTATGAGTTGTGTGGTTTGTTTTGAGATAATAAGGGCTTGATGTGTTTATATATACACAAATAATAAATCTTCTCCGATAATTTTTTGATGAAGGGATAGATCAATTAATTAATAATAGTTAGTTAGGTGTTTATTTGAATGTAAAAAATAAAATAAAATCTATATCAATAACAAACAATGAATATTTGAGAGCGGTAAAGAGATTAAAGAACTTGAATTTAAATATGAGATAAAAAAATTAAAGAAGATTTAGAACAAGATTTTGATACGTGACACTTTTATTGATTAGCTTTAAATTTAAATTATTATATCTTCAAAAAATATATTTAGATACAATTCAAAGAAAAGTTAAATCCTATATATATATAATCATTAATAAATAATAAATAATTTAACTTTATTTGAACTCATATATGACTTATAATTAAAACTGAATTACTTTCTTTGACAACATAAATCAAGTAACATATGATAAAATCAACTCAACTAGTGTATAACATCTGAGAGGATTATTTAATTAATGCAATTAACCTACTCTCTGGCCAGTAATTTGCTGACAAATGGCGAAAGCTTTTTCCCACCTAAAGCCTGAGTTAATCGGATTTTCAATATGCATAGAGTGTCGTTTACTACTAGTACTAGGTGGTGGAAAGTGGAAACGTGAAAAAACATATAACCTCATGAAAATATCACTTTCCCTGTCCAAAACCACAACCTCATGAAAAGAACACTTTCCCTGTCCAAAACGTTCTTAGTTTGTTACGAGCTATGATTTCAAATTCATGATATTATATCAACATATAACTAACTAATAAGCACAATACAGGAAAAGTGCAAACACATTACAGTTTTGTTGTAGCCACATAAAACCTTTCTCTCGTGACTGCCCCAGGAAAACTCCTCGTTGGGAATTGTTAAATTGTTTAACAAGTTTATTATATTAAAAGTAAGAATTTAATTATGATACACTGTATCAGTCAATCACATCCATTGATTTGTGAGATTTTATAGTTACTGAGTGGTTAAGTTAAAAAAATTTACTGATATATCAATCCATAATTGGATACATGTGTAAAATTATTTTACATTGACAATAGTGAATTGAAAATTTGAAATAATATGAGACGCAACAAATTTTCGCAATAATCTAATTTTCTTCGTACACTATAGTCTAGGAACCAACATTTTCAATATATATATACATTATTTATAGGCCACGTACTTAAATACAAAGAATGATATTTTGGTTATCCTCGACAAGACTAGCCAGCAGAACATAAATCCAGTTCTTTGCTATAAATCTTTTCTGTTTTCATTTTTTCAGTCTTCAATGGAGCTGGTGTGTCTAACTAGCTTTTTCATCTTCATTCCAAGTTCAGATGTGGTTATCACAATTTCTACATGAAACAATATAAATATTAGTAGAGCCTACTCAAGAAAAAAACTAAAAATACTAAGACTAGCTAGGCCTTAATTTCTTTTAGAAAATATTAGAGTGTATTTATAGGTAATGGGTGTACCAATGCACTTCACACATGGGCTAGGTGGTTGGAAAGGGGGCGACCTAAAATTTTTAGTTTTATTTGTAAAAATAAAATTGTTATGCATTTAGCATCAATAATGTCAGTCGTACAACAGAAACATGTCAATTAGTATTCAACGTGTGCTATTCATGTTATGGAATGTGTGCTATATGTATATCACACATACGTATAGCACACATTCCATATCATGAATAATACATATAAGATATTATAAATTTAACGTATTTCCGGTATACCACAATTGATCAATATCAAATGTAAGTATCTGAAGCAAATTCTCCCGTGAAAGCAAATTATGTTGAAAATATATCAATCAAATAATCTTTTGACTGGTAGATCATAATAACCTAACTAGTGTCTCATAAGTGTTCAGTGAATGAAACAAGTTTTTTTCCATTATCAAGTGGCGTGAGCTGCAAGAGGAGTTTTCATAATTCACGAGTTTCAAACTGTCATATTTTCCGCAACTTTACAGCATAAATTGTTGGAACTCACTGAGTAACTACTCTAGCCTCTCTTATCACAATGTACCACATTACCACTTAATGATAGAATCATTAGGAAACCACCATAGATCAGTTACTTTCTGTTATCAGTTGTTAGAGTTAGTTATATTGTTAGTATTAGATCAGCTCCTATAAATTAATTGTATTTTTCATGTTAAATTCTTCACCATTGTCAGACCTGATGATTCTAACTTTCTTTTGAAACTGAGTTTCAACCATTTGAAAGAAATTATTGATTAAATTTCTGGTTTCACCTTTTGTTTTCATCAAAAAAAGTCCATGTGAATCTAGATGCATCATCCACAACAGTGAGAAAGTATTTATGTCCAAGCATAGATGGTACATGAAAAGGACCCCAAATATCCATATGGATGAGATCAAAACATGAATCAGCATGTTTATTACTAATGGGAAAAGAAAGATGTTTTTGTTTTGCAAAGTGACAAGTGTCACAGTGAGTATCAATGCTATTACAAGATATGAATTGAAAATTGTTTGCTAATACATGTAATTTTTCAAAAGAAGGATGTCCTAAATCTAGCATGCCACAAATTTGAGGTGCTTTGAGTAGAGTTGATGTGTTTAAGGTAATCAAACTCGAGAGTCTAAGCAAACTCGTGGGAGCTCCGTGAACTCGACTCGTAAACTCATACGAGTTTACGTACTTATTAAAATATGTTTAAAAATTATATTATTAAACATAGAATATAAAGAAAGGTAACATAAAACTATTATATAGAATTGAAAGAAAGGTACCATAAACACATTGCAAATTTATAACTCATAAACACAAATAGTCAATTCAAGTCCAACCAAATCAAATCATACATTAACTTAAATTAACACAAATTAACGTAAGTTAACACAGAACCCGAATGAATCAGAATAAAACTAGAATGAACAGAATCATAACATAATTCAAAATTACATATGTTATCAACAATCACTATTATTATATATATTAGTGTTAAGATTGAAGAAAGAACAGATTGAGAACTAAGAATGAACATTACCTAAGCTAGAACCAATCTGTGATTGTGAGGAGATAAGCTCACGACAACTTGCGATTTGGCAATTCGTGAAAAGAGAATGTGAGGCAAAGACGATGAGACAAAGACAACAGTGGTGAGGCGACGACATCCCCTTGCGATTCTTGAGGCTTTATGAAGAGAGAACACTACTAGAAACTATCGGATTATCGACGGACGGACGTTATCGACGGATTATCGACGGACGTTTTTGACGAGGTCATCGACGGATTTATTGACGGATATAGCATTGGCGGGATTTTTTAATCAGCGAATATATTTATCGAGGGATATTTTCTAAAATATCCGTCGATAATTTGTTCCCGCTCAAAACAAAAAATTTTTTTTGGCCGGGTTGATGTTATCGACGGATGAAGATTAAAATATCCGCCGATAAAACCCTAAACCCTAACCCTAGGTAGAAATTATCGACGGATAAAAATGATTTCATCCCTCGATAACTGAAACGCACCGTTTCATTTATTCGGGTGCCTTTTATCGAGGGATAATATCGACGGATGGTTTAAACCATCCGTCGATAATCCGCGAATATGAGAAGACAACGTCTCCTTCTTCCTCACTTCGCGAACTCCTCTCTCTCTCTTCTCCGCGCTCTCTCTCTCTCTCCGCCGCGAAAAACGGCCATTTCCGCCACCGTCCGCCGCCCATTCGACCTCTGGGAAGTGCCAACAGGTTAGTCTCTCTGTCCTCTACAATTTAATCGGTTTAGAATTTTTGTTTGAGGTCTCTAATGAGAACTCATTGTTTGTAGCATTTTCCCGCTTTCTCCGCTGCCACCGCCGTCGCCGGCCCTCCGCTGCCACCGCCGGCCCTCCGCTGCCACCGCTGCCAGGAAACATCTCTTGGTCTTCCATTAGGTATTTTTCTTAAATTTTAATTTTTCATTGTTTTTGGTATTTTTATATATTGTATTTATTATTTTTTTTGTTTTTTCTATTTAAAAAAATTAATATGTTAAACTTTCTGTTTTTTAAAAAATATATTAATTTTTTTAAAAGGAAAACTGTTTTAAACAAAAATAGAAAACATTATTCCAAAAAAGATAGATTTAACAAACTTATGTTATTTAAAGTAAGTAATTTTTCAATAACGTAACAAATATATTATTTAAATTATATATATGAGAACAATTGTTGATATATTCGGGCGATTGGAGCTTACAGTTTGTAGGAGCTTACGTTTATATTAAGTATGTTATTTATTAATTTTAATGATATGATTCTGTTGTTATTGTTGCAAAACCTTAGGGTAGATGACTTAGTCTAAGACCGGTCCTTAAACTTTGGCAATACTGGTTGATTGATTTGTAAAATTAAATGAGAAAGTTTGTTTAAAATTTAGGGGAGACTCTGTTAAAATTTTGTGAAGTAAAAATTTTGAGAAATTAAATAATTGTTGTTAAGTTATCTAAAACTAAGGGAAACTCTGTCAAAATTATGTTTGAGTAAAAATTTAACAAATTTGTAAAAATCATTAGTGTCGTATTAATGGTGAATTTAGATTAACTAAAAAACTGTTATTAATTAGTCCTAGTTAAACTTCTTATTTTAGGATTCTCCAATATTCAAGGGCAATGTCATCAACAAATAGATCATGGATGTATGATAGGTTACACCCGAATAGGGGGGAATTAAGCCGGAATTCTATGCTGGAGTTGAAGAGTTTGTGGGGTTTGCTTCTATGTCTGAACAATTTAGGTCTGAGGGAAAAGTCAAGTGTCCATGTGCCAAGTGTGTTTGTAGGTCTTTCTATGATGTTGACACGATTAAGGTTCACCTGTACAAAAAGGGATTTATGGATAATTATTATGTATGGACAGTCCATGGGGAAGTCGAGTCAGTACAGCAGGATCAGTTTGTCGGAGGTAGTTCAAGTGGGTTTGATGGTGAACAATATGGGGATCGTAATTTAAATTAGGGCGGTGATAATCGTGGGTGTTATGAGGAAATGATCCATGATGCCTTTGGGGGGCAACATGATCAAGATTATAATGAACCCAGAGAGGAGGAACCAAATCCTGAAGCGCAAAGGTTTTTTTCTTTGTTAGAATCTGCAAAGACACCCATTTGGGAGGGTTCAGCCCTTTCTGAGTTGTCAGTGGCAGTTAGGATGTTGTCTATCAAGTCAGAGGCAAACGAGAATCAAAGTGCTTTTGATCGATGGTCTACTTTAATGAGTGATGCTAATCCACGACCAGAGGCAATTCCTAGGGACTATTATAGGGCAAAGAAGTTAGTTTCAAAACTTGGGTTGAAATCAGAGAAAATTGATTGTTGCATGAACGGTTGCATGTTGTACTATAAGGAGGATATTGAATTAGTTGAATGTAAATTCTGCCAGGCCCCCAAGTTCAAACCTAGAAGAGCGGGTAATGGGAGGTATAAGCATATTCCCAACAAAAGGATGCACTATCTTCCCCTAATCCCTAGGTTAAAACGCTTGTATGCCTCTATGAGCTATGCACCTCACATGAGGTGGCATTATGAGAATAGGAGAAGTGACGGGATAATGACACATCCCTCTCATGGTGAAGCTTGGAGGCATTTTGATAGGTGTCACCCTCAATTTGCAAATGATCCGCAGAATGTTAGATTAGGGCTTTGCTCAGATGGGTTCACGCCAAATAACTTATTCAACAAGCCTTATTCTTGTTGGCCTGTTGTTGTTACCCCTTACAACCTCCCTCCTGAGATGTGCATGAAAGATCCGTACATGTTTTTAACATGTGTAATTCCTGGCCCTGATAATCCAAAAGCTAAAATTGATGTTTTCCTCCAACCACTCATAGATGAATTGAAGCAGTTGTGGCACAATGGGGTCTTAACCTATGATGTGGCCACCAAAGAAAATTTCATGCTAAGAGCCGCTCTGATGTGGACGATTAATGACTTTCCTGCTTATGGTATGTTGTCTGGGTGGATGACACAGGGGAAGCTAGCTTGCCCTATTTGCATGGAGGATACAAAATCCTTCACACTTAAGAATGACGGCAAGAACTCATGGTTTGATTGTCATAGGAGATTATTGCCAAATGATCATGCATTTAGGAATAACAGGTATGGGTTTAAGCGAAACTGTATTGAACATGAAGAACCACCTGTTAGGCTTACTGGAAGACATGTCTGAGACAGAGTTAAAAATCTGCCTAAGATAACCGAATTGGGTAAAGTAGTCAAGTTTTCAGGTTATGGTGTGGACCATAACTGGACTAAGCAGAGCATATTCTGGGAGTTACCCTATTGGAAAGATAATCTTGTTCGTCACTGTCTAGATGTCATGCATGTTGAGAAGAATGTTTGTGATAACATCATGAATACTGTTATGGACAGTGACAAGACTAAGGATAATCTCAAGGCAAGAGTAGACCTAATAGAGTACTGTCGACGACCAGAGCTACATTTACAAGAGACACGTGATGGTCGCGTTGTTAAGCCGAAGGCGAGCTATGTTTTAAATCGTGCGCAGAGGCAATCCGTGTGTAAATGGGTGCAAGAGTTGAGAATGTCAGATGGATATGCTTCCAACCTCCGTAGGTGTGTGGATGTTGCGCATGGAAAGTTCCATGGGATGAAAAGTCATGATTGTCATGTGTTTATGGAGTGTTTGCTTCCAGTTGCCTTTCGAGAGTTACCTTTACATGTGTGGAAACCATCGACCGAACTTAGTTTGTTCTTTCGTGATTTGTGTTCTACCACACTGAGGTCCCATGATTTGGAAGTAATGGAGCAAAATATTTCTGTAATTTTGTGCAAGTTGGAACGCATATTTCCCCCCTCTTTTTTTGACTCAATGGAACATTTACCTGTGCACTTGGCTTATGAAGCGAAAGTATGTGGGTCGGTTCAATATAGATGGATGTACCCCTTTGAAAGAAAATATTGGGACCTTTAAGAGAACTGTCAAGAATCGAGCTCGTGTTGAATGGTCAATATGTGAAGCTTATTTATCAAAAGAGACGTCTTTCTTTTGTTCATTTTATTTTGAGCCACATGTTCATTCGAAAAGAACAGCAGTAGGCCGCAATGATGATGGAGGTGAAACTTCATATCCGCCTACTTTGTCTGTGTTTAATCAACCTGGACGTGGTGCCGGTAAACCCACAAACTATTGGCTGAATGATAGAGAAAAGCATGCAGGGCACCTACATGTTCTCATCAACTATGATGAGGTTGAAACTTATATAACGTAAGTGACATATCTAATTCATCATTTCAATAATGTTTTTGTACATAGTAGTGAATGTTGTCATTAAAAATCTTTAATTTCTACTTAATGTCAACAGATATTTTGAACAAACCATTCAGAATCATACGCTTGACCAATTCCCTCAATGGTTCAACTCGTTCGTAAGTTTATAATCTTCGTACTATTAGTCTTTGGTTTATCTTAAGATAAAATTCAAAATTTTCCCTTCTATTCTCTTTGTTCTCTACGTATGTAGGTGCTCAATCATGACAATAATGTCACAAATCCTCATATAAAAAGCTTAGCTTGAGGTCCCACCAATGTAACAATTTTGTGGCCAATTTTCCATGTGAATGGTTATAAATTTCACACCCTAGACTGGGGTCGTGAGAAGACCACGTACAATAGTGGAGTATGCGTTCGAGGGGATGCTGGAACAGGGGAGAATAATTGGTACGGGGTACTCAGACAAGTCTTAGAGTTGGAATATGTTGGTGAGGACCCAACGCCAAAGAAGGTTGTCTTGTTTAGCTGTGAGTGGTATGATCCTAGACATCCTGATGGAACACGCAAGCACGCTGATTACGACATAATTGAGGTTAACCATACACGACGATTTGGTGCATATGATCCTTTCATCATTGCACAGAATGCTCGGCAAGTGTATTACACAAGGTATCCAGGGAAGTGCAAGAATAAGTGGTTGGTTGTTTTCACAACCAAACCTAGGGGCAGAGTAGAGAGTGATGATGTGGATGAAATAGCTTACCAAGTCGAAGTTACACGTGCTCCAAGGGTGGTTGTAGATACAGGAGTCCCTGCTACTCTACATGATGATACTGGTGAAGATGACATTATTAATATGTCTCGCCAAAACATAACAAGTCAGGGTGATGACTCCACTGAAGGTAGTGACGAAGAAGAAGATGAACTTGACAGTGACGATACAGAAGACGAGAGTGAAGACAATCCACAACTTTCTGAATAAATGGTTTTTAACAATTCAATTTGTTTTCAAATAACACTACCGCATTTTAAGATACTTTGTCAAACACTTTAATTAATGAAAAGTAACTTGTATTGTTCTGAATAGATATGGCAGATGATAGGGGTAGGGGCAGAGGCCGAGGAGATCGAGGGTGGAGGAAGATGGCCGCCCAGCCACGTGGTTATCTCGAGGGGTGTTGAGTTGTATGACATCCCTGGTCGTGACCAGAGGCCAGAGACGGAGGAGGACCCAGACTATGAGCCAGTACCATCACCATCACCATCTGCTGTTGGGGGACCATCATCACCCATTACTGCCTCCCCACATGACATTGGGGGCAGTAATGAGGTGTCGGTCGAGATTGCATCAGCAGCTTCAAATACACGTCCTCTCCCCTCCATCAGACTGGATCCATCCGGTCTAAGGTATATGATTTAAGTTGTTATAAATGTCAATCTTTTATAAATAAAATATGTAAAAGTGATTATTATATAAAATGGAAACTAATTCTTTATAACAATGTAGTTTTGTGCCTGCCACCCTCGGCACTCATCAGATCACGGCCACGATACAGAACATGTATCATAGGCCGATCGAGTATTTCTCGAAGTTGACCGAGGAGGAGAGGCGACGATGGTATCAGGAGTTGAAGGTAATATGAACTCTTCAATTTTAGTAATTAGTAATTAATTATGTTGTGGTAACTAACAAATTAAATTTGTCTATATATTGTAGTCTCACTTCACCATTAGTCCTGCCGATGATCAAGCACTGTACCGTGCCTTCTGCCATCGGGCAGCTAAGAGGCTCGGTGACATGTACTTATGGATCCGTAATGGCAAGGACAAATATCACAAGTGGATGTCAGATGCCCACCACCGTGTGCTGCAGGAGTATTGGTCTTCTCCGAGGTTTAAGGCCAAGTCGGAAAAGGCCAAGGCTAGCAGGGCCTCATTGAGGGGTGGCTCCCTTCACTGTGGTTGATCCGCTACTGTGGACTCCACTAAGAGACGGCTGGTACGTAATATTTGCAATACATTTAATTTTATGTTTCTTATATATGAATTGATTAATTAATGCTTTGTTCAATTGTTGTAAACTTACAGGAGCAGAGGCTGAAGAGACCACCCACGCAGAAGGAGTTGTTCAGGGAGACGCACACCAGGAAGGGCGACAAGACGACGTGGGTAGACGAGCGGTCGCAACACACTCATGTAAGTGATTTCATCATAGTTGTATAAATGTATTCAATTAATATGATTATGTATTCCATTTAAAATGATTATGTATTCTTCTCATTGTAGGCTAATTATATGCGCCGCTTGGATGAGGTCCGCACCCAGCTGGCAGAGGCATCACAGCCCGGTGAGTCCGTCCCACCCGTCAATGAGGAGGCGGTGTGGACCGAGGTTGTGGGTGGCCCTTACAAGGGCCGCATGTACGGGCGGGGCGCGGTCGCGAACCCCATTGCCCGTTCCTCCCACGCATCTGCTGCAACAGCACCAGCAGCCTCAGGGGAGAGCAGCGACGCTGAGGTCCGTGACCGGGTTCACAATCTGAACCTGGAGCTACAGACCTGGGTCGAGGTGCTGCAGGAACAACTTGAGCAGGAGCGGACCGCCCGACAGCAGGAGATTGCTGCGGAGGTCAGCCGACAGATTAGAGAGCAGATGTCCCAGTATTACGGGATGTTTGCTGCTGGAGGGTCATCATCGGCTGCTGCTGGCGTCTCTGCACTACCACGTTCTCAGCCATCACCCTTCGCTCCCACTCCCCCACAGTATCATCATCCGCCTCCGCCTTATCCCCCTGCATTTTGGCCTCCTCCTCCACCTTCATATCATCCAGACTATCCACATCCCGCATATTCTACACCACCTCCACTTCCTGCTGCTGCTGCTGCCGCCGCTGCCCAGACGACACCGCCTGCTCCTCAGCCCTCTTATTCTACACCACCTCAGCATGCTGCTGCCGCCCCATGCCCACACACCGACTCCTCGACCTCCTCTTGCCCAGACTCCTCCTACTCAGCCGGATGCATCCAGAGATGATGCTGGTGATGGTGATGATGATTGTGACATTAATACGATGAATTTTGTATGACTTTTTTTTATCGTTTATGTTTTGGTTGTTCAGACATTACGTTTTGGATTTTTTATGACTTGACTTATATAGTGTTTGGATTTTATCTATTTTGTAAATATTGATTAATATATACATTATGATATTTCATTATCGTTTTATTTATGGAGATTATTACTATTTTGTTATAAATTTTGATTTAGTTTAATATTATTAATTCAGATATTTAAAAAAAAATTATTTTCGGTTAATGTTATCGACGGATGTATCCGCCGATAATGAAATTATTTTTTTAAATTTTTTTTTGGAAAAACAAATTATCGACGGATACATATCCGTCGATACAAATAATTAATAATTTCATATTTTTTTAAAATAACATTATCGAGGGATATATCCGCCGATACCTCCGTCAATACTATCGACGGATGTCGACGGATATATCCATCGGTAACATATCGACGGATTTTTTGGGTATATCCGTCGATAATTGAATTCCGACTAGCAAGTAATCGTGGGGGACTATCCGTTGATACAGTGATTCATCGACGGATATTAAGGGTATCCGTCGATAAAATCCGTCGATATTCTGAGAGTTTCTAGTAGTGGAAGGTCTGCCAGAGACAGATGAAGTGAGGTGGCGAGTGAAAGAACAGTGAGGCAGAGGTGAGGCTACGACAGGTCGGAGGTGAGGGACTGAGAAGAGGCTGAAGCCATGAAGGGTTTCAAAAACCTAGATTTATTAAATAAATAGGGTACAATAGTGATTTTGAGTGTATAATGGTCATTTTAGCATTAAAATTGATGACGTTTTGGTAATTTTGTGCAAATATATCAAACTCGTAAACTCTCTCATAAACTCGCGAGTTTGCACGAGTCTGCTAGAGTCTACCCGAGTCTACCCGAGTCTACTAAAAAGAGAGTTTACATGCTAGTCAACTCGTTTCTATGGTCTAGAATCGTAAACTCGTAAGAGTCTACGAGTTGACTCGAGAGTTTGATAATAGTGGTGTGTTTGGTGCTGATGTTATTGCTGTGATGTGAGGAAGTGAGTGCAGCAGATGTGGAGTCCAGAGCATATAGATTCCTATTCAAGCTAGCAATTCCAATTGTCCTCGAAGATGTGTTGTCCTGTATTATACATCCAATATCAAAGAATCTAAAATGACATTGTAAGGCATTGGTGGCTTTAGCAACGAAAATAAGATTGAAGCTAAACTGTGGTATATAAAGAACATTGTTTAAGTAAAAATATTTTGAAAAAATAATTGTGCCAGCAATGTCAGTTAAGATTTCAGTCCCATCAGGTAGTTTGATAGTAATTGGATTTACTTTCTTGTAGGTATTAAAGAGTTTTAAAGAATAACAGATATGATTTGTTGCCCCTGTATCTAAAATCCATCCAGGGTAATGTACACCACAAGAGAGTATCCAAGAGTTACCTGATGCAGAAGTTTGAGTTTGTGTTGCTGCAATTTGATTAGCTATGTGTGGAGGAGCAAGATTCTGCACATTTGACTGCTGAAGAGAGGCTATCAATTTCTGTTGTAGCTCCGGAGTCAAGAACTCCTTTGCATTCCCTTGACTAGTTACCAAAGTTGGAGCAGTATGGTTGGATGTCCAACCTACTCCTGGTGCAGAAGAAATCGCATTAATAGAATGCGTTTGTGCTTGCATAGAAGGGGGGTAACCATGTTTGGCCCAACATTGTTCAATCGTATGTCCATAACGATTGCAGTGGGTGCAATAGGGGCGGCCACGACCTCTACCACGACCACCACAGCCACGACCGCGAGAAGCATCAACCGCAGCAATGATGTTCTGAGATGGTTCCCCAATTACCTCGCGTTCTTGCTGTAGGGTGAGAGATAAAGCTTGATTGATGTCAGGAAAGGGTTTAAGAAGCATGATGTGGCTACGACTTGTGGATTATTGATCATTTAAACCCTTCAAGAACTTGATCACAAACTCTTTGTTGCGATAGCTTTGAATTGTAGGGATTAGGGTGCAAGAACACGGAATAGAGCAAGCACAACTAGGGATCGGGCGAAAAGACTCCAATTCTTCCCAAATTCCTTGGAGTTTAGAAAAGTAAGCAGAGACAGATTGATCACCCTGTTTCAGGGAGTAGAAATCCTCAAGGAGAGATGAGATGCGATAATCATCTCCTTGGTAATATCGAGTACGAAGAGCATTCCAGACGTCAGATGCAATATTGCGCCAGAGCATGCTCATGGCGATTTCTTTGCTGAGAGAACGATTCAGCCATGAAAGGACAAGAGTGTTACAACGTGACCAAGAATCGTAGAGAGGATCGGCTGGATCTGGCTGTAGAATAGTGCCATCGATGAATTGAATCTTATTCTTGAGTTCCAAAGCCATTGATACTTCGCGCGCCCAGGTGTGATAATTGGAGTGACCTGTGAGCGTGGATGAGATGATGGAGACGCTAGGGTTTTCATTCGGATGAATGAAAAACGGACTCGACAGATTCAAGGCAGCATTCTCCATTGATGAAGCTTGAAGAAGAGAAGAAGAAAGAACAGAGGAAAGAGGATCGGAAATGGCGGAAGCAAGAATGTATCAAACTGATACCATGACATATACTAGACCAGACATATCGTTTGCTGTAAGTCAACTCAGTCAGTTTCTATCCTCACCTATGATAGAACATGAACAGAGTGTATTTAGAATTCTTAAATACTTGAAAACTTCACCTGCCCTTGGTCTATTTTTCCCAGCTCATTCTGACCTCAAGGTTCGTGGTTTTAGTGACTCTGATTGGGGTTCATGTCCAAACACTAGGAGATCAATTTCAGGTTTTTATTTCTATGTTGGCACTGCTCTAGTTTCCTGGAAATGTAAAAAACAGCAGACTGTAGCTCGTAGTTCAGCTGAGGCTGAATACAGAGCACTGGCCATGGCAAGTTGTGAGGTTCAATGGTTGAAACACTTGCTTGATGACCTTCACATGTCTCCTTTTGATCCTATTCCTCTCTACTGCGACGACAAATCTGCCGTTCACATAGCCACCAACCCCGTTTTCCATGAACGGACAAAACATATCGAAATGGATTGCCACACCATTCGAGATAAGGTTCAAAATGGTCTGATTCGTCTTCTTCCTGTCCACACTAAGGAATAACTTGCAGATGTCTTCACTAAAAGCCTTCATGCTGGCCCTTTCCATCATATTGTTTCCAAGCTCGACCTCTTAGACTTGTATCCGGCTTGTGGGGGGTATCACAATGTATCACATTACCACTTAATGATAGAATCATTAGGAAACCACCATAGATCAGTTACTTTCTGTTATCAGTTGTTAGAGTTAGTTATATTGTTAGTATTAGATCAGCTCCTATAAATTTATTGTATTTTTCATCTCTGTAACAACACAGTGAAAGTAAGCATTCTAAGGAAGTTCTCAAAGTTAGAGAAACCTTCCATTCATACTGATCGATCATTTCTCTCTCTTCTTCTTCCTAGTGTTTTCTTCTCAAGAACTAGTGGAAATGAGATTTATCATCTCTTGTCTCCCTTTGACTTCTTCACGTTTTTCTTCTTCACAATAATGCAAATATTCTAATATAATATTGGGTCCTTATTACATGCTTAATATATATATCTATATGCTATCAAGTATAAACCCCAAAATTAAAGTTTTTTAATCACTGATGCATTTATAAGGTTATAAAAAATGAGGGTAGGTGTCGTATACATATAAATAAAGAAACTATATATTGATCTTTCCATGCAATAGCACTGGAAAATTGTATTGCTCCTTATTCTAATAATCTTAACGGCTTAAATATCATTTTAGTCCACTAACTTCATATAAATTCTGATTTTAGTTCACTATCTTTAGATTTATCACATTTAGTCTACTAACTTTCAAATTGTGAACACTTTTGGTCCACTATTAGTCAATTGGTAAGTCAACGGATACGTCAGCAAAAGTCAACAACCATGTCAGCAAAGTCAACCGACACGTCAGCAAAATCAATGTCACGTCAGCTAAGTCAACGTCCACGTCAACAAAGTCAACGTCCACGTCAACAAAGTCAGCGACCATGTCAGCAAAGTCAACTGTCACATCAGCATCGTTTAGTCCAAGTCAGCACATTGGACTAAAATTGACAATTTTTTAAAGCTAGTGGACTAAATGTGACAATTCTAAAGATAGTGGACTAAAATCAGAATTTGTATAAAGGTAGTGGACCAAAATGATATTTAAGCCATTATTTATCTATTACTATTTATAAAAAGAATTTTAAAAAAATTAATTAATTTTTTGTCTTTAAAAATTTATTAAATATTATTCTCTTCTTAGCCACCTTTATCTAGACTATTTATAAAAAATTGCTTTTTTACTCTTCTTAACCATTCATTTAAAAAGAAAAAAATTATCATTTTCTTCCATCTCCTATAGTTCTCTTTAATTAAAAAGATTTCTTAAAAGATTAAAAAATGCGACTCGACATATACACGAGTACTTGTCGAGTCACTAATAATTTATAAAGAGAATAAATTTATCTTTCTGTAAATATAGACCCATTTATCTTATTTTTTTAGAATACGTGGAACCAATATAATACCATTAGATTGTGAGAACTAATTTTATTTAGTGTCTAACTTAACAATGAGTAATGCTTTTTGTACACTGTGTAATTAGCCACGATCAACCACCACATATTTTTATACGAAATACAACATATATGAGTATATCAGTATTTTAAAAATTGTAGTTGAATTATTTTCAGTTACGCGCTTTTCTAATTGGTGGTGTTGAATGCATATCACTCGTCTTCTTCCCGATGCTGTGGGAACTGGGAACCACTTGCGGGCAACGGCTGGAGAGGGTGTTCGGAACAGAGCATTCCCACATTCTTCGTGTTCCCTTCAGAAACGAGAAGGGAATGGTTTGCAAGTGGATCTCAAGATTCGAAGTCTTTATTTATGTTAGATTGTGGTTTTTATTATGTTGAATTGTGATCTTTATTTATGTTGGATTATGGTCTTTATTTATGTGGTCTTTATTGTGTTGGATTGTGGTCTTAATTTACGTTAGATTGTGGTCTTTATTATGTTGGATTGTGGTATTTATTTATGTTGGATTGTGGTCTTTATTATGTTGAATTGTGGTCTTTATTTATGTTGGATTGTGATCTTTATTATGTTGGATTGTGATCTTTATTTATGTTGGATTGTGATCTTTATTATGTTGGATTGTGGTCTTTATTTTTTTTTCTCGATATTTAGGTCCCAAAAATGAGTACAACAGAATAATATATGGTAAAAATGTACTCATCTAGCTAATAACACCAGCAACATTTTCTCCATTATGATCCAACACTATTTCCTTTCCAACATACAACTGACCTTAGAATTTTTGTCTTGGTGCCTCCCACCATTTGGATTGTGGCCTTTATTTATGTTGGATTGTGGACTTTATTTATGTTGAATTGTGGTCTTCATTACGTTGAATTGTGGTCTTTATTTATGTTGGATCGTGGTATTTATTATGTTGGATTGTGGTCTTTATTTATGTTGGATTGTGGTTTTTATTATGTTGGATTGTGGTCTTTATTTATGTTGAATTGTGGTATTTATTTATGTTGGATTGTGGACTTTATTTATGTTGGATTGTGGTCTTTATTTATGTTCGATTGTGGTCTTTATTTATGTTCGATTGTAGTCTTTATTTATGTTAGATTGTGGTCTTTATTATGTTGGATTGTGATATTTATTTATGTTGGACTGTGGTTTTTATTATGTTGGATTGTGATCTTTATTTATATTGGATTGTGGTCTTTATTATGTTAGATTATGATATTTATTTTTTTTCGATATTTAGGTCCCAAAAATGGGTACAACAGAATATTAAATGGTAACAATGTACTCGTCTAGCTAATAACACCAACAACCTTTTCTCCATTCTCAACCAACACTATTTCCTTTCCAACATACAACTGACGTTCGAATTTTTGTCTTGCTGCCTTCCACCACTTGTGGTCTTTATTTATGTTGGATTGTGATATTTTATTTATGTTGGATTGTGATCTTTATTATGTTGAATTGTGGTCTTTATTTATGTTGGATTGTGGTCTTTATTATGTTGGATTGTGATCTTTATTATGTTGGATTGTGATCTTTATTTATGTTTGATTGTAGTATTTATTTATATTTGATTGTGATCTTTATTATGTTGGATTAAATCTTATTTTTATTAAGAGTTCATATTCACTCCTAAAATTATGTTGGATTATTAAGGCGCGTGAGTTCACTCTTTCAGATGTGAAAATAGATATTTTAAAGTTAAATTATACCAAATACGTATTTTAGTCACAGTGGCTGATTAGTGGCTGATTTGGAGTGTACACGTAGTCACAATTAAAATACCATTCAGGGAAAAAACAATTATCGAACTTTAAAAAAACGAAAAAAATGAATTGGATTTCTTGAAAAAAAAAAAATGAATGAATTTGAATTCACTTCAGAAAAAAATTGAAACCAAAAAGGCGAATACAAAGTACAAACTGCATCGATGTGTTTAAATTCGAGAATTGGAGCTATAATATGCTTTTGCTCGGTGGGTTCTTAACGATTGCTTCCGCTATCGTGTTCATCCTCCGTCGTGCTAGGGTTTTAAGAATTTCAGTCTCCCTGAAATTCTTCCCCTCTAACCATCGTTCATATCCATCATCATTGTAGCTCCAATAAACGAGCTTTCGAAATCGATATTCAACCCTAATCAACAGAAAATCGCAGTTTATCAGCCTCGGTTCGCTTCGGCTACTCGCAAGATCAAAGGATATATCGTTTCTTCGCGAGGAGAAGTTGGAGATGGCGAGAAAAACCAGTAGCTGTGCGATATGCGAGAATCAGAATCTAGCTTCGATTTGTTCCGTTTGTGTCAACTACAGGTATAAGCTTCAATCAACTAATAGCTTTCTGTTGAATTTCTACTTTTGGGTTTGGAAATTCGTTTATTAAATTCAACGTCTCAACGTAAATACGTAATACTAATACGATTGTTTTAGCACAAATTTAAGAATTTTTCTTGGAAACTTTGTTAATTTGATTTAGTTTGATCATTAACTTTGAATATTGTAATATCTGGCAGGTTGAATGAGTACAACACATCATTAAAGTCCCTTAAAGACCGTCGTGACTCATTGTACTCGAAATTGAGCGAAATTCTTGTACGCAAGGTTTGAATTCTGGCTTGGATGGACTTGTGATGCTCGAAACACATGATAATGAGTATACTAAGTATTTTGAAAATGAAGCTGGTAATGTTAAATTTTTTAAGAGATATTTGATATGAATGAAAAGTGGTACCGAACTAATGCTGACCGGGGAACACATCAAGCTATTCTCAAGTGGGTTAATTGACATGCATTTGCGAAATTTCCTGTTCAGTAGTTGCCCCTTTTTGTTTTGCATGTTTGTGATTGTATCATTTTCTTTACTTGTTATTTCCCTATTATGTATTATTTTGCTCTTATACATAATTGATTTCTGGTTTACTTTTGAAAATTCCCATTCTTGAAATTATAGGGTTTTAATTATTAAAGAGGGGAAAGAGAGAACAGAGACTATGAATGATTTTGTCTTGTTCATATTGATATGATGTTTTGAAAGGTAAGACAGAGCAAATCACTAACCTGAACTTGTGCTCTGGCTCGTAGCCCTTTTTTTGGTGGGATAAAAGAAGAATTTTCATTAACAAGAAGAGAAAAATAATACATAGAGCAAGAGGACAAGAATCCTCTATGCCAAAAGAATACACACGAAAATACATCTAAAGATCAAAGCTTCTCAATCTCTTAGCATATTAGAGATTGAAATTCCTCTGAAAAAAACCATGTCTTACACCAAATAGGCGCTAGACAGGAAACAAATCATGAAATATATGGAATTATAGAAAGTACTCCTAAAAGGATATTGTTTTGGATATTTTTAACGCCAATTTTATATATAAATTCTGCACCTTTATATTTTTGCAAGAGATACCCTGTGATGTATTGTTCAGTTCAAGTAATGCTTTTATTCATTTTGTCCTCAAGGGAAAGGCAGATGATCAAACAAATTGGAGTGTTCTTCAACATGAAAAGCTTACAAGGTTGAAGGAGAAGGCCCGTCACAGTAAAGAACAAGTTGCTCAAGGTTAGTACCCTTAATACATCCAAATAAATTTCTAGAGATGCATATTTCACTGAGTAATGGATTACATTACAGGAAGAGCAAAGATAGCGAGTATGTCTGCTGATCTGAAACATAAATATGGAGTGCTTGAATCTGCCCTGTCTACAGTATGCTGGATACTGTTTGCTCTGTTGTGTTAGTTGCTGGTCACATTTATTCTGCATTTATATGAAGATGCTGGATGATTTATGTTTCCTTTTGCAGTTGGAGAAGAACCGGGTGGAACAACTGGAAAAATTCTACCCCAATCTTATATGCACCCAGAGCTTAGGCCATGTAAGCACCCCTTGTTGGTTTTACTTCCCCAAAAAAATTAATATTTTTGTATTATTCACCAATACAGGCTTTTGCACCTAAAGTACATTGATGTTGATTGTATATGTAAGACCTGTATGCATTTCTTTAATGTTCAGTCAGATGTCATGGATGAGAAGATATGGGGGAATATCTTTTATTGTTTGGGAAACTTATAATTTATTTTTACATTTTTATGTTTCAGGTAGCGATTACCTCTGAGCGTCTTCATAAACAGTCTGTGGTCATAAAACAGATATGCAGGTTGTTTCCACAACGACGGGTATAGTAAACCTATTGCAATCAAATTCAGTTGGTTTATCTTGATGAATATGTGAATGTGATATACAAAGTTAGTCTTTCTTTTGGATGCATAGTTGTCAATGGCGGATGGAAGCTCATGGCGGTGCCAGTGGACCTAAAATCCACCAATTAAGACCGCCATGGCACTTCCATGACCGCCACAATGAACAAATCTTCCATGATTGTACTGCCAAAATCAGCCATGCCATACTGCCATGGTGCTGCCGTGGCTGGCATTTGATAACACTGTTGGATGTGCTTCTTTCATTGATATCGTGCTGACCGAGACTTTAGATCTTTACTATATCCATGGACTTGTTTTTCTGCTGTTATTTTTGTGTCTTCTCTTGCTGTTCATACTCAATTGTGTTTTCAATGAGTCCTCCCCACCCCCAATTCCTGCAATGATGGAAAGAAAAAGAATATTCCCTTTGGAATTTAAACATTGATATTTCAGATTTTTCTCGCATCGTGCTTTGTTTGAAGTAGATAATTGGTTTGGTAGCTCACTATTTGTTTTGCTTTGCAAACATGTCACATGCACACTGTTGCATAATTTTGTGAGGCTCCCTCTTGATAGGTTCTGGAGAGTAGAGTGGGTAGATGTATGGAATCTTATCCTTGTATGTAGAGATGTTGTTCTTAGGGTTTGAACTTGTAACCTCTAGGGCAAAGGCAGAAACTTTATTGTGGTGCTAAAGCTCACCCTCAAATGTTAGTAATACTACTATGCTGGGAAAACTGTTTAGGTTCGTGTTTTATTACTGGAAAAAGAGGATGGAAAAAATTTGTTTGCTGTGCTTAAAAACATTTGATAAAAAAGTAATAAGGGCCATTTTAGGAGAAACATGAAAGAAAAGAAGCTCTTCTCTTGGTAAATCTTCATTACAAAGCAACGGTCTATCCTCAAAGACTATAAAACTCATATGTCATAACTGTAATGAAATAGTGTTATATGTTTCTTTGTTGCACTTTTGCTCTGCTAGAGAAGTTTGTTCTTACTTAGCTATAGTGCTCATGTCATGGTGTCAGGTGCTAATAGAGGGAGAGAGAAGGGATGGTTCTAGTGGTCAATATGACCAAATCTGCAATGCAAGGTTGCCAAGAGCACTTGATCCTCACTCTGTTCCATCAGAAGAGCTTTCTGCTTCTCTTGGGTAAGCTTTTTTCCCTGTAAGATGTTCTATGCATGGATAATACATTTTCAATAGTGAGTCCACATTATTTAGTATCAGGGGATATTTTCTTCATGCCTAAAATTATAGTTAAATAGGTTGAATAGAACATTTAATATATCTCCTTTCAATTACTTCAGTGGTCTAGAATCCATATTGTTATTACTTATTATAAACTAGAGATTTTGCTTGAATATTGTTACTACGTAGTTACCTTTTGTTGGTATTATTATTATCATTATTTTGGCTTTTTGCAAAGCAGATACATGGTGCAACTTCTAAATCTTGTTGTTCACAACTTGGCTGCCCCAGCACTTCATAACTCGGGTTTTGCGGTAAGCATTGTATATTTGTATCAGTGTCCAACAATGGATTAATGGCTTTTAAAGATTAGTTCTGATCCATCCAAGCATTGTATCAGTGTCCAACACGATTAATGGCTTTTAAATGATTTCCTGATTGGGTTTGAGCTTTAACATAATATTGATGTTACCGTTTTTTTTTTTCACATTATTACTGGGTTTTGATGTATGTAATACTGATTTAATGTTCAAAATGTATAACTATCGTTTTCATCGTTCCTCCTGGAATTTATATATCTGATTTGTATTGTGGCATTTATCATAGTCATCAATGGCTAATTGGCTATTCTGTTAAATGTTGCCAATTTATAGTCTTTTTTGTCAGGAGGGGAACCCAATGCGGTAATGATATTTTTTTTTGTACTTCACCTCAGGGTTCTTGCTCACGAATTTGGCAACGAGATTCTTATTGGGATGCACGTCCATCCTCAAGGAGGTATTTTGGCTGATAATGCATTGAGCATGGTTTATCTGAAAGTTGTAACTCTGTTGACCTGAAATACTTTCTGATTTTCAGTAATGAGTATCCCCTTTTTATACCTCGCCAAAATTATTGCTCAACTAGTGGGGAAAATTCATGGTCTGATAGAAGCTCATGTAATTTTGGAGTTGCTTCCATGGAATCCGAGAGGAAGCCTCGCCTTGATTCATCTGGGAGTAGTAGCTTTAATTATTCTTTACCTTCTTCTCATTCGGTTCAAACACACAAAGATTTGCAGAAGGCAATCTCACTTTTAAAGAAGAGTGTAGCATGCATCACAGCTTACTGTTACAACTCCCTAAGTTTGGATGTTCCTTCTGAGGCATCTACTTTTGAAGCATTTGCGAAGTTATTGGCTACGCTCTCATCATCCAAGGAAGTTCGATCTGTTTTTTCCTTAAAAATGGCTCGCTCTAGGTTTGTCTTATTCTCTTTTGTCATAATATGGATGAATAATTTAATGACCACTATACCCTTTGTAAAAACTGAAAATGTCATTATATTTTTGCAAATTAACCTTATTCTAACATCAACGTAGAGCATCCATATAGAAGTTAATTGTTCCAATATGGAACAAGTCTTGATAAACTCTTCACCATCTCTACAACAACAGCATGAATAATAATTAAGCCTTGTCCTACTGCTAGGTGGAGAAACTCTACTGTTTATATTCTATTATAAAAGCAGTTAATTGTTCAATTGTAATTTTTTACCCAGTAATATGGTCAACAATTTGTAGCTTCAATTTTTTTGTTCTATTATGTGATGGGTTATGAGAAATAACAAGGGGCAGTTTTGTCTGATGTTTGGTTATGCTTTATATATCTACCTTTTTTTCCCCATTGAAACTGGCTGTCAAAAAAATACACACACACACATGTAACTTGGTTTTTTGTAATTTCTGAAGAACTATCGCTGTATATGGTTGTATATTTAAGTGCTCTAGATGCTTTTTTTCTGGTCAAGGCCTTTCTAAATTTGGAGTCGAATGGTTTATGAGCTATATTTTCACCATAAAGTTTGCTGTATAGAATTTCAGTAGCTTCCATTCTGAGTTTTTCTTCTCCTTCTGATTCAGGACATGTAAGCAAGTTCAACAGCTGAACAAATCTGTGTGGAATATGAATTCTGCTATTTCGTCAACTACTTTGCTGGAAAGTTCGCATTCTGTGCCTACAACGGTATATATTTACTCATGACATGTCAGTTCTGTAAGAAAAGCTTTTAATTTAAGCATCAGCTGATCTTTTAATATCCTGTTTCCACGCTTCAACACTTGCCTTCCACAACTGGCAACAGTCTTGTGGATTTCTCAGAATTGCTTGAAAAGAGTCTTAGGGAAGATTTCCTTTTGAATAAAATTTTCCCCATATACACTTAATTCCAATGTCTTTCTAAATTAACTTCAAAAGCTGTTTCAGATATTTTGCCTGTGTATTTTGTAGTTATATCTGATTCAGTACTTCTACAAAAGCAGAATTCAATCTAGTAAGCTGCAGGTTCTGTCTGCCATGCTTTACATAGCTAAACTGATTAATTTTTTAAACTTTGATTGCTAAATGCCAATCTGTGCATGCCTTCTCGTTTTTAACCTTTACAAGCAATCCTTGGGGAGAACTGTATGTACAATAGTTAAATCACTGCCTCATGATACGGTACTTGAGAGGAAAATATTTTTTATTACAAATGCTTTGGTTCTACTTGCATACCTATGATAAGTAGTGGTAGATCGAATTGTCATTGAGCTCTGTACCTTCCTATTGTATTCTTATTCATTCCCTTCACCATTTGATGAAATTTGGATATTTTCTCAATATCTCATCATTCATGGAGTTTATTATGCTTTTTCTCTTCTGCAGAGAATTGAAAATTATCTGCCAAATTCTGCTGCTAGTTTTCTTTATGCCACTGATATATCTGATGGAAAAAGTGAGTGCCTAATCGAAGGATGGGATATTGTAGAGCATCCCAAATTTCCTCCCCCACCATCACAAAGTGAGGATGTTGAGCACTGGACTCGAGCAATGTTCATAGATGCTAAAAGGAAGTGATCACCTGCAACAGACATTGCTTTCTGTACGTACCTTTTTTCAATAAAATGTTCTTTTCGCGAGACTGATTTACGTTCATAGGCACCATACCTGCAGATATTGACTTTACATGTCAAGTGGTGCTAAAGTTCATTATAACTAAACAAAAGGAAAATTTAGTATGAAGATTGGAAAAACAGGGTTAACTCAAGATCTAGAGTCCATTTAGTTTAGATTTTGATATAATTGCTTTTAAAATAAGGGTTTTGCTAATAAATGCCCTTAGGGCATTTGTTAAGGATACTTAAAATGGTAAGTTTAGAAAAAAATTTAAATATAGTGGTGGGTCCATTACATAGAAAACATAAAAATGTATGTTTTCAAGATGAATATTTCCTTTTTTATTTCCTTAACAAGTGCCCTAAGGATACTTGTTAGCAAAACCCTTAAAATTAAAATAATTGATATAGAAAAAATTTGTGTTTGAGAAAGATGTTAACAAAGTAGATTTGAGAGGGTTCTTGTAATATAGTAAAAGTAAAAATTAATAGTTTTAGCTTTCATTAGAATTAATTATTTTCAAAGTTGATCACTTATTTAAGTTCTGAAAATACAAATCAAATAACTTTACTTTTTTTTTTTCCAAATTAATTATTCTCACCTCAACTCCGTTTTAGTTAGAAACCAAATTTGGTTATAGAATATGGTTACTGTTTACTGCTTCATGCTTTCCATTTTCTTGGCCCTTTTTCATTTTGTCTTTCCTGATTAGTTCATTGATGTGCATACAAGAGTTGTTTTATTATGGGGGTCCATAGGGGCAACTGACCTGATCTAAATTTAACTTTGAAAGGTTCAAAACAGGTGGATTAATGTGAATGAAAAGATTGATCTTGGCTTGGGTTTTAGCTGCACATGCACCTGGACCATTAGTTTAAAATTTTGAACTCAAGACAGAAGCCATCATTGTGTTTTACAAGTATGTATCATAGATCATAATACTAAAGTTTAAATATACATAAATTAACGATAATCAGTTTTAACAATCAACCATTCAATAGTTTTCCTTCTTCGAGTTGTTCTTGTCTATTTTGGCTTACAAAAACAATATACGTTTAGTCCTCATTCCTTATTTCTTTGTTAAATCTTATGCTGACTTTATAGTATTTCTTGTGTTTCACTTGCCAGATCGAAGGGAGTAAAGCTGACGAAATTATGAGGACTTGTTTGTAAGTTACTAGGAACATCTTAGTTCTTTTTTCTTGTAATATAGAATATGGGATTTTTTTTTATGGTAATTATAGAATATGGGAACTGTGAATATGTAAATAGTTGCAAGAGAGGTCCATTTTATTTCGTAAATGAGCCAACATTTCATAAGTAATTCATTGTATATAACTTCTGCCCTCTGGTTTGACTCCTATATCAAGGAATTCTAATTTATGCTTTCAAGACATTGTGTATATGACTATGTGTTAGTTTGGATGTTATTATTTAGTTAAAATAAGATCTTTTTTAATTAATAAGAGATTTTATTGAATTTTTTAATATGTTTAAGTATCAATTTTCAGTAAAGTATAATCTCTCGCAAAGGTAAAAAAAGATCTTTTTGTAGAAGTTGTAATTTTCATCTTCTAGAAAAAGATATTTTGTATAACAGAAAAATGTGTTTACAATTAAATAAAGATTTTTTATATTAAAAGTAATATACTTAAGAAAGAAAAAAGTAACTCTAGTCTTATCTCATTCACTTCATTCTCATTCTTCAGCTTCAAGCCTCAACAATCTCCATTGCTCTGTCTCCTCTTCATGCCTTAGTTCTTTATGGGTGTCATCCCTATTTAAAATATCTTTAATTTGTAAAATAAATGCTTACTTTTTTTATACTTTATGGTCATTTCATATTTTATTATCAATTTAAAATTTTTCAACAATTATATTGAACTATTATGTTAAATTTAAATTCTGAATTGTCAATATTATGATTGAAGTAATTAAAATTTTTATTATTTATATTTTTTCCTATTTTTTTTATTTTTAAAATTATTTTTGCACAGGTGGAAATTTCCTATGCGGTGAATAGGAAATCAATAATGTTTGACGTACAACAGAAATATGTCCAACTTGCATCCAATGTGTGCTATCCATGTTACAGGATGTGTGCTATACGTATAACACACATCCTGTAACATAGATAGCACATGTTGGATACAAGTTAAACGTATTTCTGTTGTATGTCAAACATTATTGAATAGGGAATGGAAGTGGAGGGAAAACAATCTCTGCGGTGGGGGTGGGGGTGGAGGTGGGAGAAAACATGATTGTAAGGGTGGGGGTAGGGAAGATACTCCTTATCCTCGTCCCGCACAATTGCCACCCTTAGGTTGTGTTTGTTTTGTGATTAAGAAAATACAAGACACAAATACACATACAAGAAATACAAATACATAAAAATTTGTGTATTGTGTATTGTGTTTGATAACTAATACAATACACATTTTAATTTGTGTATTGTGTATTTGTATTGTGTTTGTTTCATAGTACAATACATACAATTTATTTAAAAATGTCTAAAAAGTCCCTACCCCTAACCTCTCACCACTCACCCTTTTAGATCAGATCTCATCTCTTCATTTTCTCTCACCCATCACCTTTATCAGATCTCATCTCTTCATTTTCTCTCACCCATCACCTTTCTAGATCAGATCTATTCATCTTCTCTCACCCCTCACCCTTCTCGGGTTGCCATTCTTCCAGCAACAAGACCGACGACGCTCAAAGCAGCACCAATGGCGACGATCCTCGGAGGTGCAACAGCAGCGGCGACCCTCGTAGCAGTAACAGTGGAGTCTTGGAGCAGCAACAACATCAGATCTTCGAGCAGCTGTAATGTCTTCGAGCAACAACAGCAACGACGATGGCGGTGTTGTCTGCGGCGGTGGTGGCTGCGGCGGGAAGGTGGTGGTGGTGGTGGTGGTGGAGGTGGAGGTGGAGGTGGAGGACACTTTGTTCATCTTCTTCTTCGTCTTTATTTTTTTTTTTAATCTTCTTCTCCTTCTCTGTCTCGGCAGTGGCTGCAGTGGCGGAGCTCGGACCGGCGGTGGAGGGGAAGTCACAGCTGAGTTGCAGTGGTGGTGGTGGTGGAGTAGTGGTGATGTTGAGGGTGTAGATGGAATGATGGAAATATAGTAGGGATATATTTGGAACAAAATTTAATTTAATTTTCTGTATTGTATTTCTGTATTTGTGTATCTACTTTTAAAGTGGACAGAAAATACAGAAAATTTCTGTATTGATACACAAATTTTCTGTATTGTATTGATAAACAAACACTCTAAAATTTCTGTATTTTGTGTATTGTATTGTATTTTCTGTCCTGTATCACTAAAACAAACGCTGCCCTTAATTACCCTTCTTTCTGTCCATATTAGTCTTTTTAGAGGATACAATAGGTAGAGCTTAAGTGCACTTTAAGGGTGTCAATATTTTTATTTCCATGGCTTGAATTGGATTATTGTAATAACTCTTAACCTTCAAGGGTCGTGGATTGACGATTGTTTTCTGGTTGACATAAGTTAAATGTAAATATGGATAAACGACGTTGGTATCCATGGGAACATTTGACAAGTATACTATGTTTATTTTAAAGAATTTATATTATGTATTTGGACTTGATGTATGATATTAATGTGTAATAAATGATTTCAGTTTGAGATGATATTATTTAATATTCATGCAGAAAGTTCTTAGTTTTAGATTTTTAAAAGGAGAAATTTGTCACTATTTTACTATATACTTATTTTCTAAAATTATCTTAAATAAAATCAAGAAGTAAAACTTGTTAATTAATCAATTACGACTTAAGCATAAAAATTTACTTATTAGCATTTTACAAAATTCAATATAATTCGATACTTGGTTTAGGATGCTAAAGATGTTGGTAAACACGAGAAATGAGGGGTTGAATCGTCCTTAGATTTTTTTCAACATTCTTAAATAAGTGAAAATGTGAAGGTTTCTGAACCAGATGAGAGATAAGATAATCATGTATGAATACATGAAGTGCGGTGAAAAACGGATACAACCATTAACAAATAATTATATACAATAAGATATATATGGTCATAAATTGATAAGAAACCTGTAGAGCGACTTTCAGATTGTTGGTTAATATCTTAGTTAATTAAGCATTTAGTTAATTTCTGTTATTTACTATCACAAGTAGTTATGTTGAGTTGGTTAGTTTAGTTTTTGAGTTTTCTGTTATTTTTGTGGTTTCAGAAGCTTTGCTATATATATTGCATTGCTTGCTATTTCTATGTAAGAAAATTATATTCACATCAATATTAAAGTTTTCTTTCTTTTCTTCCTACTCTTCCATTCTTCTCCTTACAATCTTGTTCTTGCACTTAGTGGTTTGGATCTTATACCTTTAACATGGTGCGGTGAACGTTGACACATCCACAAGTGGATTTCTTTCTTTTTGAGCAGCAACCATTAATCATTCCTTACCAACAAGCATGGCAAATCATGGTTCTGGCACCAGTTCTAATCCATCAGGAGAGCATGCATCTTCCATTGGTGGAGTTGATATCCTGACTCGATCTGGCACAACTTGTTGCTCAAATTAATGCTCTTCAAGTTGCAACATCAAGGGCTAATCAAAGCCCTCTCATGGACCCTATGAGTCCCTATTATGTACACCTGGGAGAAAGCCCAGATATTGCTCTAATATCCAAGATCTTGGATAATCAAAACTGTCATTCTTGGGCTCAATCTATGATGTTTGCCTTTAAATCAAAAAATAAAACTGGTTTCATTGATGGCACATTGCCCAAACCAGATGATAATGATCCCAATTTCCATATTTGGGACACGTGTAATACATACAATAGTACTACATGTACATCAATATATAGATTCATTAACCATTCATCAATCATATTATGTTATTTTGGGCCCACCATTTTAAATAAAAACCAAAAAACTTACAAACATCTCTCACTCTCCAATTGGAATAATATCTGATGGATGCTTGATGGATAAAAATCTGATGTACGTCTATCATTTCTCGTAATCCATATGTAGTATCTTGGATTAAACTTTCTTTGAGTCCAGAAATTGCACAAAGTGTACTATGGAATAACAATGCTCTAGATTTGTGGAACGATCTCAAGAAAAGATTTTATCAAGGAGACCTCTTTAGAATTGCTGAATTTGAGGAGTTGTTCATTTTAAAGCAAGGAAAACTCACTGTTACAACATATTTTACCAAGCTTAAAGGCATATGGGAGGAGCTTGAGAACTTTAGACTTGTTCCAGCCTGCAATTCATCATGCACTCTAGAATGAACATGTGGGCTGAAGGTGATAAGATCTTATAGAAAGGATACATATGTGGTGAAGTTTCTTAGAGGATTAGATGAACAGTATGGGCCAATTAGATCACAAATCATGTTGATGAAACCAATGCAAGAAGTAGATGATGTTGTTTCTCTTTTACTACAACAAGAAAGATAGCTTCTTAGCACAGAATTCTTTGAATCAAAGACCGTACTCACCTCTGTGAGTGAAAATGATTTAGCCAATCAATCTTCACGTGGAAGAGGCAGAAGAGCTAGAGGAGGAAGAAGTCGCGGCAATGACTATGGTAGAGGAAGACCGAGATTACTATGTTCCTTCTGCAACAAGCCAGGACATTTAGTAGACACATGTTATAGGAAGCATGACCTTCCACCTCATCTTAAACAAAAGGTTGTTAATAATCTCACTACTAGTCAAGAAGATGACTCAAATATCAACACTATTTCCTTGTATAAAGATGATAATGACAAATCAGAAAATTTCTTTACTCCAGAACAGAGGCAAGCTCTGATTGCTCTTATTCAGTAGCAAGGATAACAAAAAATTCAAGATGTGAAGCAATGTTCTTCTTCCTCACCAAATCAAGGTAATCACACTGTGTTGGCAACTTTCTCCTGTACAGGTAATATGTGGATAATTGACACAGGAGCAACAACACATGTGACATATAATCTTGAGTTTTTTCATTCATATAAAACTATAAGACCTGTAAAGGTTAAACTGCCTAATAACCAAATCCTCATTGCTCACATCTCTGGAACTATTATATTTTCTGAAACCATCTTCCTAACTAATGTTCTTTATCTTCCTGATTTTAAATTCAACATAATTTATGTATCTCTTTTAATTAAAACCATTGATTGTCAATTTGTTTTTAACAAAACTGGTTGTGAGATATAGGATTATCAATCCCTCAAGAAGATTGGTGCAGCTGAGGTGAAGAATGGTTTGTACAACCTTTATCAGACTCATAGCCTCCCTAGGGATAAGACTGAAGTTGTAAATCAGATTAATAAATCTAGTTCTAAGGATGGATTAGCTAGACTATGGCATTACAGATTGGGGCATATTCCCTATCATAGGTTGAAAATAATGAAGCAATTGTATGCTCCTTTTCAAGTTATTAATAAAGTTGATGATTATTTTCCTTATGATTCATGTCATTATACTAAACAAAAGCGGATTCCTTTTCCTGACAGTTTTATTCACTCTAAGAATTGTTTTTATTTGATACATGTTGATATATGGGGCCGTATTTCTTTCTCTTCTAGTAGTGGTCATATATATTTTCTAACCATTATTGATGATATAGCAGGTTTACTTGGGCCTTCTTTGTGAAATTAAAATCTGAAGCAGTCCTCTTAGTTAAGAGCTTTAATTTGTTCAAATGGTACATGTTCAATTTGAAAAATCCATCAAGTCCATAAGGACTAATAATGGCAAAGAATTTCAATTAAATGAGTTCTAAAATTCTCAAGGGATTCTTCATCAAACTACTTGTATTGAGTCACCACAGCAAAATGGTATTGTAGAAAAAAAAACACCAACACATATTAGAAGTAACCAGGTCCATTATTTTCCATATGATACTGAAAATTGAAACACATATAGTTAAGTATGGTGGCTGAAACTGTAATTATAACATATAACCCTAGTGTAAGGATTCTATCTCTAAAGTCTGGAGCAATATACTACATCAGCATATGATCAAAAGAAAACACAAGCTATCCTAATTGTCTCCACGGGAGATGTGGGGCTCATCAAAACTCAGCTGAGAACACAACCTTTAATGGATCAAGGACTCCTCGTCAGCGTCCTACTCGTACTATGAAACACAATTGCGAGGGATGAGTCTCTACTCGGTGAATGGGGTATCATGAATGCGATGCAACATTCATATCAAGTACTACAGATACTAGCATGTTATGAATCATACAAACAAGATCCTAGCTATGTTGCCATGCCTCACGTTTGGACGCATACCGAGGAAAGAGTACACTCGGGCTCACTGCATGTAATCTAAGACTACAACCTCTGTACCTGCAAGCGAGGCCATTAAGCTATATCTGTATGTTCAAACACGAGTCGCCCTGGCGTAACTTTAGTTGTCCCCTCTCAAGCCCGCAAGAGAAAGGGAAATCGTAAATTAAACGTAATTGTATCTAGGGGAGCTCGAGTCACCTCACATAGCATGTTACAACTAGAATTTATCGGGAGCTACATCCGGGCTCATAGCGTAATGCATACTAAGCGGTTCTAATGAGTACATAAATAGTCAACACACCAAGCATACAATCATATATCAAACATACATATCATGTGATCTTATCATATTCTTCTACATTGCATGTTATAATATAAACAAATCCATAGCATACATAGAGTGTATCATATACATATTATCATCCTAAGTGTCTCTATGTCTTCTATCCTAGTAGTTCCTAATAACCTAAGCATGTTATACTAACTGCAATTGCTACTACACAAGCACATGCACAACAACATAATAAAATAAACAAGCATAAATATTAACTATGTGGTTGCACATGACACATCCATCCTAAAACCTCCACTCACCTAGAATGAGATAGAACTGAGAACCACCGCTAGCTCCCGCTCCCGTGTTTGCACCTAGCATGCAAAGACTAATGAGAAACGTAAGAAAAATTAAAACAGACTTTTCAACAATGGACATGCTCGCCCAGCTAGCGGGCTGTAGGCCGGGGCACTCAGCGAGAGCACGTCTATTGAGCTACAAGGGCGCCCAGCAAACCTAATGCTCGCCCAGCGCACTCGCGCCTAGCCAGGAGGTTGGACCTTGCCTAGCGGGGGAGACGTGGGACAATCTGGGAAAACTAACCCGAACTGCGAGACGTCCCCCCAAGACTTAAACTCGCCCTCCCAGCTTAGTTCCTCAAGAAAAGGAATTCCCAAAACACTATTTAGACTAAGCGGAGATACTAGGTGCAAGTCTTAAGCTATGCTATCTCATCATATATATATAGCGTGCATGTTGAAAATTGAGTGATGTGGGACTTCTCACTCTCACCTGGAGGTGTCTAGTCTTGCCCAGCGAGCCTGACTGAGGCTCGTGGCTAGCTTTTCATGTTTACGCCGCTAGGGCATCATCAACCCTATTTGGCATCCCTAAACCGTATTATAGCCCTTCCTAAGGGATACTGCGATACAGGGTATCACAGTGTACTGTTGATGGATTGAAATTTGTTATTAAATAAGTTTATGTTATGTATGGTTAACCCGAATTTTACGAGAGGTTCTCCCGAATTTTTGGTAGCCAAGATGTTTGAGTTATATATATCATTAGTGAGACTATGCTTTTTTAGACTTGCCAAGTTTAACTAATTAAGTTTGCTTAACTATGTGCCGATCACGACCACGAGTTTGGATAATTCCATATGTAAAATCAAAGTAATATTTTTCATGTTCTCTTAATTCTTTCAATTCTGTTAACTCTGGCATGCAGGTCAAGTTTTCTATCCACAATTAAAGACATTTTAAATAATTAAGTAAAAAAGGTTTAATTGGAATCTTTTTCAATCGGTGGTTAAGGATTACTCGGGTGTTGGGTTTCGATTCATCACAAAATCAATAATGTTTGACGTACAACAGAAATATGTTCAACTTGTATCCAACATGTGTTATCCATGTTACAGTATGTGTGCTATATGTATATCATATCATATATACGTATAGCACACATATTGTAACATGGATAACACACGTTGGATACAAGTTGGACGTATTTCTGTTGTACGTTAAACATTACTGATCACGAAATGGCATGACGGTTGGCTGCGCTGGTCCACCAGCGCAAAAAGAAACAATCATCAGCGCTTCTTCCTCGGCTGGGAGCCTCCCTGATTGCTGGCTGCGCTTGCTCTGTCAGTCTTGCTATTGTTAGGAGGATTTTGGAACCCTATATCTTGTTTGAGGGGTATGTTCGTTGGGTTGCCTTTGTTTGGCTTTGGCCTTTTAACTATCGGAAAAAAAAGTAACCAAAAAGGAAATGAAGATAGATAAATAAGAAGAAAAAAAAATGTAGATAGATTAACTAAATTAATGCTCATAGCAACATGCCTACAAAAGTTTTCTATTATTGTGTATACTTCCTCATCTTTTCTTTTCCCACTTTTTTTTTTCTCCACTAATGACCTAAATACAAAAGCAAAGAATGGTATATATGATGCTCAACATTGAATGAAACACTTGATGAAAATAAAGAAAAACCAAATTATCTAAGTTAGAATGTGCTTGAGCTGGTACGCCTCAATTGGTATTTGGAAGTGAGAGTTGTATTTGGAAGTAATTGTGCTTCTGCTTCCTGCAAATAACAGGAAGAACATTAAATAGATAAGCTAAGTAAGCCTAGATCACTATAAAAATACATATTTCATACACTTTACGAGGAATAATTTCTTGGATTTTAGCTTTAGATTTGGAAAAGGAAAGTATTTATTATATTTTATTTTTAATGAAAATGGAGAGCTCAATCACTCCACAAGAGAGGAGATCTATATGCATGCATTCAGGGGCGGAGCTAGACATTATTTTTAGGGGGGGTTAATTTTTTTTTAATATAAAAAAAATTAGTCTATACTTAATATTTTAATAAATTTATTTGTTTTATTTATATTTTTACACAAATGTTTGGGGTACAACAAAAAACCAGCCAAAATAGCCAATAAAGTCCATTTAACACTTTAGGGCCCAAATAGCACTTTTCATGAGTATCTTTTTAATGGGCTTGGTGATTGTGACCCAAATTCCTATTTGTTGGCTGTGTTGGCTGGTTTTTTGTTGTGCCTCTAGCATTGCTCATATTTTAATTAGAAAATAATTTTAAATTATTTATAAAATTATTAAAGAACATTTAGTCCTATAAAATTTTATGAAATAATAATGAAAGACTTCTTTTAATTAGATAATGAAATACTATATTATAACATATTTTTAAGATATTAATTAATTTTTATCTATTGATAATATAACTAAAACACATTTTTGCTCAAGTGTCTAATTATATATTGTTACATTGACAAAGCTAAGGTAGTTGAATATATTTACTATGATTTAATTGGATAATTATTTAAAAAAAATTATGATTCACAAAAAGTAACTTTTTATTTTTTTTAAGGGATTACAATTGTTTTTTTTCTCGTACAATAATCAAATAATAGAATAATAATAAGATAAAAAGAATCAAACAATATAATAATAATAATAAAAATAAATGATAAAGTTAGTTCATGAAAATATTGAATTTATGTAATTTTATCTACTTCTAATATTAAATAAATCGACAAAAACAATAGAAGGGGCTAAATTATATACAAAATATTTTTTTACAAAGAATTAAAAAAAATAGGGGGGGCCACTGACCCCCTTCCCCTATGAAAGGCTCTGCCTCTGCATGCATTGTCAAACATGTAGTTCAGATATCGCGACTATTTCAAAAAGAAAATATTAAATGTACTTATCATTTTAACTCTTCACCTATTTTTTACTATATTTAAATATTGATAACTTTCATGAATATGTTGGCAACTTGTCAATATATTCATCAAAGTTGCTAATATTTGAATGAGTGGAAAATGAGTGGATAGTACTATTCTATGTATAAATAACCGTCGCTATTTCGAAAACATGATCAATCATCTAAAGACACTACTCATAGGACCCACACTTTTTTTCACAACTTCTTCGCTCTTCATCACTTCCATCTCAATACACTCAATTAGAATTAAAATAGACTCATTACATCATCATTTGATTATCTATATCATCCTAGTGACTAAAATGGAGTCATTCACCAAAATAAAACATATTGTGTATCAACTATCTACATCCTAAATGGGTGTCGAAAAATCATTTTCCTTCTAAAAATGAAAGGATTCTTGTCCATATATACCTATTGACTAACCATAAACATAGAAAAACTGTTAATCACTCTAACTACATGTGACATGCGATAAACAGTAGAAGACCACATAAAACCAGAGTATCATCACTTACTCTTCCACAAGAATTTCCATTTCCTAAATGAAGTAGGATTTGTGACAAAACTGTATTATGCATCAATATAATACGTTCCAATCCAAACACTTAGCTAATATCCCAACCTAATTTTAGTCTAAGCTTTTCCCATCTCCAAATTTTGTTGCCTATTTTTTTTAAAAAAAACCAATATCCATTTCTCACACATCACTTTGACCATATAACTACATCAAATAGTTTCATTTAATACATATTAACCCTTTGACCTCCTACGATTTTAGTCCAAGATTCATATTTTAGTGTATATATGCACAAAAATTAATTTTGTAAAGATACTATTTTTGTATATTTTTAAAAGAAGAATATATACATACATCAAAGTTATATCTTTCTTGCTAATTATTGTAAAAAAAAACTTCATTTTCTCTCAAATGATCACTTATTAATTACTTTTCCGCTACACCATTAAAGATACTATTTTATATATTTTTAAAACAAGAATACTTACATTAAAGTTATGTCTTTCTTGTTAATTATTGGAAAAAAAAAACTATTTTTTCTCAAACGATAACATATTAATTACTTTTCTACTACAATATTTTATTTTGATAATAAACACCACTATCTTTATTTTTTTAATAAAATATCATTAGAACAAATAAAAGCAGATTGAATGAATGATTACAGCCTTAAAGAGTCATGACCCCTCCATCCTCGGCATGAATCCTTCCCTTTCTCTGTACACTACTATATAAGCAAAAAGATCAATTAGTCAAGCGAATCTATCTTAGAGGAAAAAATCTCAACTATATAAACATAATATGTTAGTATTTTTTATGTCTAAGAAGAACATTTATAAAGAAATTTTAACAAAGATTACGAAATAACGTCAATCTTTGTGAATAGTAAGTAACCCGAACTAGTATTTGGTCAAGATCTTACTAGACACAAGTCCGGCAACAAAAAAATTAGTAACTTTTACATATCCCATACTTGTGAAGGGAATGATGGATGAGAGAATAAATTTAAAAAAATTAGTAAAAAAATGAAAACCATATATTTTAGGGTGATGCTAAATGTACAATAAAAATTTAGTCAAATCAGTCAATAAATGAGATTTTGGGTCATAATTACTCAGCTCATTACAATCTCAATGATTATTTGAGCTAAAATCAAAGTTAAAATAAGTTCATTGGCTGTATTGACTGATTTTTTCATTGTACATTTAGCACTATCATATATTTTATAGTAGCTAATAATATAGATGTCTCTTCCTTTCTAATATTAGAAGCAAGGAAAACATATCTTTTCAATGTATGTATACACTAGATTGTACTTTACCTTCATTGAGCATCTAGATCTGGATTACAATTAATCCTATCTCATGTGAATTACTGCAACTCTGTTTCCATATCTACGATGTTCATCGCATCAAACACTTAACATAGTCATTATCTTACTATCTCTTTAACTCGGCCAAGATGCAATGAAAACAAACACGGCCTTTTAAGGCCAAATTGTATCTAACCGATATAGTAGAACAACAATACGAGTAGTCATAGTGATGGAGGTCCACCAAAAGTACCGAACGAACTAGTTACCAGTTACCACTTACCAGCATGTGAATGGGAATGGACATTATTATAAAGTTAGAAAGAGACAACTCAACCATAACGAACCAAATGTAACTATTATATTCAACAATTTTCTGTTGAAATGCTGTGTGTACCTTCAGCCTCTTGAGCCAATGGTTTGATTTCAGCAACCGAGACTTCTCACTCTCTAATTTGTCTATATAGGCCTTGAAGCATCACATAAGAGAGAATGATAAATTTTCACAGCCAGGATTAGACATATATTTGTCTATATAGGCAGTGTTTGTTACAGAGGGGCACGACAGGAGGACCGGACACACATATATAAAGAGAAGGATACACACATATAAAGAGAAGATCAATAATGATTGTGGTATAACAGAAATACATCTAACAAGTATTTAACGTATGCTATACATGGGATGTGTGCTATTTGTATAGCACATGTATGTATAGCACACATCACATATCATGTATAGCACACGTTGGATACTTGTTGAACGTATTTTTGTTATACACGTAACATTATTGTATATATATATATATATTGGTCTTGTACTTACAAACAACACATGCATCCATATATAGGAAAGAAATTTCTATATGAAGATTCTCGCTTCACTATTTCTACTTTGTGGAAGTACAAACCTAACTTTCTATCCTCTTTTTTAGTGTTTGTATCTCTATTATCTATACAAGGTCTTCGAGTAATCAAATTTGCCACTTTGAAATATTACAACCTTTTAAATTGCTCATAATGTGTATTGTAATATTTTATATACACAAGTAATATAACTAACAATGCATATGAAATCTTACTAGATATATAATATCTCTTTTAATCTCTCTTAGTATACTAAAGTACAAGTTAAGACTATTTACCAATAGACCTAATTATGACCCTTCTAATTTGTGTCACCTATAATAATTTAGAAATCTCTTTAATGAATCTTTACAAATATTATTTTCTAATGTGTATCTTTCAATTTATGTTTAACTAATTTACACTACTAGAAAAATGAGCATTTTTAACCTTAAATGTGTCAATAAAAGTAATATTGACAATTAGTGGTCGTAAAAAATACTTAAAACTAGTTTATAGGTATTTTCAACAGCTGTTAATTGTCAATGAATAATTTATGACTATTTTTAACGGTAAAAAATGTCAATATATCTTTTTTAACAATACTTTAATCAATATTTTTCGACATTTACATATTGAAAATAATTATTATTGTTGTAGTGTTATAATCTATAGACGTTATAATTTATTTAATCTAATTTATGTATTTAGTGTAAATAATTTTATTCAAAAAATTAATGTGTGCTATTTTTTAAATGAAGTTTCTATTTTATAATATTAATGCATTAGAGAATTTTTCCACCTATGAAAATTTGTTGTGTCAATTCTTCTTTCTTCATTTATTTGTTGACATATGATTATCAATTATGTTTGTCGTACAACAGAAATACGTCCAACTAGTATTTAACGTGTGCTATACAATAAGACATAACGTGTGCTATACATATAGCACACATTACGTTCTTATTATATAGCATACATTGTATACAAGTTGGACGTATTTTTGTTGTACGACAAGTATTATTGGTTAATTATAAGACTCAACTACAATAGAGAGAATAAGTGTTAAGATTTATATATAAATAACAGAGTAATTAAATTTTAGAAAATATAGTTTAGAAAAAAAATTAAAATATAGTGAAAGATCCATATCCGGCTTAAGGGTAAAGCGAAGCTATGCCTCCAATTTTTTTAAAATGTTTTAATAAAAAAAATTTAATGTCATAAGATAATATTCATCATCATGACTCATGAGTTTATCAACACTCATGTCTAATGTATGTGTTGTGCACCAATCCCTACACACTACTAGAAAAATGAGCATTTTCAACATTAAATGTGTCAATAAAAGTATTGTCAGTAAAAGTAATATTGACAATTAATGATTGTTGTAAATACTTAAAACTAGTTTATGAGTATTTTCAACAGTCATTAATTGTTAAAGAAAAGTTTATGACTATTTTCAACGGCCAAGAAATGTCAATATATCTTTTTTTGACAATACTTTTATCAACACTTTTCGACAATTACATGTTAAAAATGATCATTTTTGTTGTAGTACACATACATTTTTATTTCACTTTACTTAATTATTTTTTTATTTCTCTTCTATTTCACACAAATCACAAAATATCATTCACATATATTCCTTATAATTTCTATCAATTTTAGTATGTATCATTTTTTCTTTACTTCTTGAGTTCTTCTCTTCTATTATCATAAGTCCTCTCTAGCTCTCCTCCTTCTCCTTCCCTTTTTGTGCTAAACTCGAATTATGCAGATTATTGTTGCCTAGTCTTATAGTGGCAAGTGATACAAAATTTTCTCTTATTTTGATATGATAAGTTATAAGTATTATTTATATATATTTTTTTCTCTTGGTCTAACTTATTTTGTTATTTTAAAATATTCCGAAAAGAAGTTTATCAAAACAAAAAATTAATAAAATCTTATCTAAAATTTACAATGTCTCAATAAAGATTAAGTGGACTAGCTATATTATCAATTGAAAAATAATTATTTAATGAAATTGATTACAATATAATTTAATAAATAATTTTTCATCATAAAAATATGAAAGATAAACTTTAAATAAAAATATAATAAATTCAATATAATTTTATTACTTAATTTAAAAAGTCTCAATTTAAATTTGACTTTAGGCCTCTAAAAGCGTTGCGCCGCCATTAAATAGATCATTTACATATAAAATATAAAATAATGTGTTTAAGATGAATATTTTTTTTTATTTTATTAACGATAGTCATCATAAAATTTATTAGCCAACCACAAAAAAAAATAATATTTATTAGCTGAACCATATTTTATTAACAATATTGGTTTAATCAATATACCATTCAACTAGTATCAAACCTTTAATATATGCTCGCCTGACCCACTAGCACACATTAATATGAGAGTGTAACTACTTTGGTTGGATATACGTCGTAAGAAATACTCGTTGTACGAGTAACTTTTTTGTTTTATTAACGTGTTAAAAAACAATAATGTTGGTCATACAACATAAATACGTCCAACAGAAATACGTGCTTAAATATTAGTTGGACGTATTTCTATTGTACGAACAACAACATTATTGGTTAAAAAATGAATCAGTTTGAACAAATAAATGTTTTTACGGTTAATATGTCCGTAACAATCTCTCCAAAAAGTTTCTCACTCTTTGAAGTGAAACTTTTACACACACGCGCACGAAACTAGAGCAAATTTGAAAGAATAATGCTAGGTGAACAATGAAATATTAGCCAATACAGTCAATGGGTTTATTTTGTCTTTGATTTTGACCCAAATAATTATTGAGATTGTAATAGACTGAGTAATTATAGCCCAAAATCTCATTTATTGACCGGTTGAATTGTTATTATGCATGCATTACCCAATTTGAAAATAGCATTGTACATATATACTACATACCTGCTTCTTTGCTCTTGACTTAGCAGCGGATTCCTTGTTCTTGGCCATTCTCTTCTGCCTCCTCTCATTAGTCTTATCCACCATCTCATTCGAGAACCTTCTCTTCTTTCCAAGAACAGATCCCTTCGAATCTGAACATGCTGTGGATGATGACATTGATGCCACTGTCATTGAAATCCCATGTGGGTTTTCTGCGTACCCAATTTCCACATTTGGGTTCTCAAATTCTTCCTTTCCAACACCAAAATCTGGACACATCCCAATTATCTGCTGATTCCTCTGTTCTTGCATTTGCAGCGGCAACCAAGTTTCCGGGTTATGCGATGCCATGATCATCGGATCAATTGTCATCAACGGCGGCTGAGGATCAATTACAAGGTTATTGACATGATTCCCAACATCATTATTATTATTATTATTAATTATCATCCCTGCATGAGCAAGAAATTCTTCTAACGTTATTTCCCCCAAATTTGAGTGCTGCAATTGGTTTTCCACCGTTACATTAACATTTTGCTGATGATCAACAATCTCCCTCCACACCTGATTAATTGTTTTGTTACTCAGAGCCGTCCCATTGAACCCGATGTTCCCGAGAAGATCAAACGAATTATGAGCAGATGAAGAAGAAGAGCCTGAAGGGTTTTGCACAAATTGTTGTCCACTGATATGATTAGATGAGCTCACACTTTGCATAATCTCATCCAAATTCATATTAATGAGTGGTTTCACTGTGTTTCCCAATTGGCTCTGAACCTCTTCATCAAAGGTTGGATTACTCATTATACAACAGATAACAGAGCTTCAAAATAAATAAACAAATGAAACAAGTTTTGGAAAACTTTTAAGCAGAAAAACAATTCCAATAAGGACAAGCTAAGAAAACAAGTTATCACACGAAAATCAAAAGAATGATTGAGTTTCCTTGCAGTAAAGAAATTCATGGACATATATATATATATATATGTGCTCAATTAAATTTGACAATTGCAATGAGGGTTCGCGAGTGTGTAGTTATATTTATAGAAGTGTTTTTAGGAATGAACAGTTAAATCTTGGAGTGAAATTTGGGGCACTCCTAAGATTGAGGAAAAAGGGCATAACGACTTGGATGATTCAGATCTGATGTGATAAGTAAGACCCTATTTTCAGAGTGATAACTATCAAAGGGGTTTAGAGGTTAAATTTAAATTTAGACCCATTTGAATTAACAAATCACAACCTAATAATAACCCCTTTTGCTCAATTGTAGCACCCTTTTTTCGTTTCATATTTTTTCACTCCTTTTTCTGATCGTGGGGAGATTCTTGTGTAGGTAGACTACATTTTGGTTACATAACACTTCTTGCGCTAACTTATTTGGCTTCTAATCAAAATATAAATAATCTTTATCTTGTTCTAAAATAGGGTTTATGCAACCTCTACATCATGTTATTAGCAGCTCAACACTTTTAGAGGCCTAAAACTAATTTTAAATTGAGGCATTTTAAATCAAATAATAAAATTATATTGAATTTATTATATTTTTATATAAAGTTTATCTTTTGTATTTTTAGGATGTTAAATCATTTATTAAATTATATTGTAATCGATTTTATTAAACTATTCTTTTTCAATTGATAATATAGGTAATTCATTTAATTTTTGTTGAGACATCCTAGATTTTAGATAAGATTTTATTATTTTTTTTTTTGAAAAATTTCTTTCTGTAATATTTTAGAATAACAAAATAAGTTAGAACGAGAGAAAAAAAACAAATAATACTTATTAATTATCATATCAATATAAGAGAAAGTTTCATATCACTTGCTAGTATTTAAGACCAGACAACAATCTGCACAATTCGAGTTTAGCACAAAAATAAGGGAAAAGAGCTAGAGATGACTTATGATAATAAAGGAAAAGAACTCAAAAAGTAAAAAAAAAAAATACATAGAACTGATCAAAATTACAAGAAACATATATCAATGATGATTTATGGTTTGTGTAAAAGAAAAGGAGAATAAATAAATAATTAAGTAAAGTGAAATATATATATATATATAAGGATTAATGCAAAACATATATATTAGATATGAGTGTTGATCAATTCATGAGTCATGATGATGAATGATGAATGTTACCTTATAAGTTATAATCTTTAGATATATTTTTTATTAAAATATTTTATAAAATTTTAGAGGCCTAAAATCCTAACTTCATCCTTATAATGTTGATGTGTCAACATGATGTGATGAGTTTGGTTTCCCTCCAAAATCATTCTCTCCATTATATCTCGATACATTATCTCTCATACATCATCTCTAATATATTAATTACATTAATTTTATGCATGTTTTAGTGGCCTTGGTACTTTTTTTTTAATAATGTTTGGAGTAATATGCAACGATCGTGTGTTATTCATAATATGTGGTATGTATAATGTTTACTATATATAACACACATTACGTATAATGAATATTACATATGATATATATCATGTATAACACACGTTAAATATTAGTAGGATATATTTCTGTTGTACAATAAATATTATTATTTTTCTTTTACAAAAGTGACATATAGGTACTATCAAATGTATATTTAGAAAAGAGCATTGCTCTAGGGGTACAATAAAAAACCAACCAAAACAGTCAATAAATGGGAATTTGAGCCACAATCACTCAGCCCATTAAAAATATACTCATGATTAAAAAGTTATTTAGGCCATAAAATGCTAAATAGGTTTTGTTGGCTGTTTTAACTGGTTTTTTGTTATTTCCCAAGTATTTGTGATTAGAAAATTATATTTTACCTTTATCAAGAATATTATTTTTTGAAATTTATCATTTTTATTTTTTTTATTTTTGGAATAAGAGATCATTAAGATTAATAATAAATTTTATTTTAATTTTTGTTTAAATATTATTTGAATACATTTTAAAAATAAATTATCATCTTTTTCCTTTTTTCTTTTTATTATTTCCTTCTTTTCCCTTCCAATCGGTATAAATATACTTTGATCCATGTATTTCTTATACCAATTTTTATTTAAGTAAAATAATTAAGTAAATGACAATTTGTTGTTTATTTAATATAAATTTTTTGCAACTTTGAGGTCATTAGGGATTAAAATATGATTTATATGTCCACTATATATCGTTTTTCTTTTTTATATGTCCACACGGTTCAAGCCTTTTTCTATACTTTAAGTAAATAATATGGATGTATAAACATTGTTGTTGAGTATAGAATAATTATCTAAGTTTAGAAAATGAATTTTCTAAGCTTGATAAATGTTACAATAGCTTCTGAACTTCTTATCAACAAAGTTTAGGTTCTGAAGACCTTTTTAAAAAACAAATAGCTTTGTTGATTGATTATATGCTTCTAAAGATCCACTACCACATTTATTAGATTTAGCGACAAACTTTTAATGGCATTAATATAATTGCCACTATTTCAATTTTAAAATGACATTTTTAATGACAATTAAGCATTTGCCATTAATACTGCTAATTACACTGACGATACTTATTATTGCCGCTAATGATTTGTAAAATTATCTGCATATATTTGTTGTTTTCTTCTTTATTTGTTCTACTTTTATTCTTTAAACTGAGTTGCAAACTCTCTTCCTTTTCGTCACACCCTCTCTTTCTCTTCCCCTCTCCGTCCATTCATCATCGATTTCGCGATTAATAGCAATCTACATCCTATATGTGATTCTACCTCTCAGATTTTGGTTCTCTTGTAAGTTCTACATCCTTAATGCTCTTCATTTCTTTAATTGCGTTTTTTGATTCGTAATGGTTGTGGCTGAATCCGATTTCGATTTGGATTTTGATTTGAAGTTATATGCTAGTGGATATGCAATCCTCCTCCTCCTTCTTTCTTCTAATCCTTCCACTAGATTTTTATTTATTCAAATTCCCTGGTTTCCTGCATACATTAATAATCTTTATTCATCAGCTGGATTTCATTTGTTGTTCTTGATTCAAATTTTCCTCTCAAATATATATACAACCACATGCTTAAGAATTGATATATTTTCAATTATTTTTTCTTTTGCATATATTCAAGGTTTGATTGAATGAGTGTTCTTCCCTTATCTATCTAAAGGTTATAAGAAAAGAATTCGCTTGGTAGATTTCATCTCTTAAAGGTTACTTGTGAAGCTCACCACAGAGTGAATAAATATAGATGATTTTGATATGCCAAAACATCTTAGATTCCTAGTTTTCCCAATATTTAAGGGTTGCAAGTTTTGTGTTTGATAAAATGCTCAAATGAACTTTGAGCTTTGTTTTTACTAGTTGTCCTTATATTATTGATTGATTATGGTCTTAAATCTTAGTTGATGTTCAGGCTTATTAAAATTGGTGCTATTTATTGATTCATTTCTAATATAGGTGGATAATTAGACATCAATTATGACACTAATTTGTCTTGTCTTTGATAGGTTCATGCAGGTGAGACACCTGATCATCATGCAGCATGTGAGGAAAATTATCAGTTCAGCTAATCATCTAAGTAAAAAACTTTGCTTTTGCTGTTTAATTTGTGCACAAAATGTTCGATAATACAGCCGAAAGGTCGAAGAACATATATGCTAATCAAATGGAAAACTGGCCAAAGAATTATGACTTGTTTGAAATTTTCATATTTCTATCTGTCACAAACTTGTGATGCATGAGGTTACAGTAATTCTACACTCTTTTGTTTATATATGTTTTGAACTTTGATGTTAATGAAGTTACGTAATATTGAAGTTTCCCAAATCATAGACCACATATGAGGAAGCCCAAAAATGAAAATTTAATTCATGTATGATGTAAACATGTAATTCCCACAAATGAACCATTAATCATCTCTTCAGTATTTGTATTTTCAACAACCAACATCACCTAAACTTTTGTGTAAAAAGAAAAATAAAATAAAATAAATATCAGGTTTTAGTGTGAAAATTTCTTATGATTTTACAGTATTATTTTGAGTTCCTCTAAGCAATACTCTATGTCACTATGCTTTCATTCTGTCTCCCTCTTTCTAATTGTTGTGCTGATTTTGCTTGTTTGTTTCCTATGGGATAAAATAAAAGATAGGAAATTAAAGAAAAATCTCTAGAAGTAGTGGTATGCACTATTTATCGAGCTCAAATCATGTCTGCATCTTCTTCTGCCAATGTTAGAGGGTAAGACAATCACTTCCACTCCATTAGTACAATGCTAGGACAAGTTGAACTAACATTAATTCCTTAATTATATATTATTAATCCTTTCAAATTTATGATATGATATGTTGTGTACTATTATTACTAGTTGCAATTCAATAAACTGCTTATTGTACTTATTGAACATTGGAATTATTTCTGATTTATTGTCTTAATTTAATTCCTGTGCATTTCTCTTGCTTAAGTAATTTCTCTTTTATTTTTTTCCTCTTTGATCACAGTTTGCTCATTGGCACATACATCAAGATTCCTTATTAGGAACTCTTATGTCATTCTCTCAAGAAACTATGCATGGCTTGTTTTGACAGGGGATCAGATATAGTTTCTTTTTGTGCAAATTCTTTGTGTTTTTATGTTTATTTTATAAGAAAAGTACTTTGTCTACTTCTTGAGTTTGTGTAGCTTAGTATAATAAGCTTTTCAAAACAAACAAATAGCAAAATAATCAATTTTCTATTGTTTTAAGTAGTACATTAGAAGATGCTTTTGATTGTGTTTTTCCTTCTATTTCTATTTCTACTTCTGCATTCTGTTTTAAAAGTATTTCTTAAAAAAGTTATCCAAACTCACCTATATTTCTTTTTCAAAAAAATGATAATATAGACTCGAATTTATGATGAACCATACACGTGACAATGTACCATTCAAGAATTTTATAACATTAGTATAATTATAACCTTTAATTTTATCTTGAATGGCTGATCTGGTAGGTAACACTTGTAGGGTTCACCATGAACATGAACATAGACTATAGTAACATTACTCTTCTTTTTTCTATGTGACCAAATATATAAGGAATGCACCTTTTTATATTACCTCTCTTTCTACAGTATTATAACTTGCAACCATTCTGATTTTGTGCCTCTAATTAAGTTACTAATGTGATGATTTCCTTAGAAAATTTGAAGTTTGAAGTAAATGATAATTAAGGTGATGATAATTAAGTTTTCTAAGCATGTGCCTCAGTAGAGATGTTTGGGCTAAAATAGTTTATTCAAGGCTTTTTGACGGGTTGAAAATATTTGATAACTAACATTATTTCTCTCTTGTAACCACTAGTGACAGTTGAAAAGATGTTTGAGAACATTCAGTCTAAACTTCCTGGGGCTCCTCAGTTCCTTCTTTGTATTCTTTCTGAGCGGAAGAACTCTGAGCTTTATGGTTAGTGATTTGGTGTAATTGTCTTTTTCAAGCATAACTATTATATGCATGTCAAGTTTCTTTGGGATTGTCTTCCTGGTTAATGAATTTTAATTGGAAATCGTAGGTCCATGGAAGAAGAAAAATCTTGTTGGTATTTCTGATATGAATACTATTGTATCTTTGATAATTATGTATGATATTTCTGATATTTCTTCTGAAGATATTGTTATTTGTTTTTTTTTTATAATTTCAAGATGCTTGTAAAATGCTTGATAAAATGTCATAATGAAATAGAATAGTCTTAAACTTTTAATATGTGAACAGAAACCATTGGGCTTACTAACCTGATTAGATGAAGAGTCTATATTCCTATATGGCACAGATTTAACATTTGCAAAGCTTAACTAGTATTTAAATTCTAATGGAGAAACAACTTCTAACTGGCTTCTAACTACTGTTTCATTTTTGTGGTTGAAAAGTAGGAATTATCTGAGATATAGTTCAGATAGATGTTTGGAGATGATTCAAGATAAGAGATGTTAAGGTAATGAAAATTTTGTTTATTTTTAAAACTGATGTACATTTCTTTTTCCTTGAACAGAGATTAATGTAATGTTGGTGCTTTGGAAGTGCCTTTTATTACTTCTTAGGAATGTGAACCTCTCAGTTCTACTCCAGCAAAATATTTATTTCAATGTTGACAACAGCAAAATATGTTTATTTAGTAGCTTTATTCTATACCAGAATTTTTGAATGATGAAGACATTATGATCTCCTGCATATATAAATGAAAAGTGTACATATTCTTCTACCAGTTTTATTAATTTAGTGGAATTGCAAGTTGCTCTCTCTCTATATATATATTGTTACATATTAAATTATATATACAATAATATATAAATGAAATTTGTACATATTGTTTATTGAGTAGTTTCTTTGACATTTATCCCTCAATGTATAGAAAACAAATTAAGTCATGTCTGATTGTATTTTGTGGCAATAACTATTGCCATTAAAAGTTTTTTTTTTTAATTTTTTGTGGCAATAGAAATGGCCGCTAAAAGTAAGTTGGAAGACACTTTTAAACATTCATTAGTGGCCATATAAATTGCCATAAATAATTGCCGCTATAGATTTGATACTTTTAGCGGCAATTATTGTAGTCTTTACCAGCTTTTGTGAGAATGACCATTAAATACTTTTAGCGACGGTGGCTACAATGGCCAATTAATAATGGCCGCTAAAAGTTTTAGTGGCAATTTTTATGGCCACTTAAGACATTATTAATGGCCACTAAAACCAATTATTCTAGTAGTGATTTTAAATTTTTTTTAACTAAGTCTAAGCTTCCGAAGATATTTCACTAGGGTGCTACTACAGTATAGTTGCCAAACTTTGTCATGGTACCGTTTTCTTAGCTTTTGCTCAGGAGCCAACAGCTGTCCTCATTTAATTGTGTCAATTACGTTTATATCCTTCAGTACAAAAAGTCCCATTAGTGAGGTTCTGGATTAAGCTGAATCTAATTAACTCATGTGTTTTCAAAGTGAAATACTGAGTAATGGTGAATAGCCCTATTTTTTTCCTCATTCGTCTCTGAAATACCGTTTCCATCTTCTTCTAGACGACGGTAATGGAGTGTATTATCATGCAGTTTTGCAGGCACTATGTTCATTTAGGAGAAAGTCAAAAAATGTTATAGATTAAATTAAAGGTTTAGTTAAAAGGGAGTTTGGAGGGCAAAATGGAAACGGTATTTAGTCGACGGACGTTTTCACCGGTAAGAAGGGGATGGTCACCGGTGGTAAATAGCCAGTTTGGTTATAAGTGGACCATAGTGTGTGAGGTGGAGTGGAGCCGTGTTGCATAGTGTAATCAGTAAGGTGGAATAATGTTGTGTTAGAAGTTGTTACGGCCAGAAGTGATAGAGTTCAGGCATTGTTCGAAGATTGTTGCAGGAGATCTGAAATCCTTGAATCAATATTGTCCGGTAAAAGTGGAGAAGACAAACTATAATATTCCTGTTCATGTTTCCGACCAGGTTTCCCATGTGAAAAGAGGTAAAGACAATGGGCCTACAATTGTTTTAGACATACACTGTGGCCCAAGAAAATTACATGTTGGTTTAACAAGGGCCCTTACAAAGAACATTGTCCCGTTACTGAATTGCAGGGCCGTTACTCATTTCCATTCAATGAACGCTAATATTGGGCCAAACCCAAGGAACATGTGGCGTGGATGAGCCCTGTATTGGTCTTTTGTGACCTTAGTTGGAGTGGGTTCTTCTCTTCAGTTATTATTGTTATTCCATTTGATGCGAATGTCCTTCGTCCTACACAATCTACGTTGAAAGGCATTGGATTGAAAAGATATATTTGGTGTTGGTTAAAGATGAAATTTTGAAATTATATTAGTAAGTTTAGACGGCATAAATATATTTTTCATTATATTATAAATATATTTTGAAATTATATTAGTAATTGTAGACGGCATAAATTATATTAGAAATTATACTTCTCAGTATATTTTTAATTTAATTAATTAATTATAATAAAAGTAATAATATATTGTATCAACCCTTATATATACATATATACATATATATATATATATATATATATATATATATATATATATATATGCTTTTAGATGAACCAGTAAAAAATAAAATAAAAACGTATCTTATCTTTTATATATATATATATATCTCGTATGAGCTGGCACACCAAAAATGGTTGTTATGTTAAGTTTGATGATATGTCATGCTTAGATTTTTTTTATTAAAATCAATATATACATAGTTTTTTTATTTTTATTGAATTAGTTTAATATTGTAATTACTATGAAATATGAAACATACAATATTCATCAAAACATTAAACTCTTCAGTTTTCATATACATTGAGTTATGCATATATGAAATTGCACACTGACATTTATTGTCATTTATACTTGATGATGTGATGCACTTAGATTTTTTTATAAACTTCAGAAGATAATTTAATTTAATTTAGCACAATTTAGGAGAAGAACTAATATATAGGCTAGCAATATTATCACAATTAGTAAAATAATATTAACAATTTTACTAAATATTGAGTAGAAAAAAAATCTTATTTATTTAGTGATTAATAATATAACTATAGTAACAATTTTAACAATAGAAAATAGAATTAGAAGTAATTAACGAACGTTATCAATTTTCCATATTTTCATGTTAAAAAATTTATCTCTATGCTTTGAAACACTCACAAATAAGTAGCAATATTTAGATGAATAGATGTTAAATAATTGATGAAGTGATTACTAATTTTTTATTACATAGTCAATAGAAAAACTAATAAGTTCATGATAAATGTGAGGATGTTATTCATTACAATAAAAGTAGTGGTCCTAATATTTATAATAATTAGAATGCATAAAAGGGGTTATAAATATTTTAAAATTTAAGAATAAAATTGAAAAATAGATCATGAAAGCATGGTAGATTCTCAAATAAATCAATAATTCGACCAAGCTTATTATGTTTTTTAGATTAATGATCGACATGAAAGTAAAATATATAAAATTAGTAAATAAATAATATATATTACATATACACATACTATTTTCTCAACCGTGCATAGCACGGGTTCACACACTGGTGTGTGTGTGTGATTGTTAAGAATGAGAATGTGTTGTGGTAGCATGAAAGTGTGATGCGGTAGGTGCGTTAATTTCGAAAGTCCACCGTCAAGGGTTGGATTAATTTGTGTATATGTAGTAGAGTTTGGGAGTGGCATATGATGGCCGGATTAGAATAAATTTTCAAAATATGGGGGATTAATGTTGTTACTGGCCTGAGACTGTGTTTAATTGATGATTTAGGTCGATGTCCATGATCTCTTTCGTAGGTTATGATATGATTGAATGATGATGGATTAGTTTCATAAGTATTATTGTGTTATTGCTTCCACTGTTGGGTTTTATTTCTTTGATGTGTGAAAATGTGAGTGATTAAATAAAGTGATTCATTATATATATTAATTAAATAAATTTTTGTAAACATGAAATCATAAATATAGTTATAAATTATATATAGTGACCATATGAATAATCACTCATTTGGAATATCTTATTAATTATTATATGAATAATCACTCATTTGGAAGTTACGCGTACATTTTATTTTCATGTTAAAATTTGTTCCATATTATAACTTCTTTGATATGATTGTTTTTTTTATGTGAATCTTTGTCCCAAACATTTCTTCATTTTTTATTGTTCATTTTATATTACGATATTTCGATGTTTCCTTGTGTAATAATGTTAGATATTGGCTTTTTATGATTTTGATAATTTTCATTTTGATTTTTGTTATGCAGTATATCATCATGTCTTTAATATACCTATAGACTTACAATAATATTAATAATAATATTATTATAAATAGTAATTAAGTAATAAATAAAATAATAATTATAGTATTAAAAATAATAACAATAATAATTCATATCTTGTTTCAAGATACAATTACAATGTATGATACATTTAATAATTACGAAATAGTAAATAATTACTATTTTAATTACGTAATAAATATTCTAAGTTTAAAATATTGCATTTATTTTGCTTTTTTTTATTTATTTAATTTATATGATTGAATAATATATTTTTTCCATGTTATGATATGATGTCATGTGATATATTTTTTGTCTGGAGAGTTGCATGTAATAATAATCTGATGTGCATGTAATGTGGTTCGATATAATTCATACGGTCAGTATACATACAGTCTTAGAGAATTATACATACTTTGATAATGTATAGAAAAAATAGTTGAGTGGACCATTTATATAGAAAAATAAGTATTTGTTCTGAAGAAAGAGTAATTATTATAATTAATAATTATATACCATAATATGAATAATGAGTGGGTTCAAAACACTTATACAAGTATGACCCAAATTTATTAGGTTTTTTGTAACGAAGCCATATGAATTTTGTGGTTATTTGACTGCACTGATAGCTAAGACAAGAAAATGTCATTCATCACGACACATGCAAATGGGCATGCATATATGGTACGTAATAATGGTATGAATTTAAAGAGAGGGTCTATCACAGAAGAAATAAAATAGTGACATCATATAAGTTTACAAGAGTGGCAGGCGTAGTGCAACAAATCAAAGTAGGAGTTTAAGCTCATTTCGATCATGTTTCTTAGTTAGTTAATTAAATTTGATCCTGTAACTTTTTTAATTAGTTGAATTTGGTCCTATATTTAAACCTACTAATTAAACTAGAAAAATAATATTATTATTTATTAGGACTCAATTTAACATATGCGATTACAAATTGTCTAATTATATTTATTAAATATAGGTAACAACACAACAGTAGTCAGTATTCTATGCAATTTTGTAGTTTACAATTTTTTTTATTAAATTATTCAATGTATTTATAAAAAATCATAGTGTAGTTTTATTTTATTTTTGAGTTTTAGACACTTAGTCCATTAAGAATATATTGATAATTAAAATGTTATTTGAGCCAGTAAATTTTAAATGGGTTTTGTTGATTGTTTTGGCTGGTTTTTTTTTGTTCTTCAAACATTTGTGTTTAATTAAATCGTTAAGGACTTGTGCGTATACATATTTACACATAAAACACACATGACATCATATATTTAATTTAAATATTATTACATTTCTTATGTTATTAAATATGGTCAATTTTATATATATAAATTATAACATAATTTTTATATAATATACGTTTCATTGTGATATATCCCTATTTTAACACTAAAGTCAAAAAAAGTTAGTTTATAAAATAACATTTACAGCCTGGTATGGGTTGCATTATTTCAACCCAGACTGATTTGACTAAAGCATGACATGCTTGGACTGAATAATTGTACTTAATGTATCAGCGGTATGATCTAGGAAGATATAGAATGGCAGGTCCTTCGCCTTCACCTCATCCAAATTCCATGGTTCCCTTGAAATGGGGAGCCGATTTTGATGCAAGATACGACATCCACAAGCTTGCCGACGACAATGATCCATATCTTAGTATCTCCCTTCTTCGCTTCAAGTGTTCGTCATCATCATCCTTCCCTTGACGATCCTCAAATGCTTTCGCGTTTTTGCGCCACCTAGGTAAAACCAACGCACTAGGCAACTCCGCAACATGCTCTTCCTTCATCACAAAAAACGCATGAGAACAAGGAATACCGTTCATACTAAATAGATGACAGTCACATTTGATTGTGGGACCACTTTCCCCCCAAGTCTATCATATAACACCTCAAACAACCTCTTAGGAGAACCAAATTGACACAACTGGAATTTAACCGTGGTGCTAAAGCTCTCTCGACTAACACACACCAGTGACGATGCCTTCAAAATTTCTTCCTTCACCTCCAGAAATATTGCTCTCGTGTATACACTAGCAGCGTGTTCCTCAACACTTCGCATTCCAGTATCATATACCGGAAAACTGTACACCGATTTGAATTGGGCTTCCAATTCATTGTTTCGATATTCCTTCACTACACGCTCTAGGCTCTGCACAAGCTCTAACATGTTGTATTTGCACTTTATAAACTTGTTGATGAAGCTATTTATCGCCTCACACCTAGAGGTTGTGCGGAAGCCTGCACAAAATTTATCCCTTAAGTATGATGTAGCACACATCTCCTTCTTACCATACATTGTGTTCACCCATTTGTTCTCTCCAAAACTAAACCTCTCAACTGTACTGTGCCATAGAACCTCAAACTCCCCAGGTGTCATGTCACCATAAATGCACCTCTTGAATACGTCACAGAAATCTGCATTCTTGATATTGGAAACAGCATTCTTGCACAAATGCCACGCACAAAGCCGGTGTGTTGCACTTGGAAAAACTCGTCGTATCGCCTCCTTCATTGCTTCATCGCCATCCGTGACAACAACATTTGGCTGCCTATTTGCCATGACCTCAAGGAACTGGTCCAACAGCCAATGGTAGGTCTCTGTACGTTCATCAACTAGCAAAGCAAACCCAAAGACACATGTTTGCTTGTGGTGGTTACAGCCTGAAAATATGACAAGAGGTTTGTTATATTTGTTCCTCTTATAGGTTGCATCAAATGCTAGTACATCTCCAAAGTACTGGTAATCTACCCTACTAAGCCCATCTGACCAAAAAAAATTACCAAGCCTATCATCGTCAATTACGGTGTACCTTGCAATAGTCATTCCATCACCGTCAGCTCTACCCTCCAAATAGCTAGGTGCGGCTGCAGCATCATCATCGACTATTTTTCCACGCCTAAACTTGTCGATGTAGTTATACAAATCTTTCCTTGAAAAACCCACGTCACCAAAGCCTCTACCATGCCCTACCATGAAACCCATTATTTGGGAGGTCTTCATGCCATGACGGTGCAGTGTCTCTATTTGTGCCTCCTGAGCAGTGGTTATTCGCCGGTGAGACCTTATCAAGTGTACATATTTACTCGGGGTCAGTGGATGATTATGTTCTTCTACTAACTTCCTTACCTTCCATGTACAGCCTCCATTCGTCAGGTTCAGCAAAAGTCGAGCCTTACAATTACTTCGTGTCTCTGCTTTAGGCTTCCTTTGTCTATCATCTCGTACATACCATTTTTTCCTTCTTAAGCCTTCCTTACAACACACAAATGTGCGCCTTGTCACTATCCTACCTTTGCTGCGGCCCATATCCCCCTTCCTAACACCAAAACCTATACTTCTGGCATAAACCAAATAAAACTTATACGCATCATCAAGAGTTCTGAACTCCTTACCCACAAAATCAGCAGCACTAGGTGGCCTTAAATCACCATCGTCATCCTCTAAATACTTATCGACAGCCAAATTGGAAATATTGGGACAACAACTGTGTGGCCCAGACATTGTAATACCCTTTGACCCAACACCCAATGACTCACTTCCCCCAAAATCACCTCCAATTGAATCCCACTCATCATCACCTGACTCCTCATCACCTGAATCCTCATTAGAAGATGAATCACCCAAACTGTCTTCCAACTCTTGTTCACAAGATTCATTATTCTCCTCATTTGAAAAATCCTCTGCACAATACCCTTCCATCTGCAACACAAAGAAATAAATTGCCAGAATCTATAAATAAACAATCAACATATGGGGAGTTTATTTGTAGTAAAGTAAAGAATGTCAACACTGTGCCAAAGACGACAGTAAATGCCTCCAACTAAACAACAAAAAAACACATCATTTGAGTAAATTTCGGATACACACCCTCAACCTAGTCTTCCAACGCTTAGCCCACACCAACAAATTTACTAGGGAAAGCAATAGGACACCATACCTGACCTAAATCCTTTCTTGGGTTTACGTCAAGGCTTGATCCCCTCCTACCGATGCGCCACTTCGATGTCTACCTCAGCAACAAGTCTCAGGATCTCTTTTTTCGATTTTATTTTTATTTTTTTTAGGGTAAAATCAAGGGGAGTAATGGCGAAAACAGAACCACCTACGAAGACATAAATGGCACCAATTTAGGGGAAAAGCCAACCTGATTACCGTCGTCCAGAAGAAGATGCTCCATCCCTAAATGGGGTTTCAATGGTGCTACTACATTATAAATGGGGTTTGAAAATTTCAGAGACGAATGAGGAAAAAAATAGGGCTATTCACCATTACTCAGTATTTCACTCTGAAAACACATGAGTTAATTAGATTCAGCTTAATCCAGAACCTCACTAATGAGACTTTTTGTACTGAAGGATATAAACGTAATTGACACAATTAAATGAGGACAGCTGTTGGCTCCTGAGCAAAAGCTAAGAAAACGGTACCATGACAAAGTTTCGTAACTTACTGTAGTAGCACCCATTTCACTAACCACGTGCTTTTGAAGAGTTAAGAGTAATTCATATTATTAAGAAGGTAGCTTCTAAACATTTAAAATATGTTATTATATGCTTCTAATGTTTCTAACATGCTTCTGAAATATTAAAACTTAACTAATATGCTTTTGAACTGCATATATATAATTCTATGAGTAATGTTTGACGTACAATAGAAATACGTTCAACTTGTATCCAACGTGTGCTATCCATATCTATCAAGCTTCTGACGCGAGTTTACTATGCATATCTTCTATATAGAACATTCAAAGTATTTCAATCAAAATATTTAGAGTAAATACTCAAATTCGTCCCTGAACTTTTTTTTAGTGCTCACTTTCGTCCCTAATTAAATTTTATTACCGCAGTCCCTGAACTTGAATTTCGTGAGACATATCCGTCCCTCCGCTAAATCCTCCGTTAATGAGTGACGGAGTAGTCCTACGTGGACGATTAACTTTGTCCTACATGGATGTGGATGTTAAGTGACAAATCCCGAAATATCTAATAAGGGACAAATCAATCCCTAACCCTTGAACCAAAATGATATCGTTTTACAAATCTTCGATTACCTTCTTCTTTCTTTCCCATTTGAAATCCTAAACCCTCATTGCATACCCCACAGTCGCGTCTCCGTCCTCTTCTTCCTCCTTGGTTCTTCTCCTTCAACCTCCATTGAAAAACCTCCTTAAAATGGAATCTTGAGGTTGGGAAGCTGCTATGATGATGTAACAATGGAATCTTGAAGTTGAAATAGGTGTTTCAATGGAGGTTACAAAGGGGATAAGAAAACAGAGGACAGACGAGAGGGAGTGGCGGTGCTCGCGTGATGATGATGAAGGTTTAAGGAGGTGTTTCAATGAGGTTGAGGGAGAAGAACCAAGGAGGAAGAAGAGGATGGAAGCACAACTGGGGTCTGCAATAGGGGTTTAGGGTTTCAAATGGGGAAGAAAGAAGAAGGTAATCGAAGATTTGCAAAACGACACCGTTTGGTTCAAGAGTTAGGACTGATTTGTCTCCTATTAGAAATTTCGGGGACTGATTTGTCCCCTATTAGAAAATTCATTGCACACGTGTCACTTAACGTCCACATAGAACAAAGTTAACAGTCCACGTAGGACTACTCCGTCACTCATTAACGGAGGAGTTAACGGAGGAACGGATATGTCTCACGGAATTCAAGTTCAGAGACTGCGGGACTAATAAAATTTGATCAGAGATGGAAGTGGGCACCGAAGAAAAGATCAGAGACGGATTTTAGTATTTACTCAAATATTTAACACTTGAAATGATTTTTTATGACTCAAAATACTCAGAAAAATTCTAGAGCTAACAAGAGATTCACTATTGATCAGAGATTCATCACTATTAATCAGAGATTCTTTGTTCAGCAAGGGTTCTTGTTTGCCAGGGGTTCACTCACCAAGGGTTCATCAGGGGTACGGTTCACCACTCACCAGGGGTTAGGGATGAACATGGCGCCAAGCTTCCACATGGAGGTTCACTACTGACGGTGCATCAAGCGTAATCTAGGTAGAGCTTCCTGTGGAAGGCTTATGCAAAACTTTGATGGCCAGTGGAATATTGGGGGATATAACCTCATGCGTTGTGTGCCGACATGTGGGGCATTAATGTGGCAATAATGCTTAACGTACAATAAAAATACGTCCAACTTGTATTATTCATGTTACAGGATGTGTGTTAGCTATACGTATATCACATTTACGCATATCACATATATGTATAGCACACATTGAATAACACACATTGGATATAAATTTGACGTATTTTTGTTTTACATTAAGCATTATTTATTGTTAATGTGGGGCTTGATATGGCTTGTATATTTGGAATTAGAAGATTTATTCTGTAAAGTGATTCAAAGCAATAGCAAGCTATAGAGATTATTCAAAAGGGCCACAACAATTCCCCTAACTTGACAGGCTTATGCTTCGCGAATTTTGAAAATTTTGGAGAGAGATTGGAATATGAAGATCCAATGCATCAATCGAAAGGCGAAGTTGGAGCGTGGGCAACAAACTACAACTTTTGTGTGGAATGAACCTCCGAAGGATTTGAAAATCATCCTTAGATCTGATGTTTCTAATGCCTCTATTTTTTTTACTGGATCAAAGGTATCTCCCAGTCCGATAGGTTAAGGACTAATCCGTCGCAGTGTGGAGCTATATTTAAGGGTTTAACCGCTGGTCAACGGGTTGCTGCATACACAAGGCGGGGATCGAACCCCCGACCCTTGCTTAAGCGGACAAGTGAGCTAACCACTTGACCAACCAAAATTGATTTTTCTAATGCCTCTATACCCTGTAATGATGATTAGTGTGTTGGTTTTTTTCTTCTCTTTGGGCTTAAGCCCTCTTGTACACCAAAAAAATTAAAGTATGACAAATGTCAAAATTTATAGCAAAGATGATGTCACAAAGTATATTAAAAATTAGTTGCCTATAATTAGAAAAAAATTGTATATTCAAAATATCAGAATATTTACATTAGAGTATTAAATTTAAAAAATATTAATATTTAAAATGATAATAATTTTTATTAAACTTTATTTTACTATTTGTTATGGACTCATTATTAGGACTGTCACAGGCTAGTAATAAGGCATCTGAGATTAGCATACGAAGGAAACCTAGTCCAATGAAGAGCGATGAAGGAGTGTTTAAAGAATATTTTGAATGCATGTGTATACAGCAACCTATTGACCAGCGACAAACTCTTAAATGAAGCTCAGATTTACAACGGATTAATTTTTAGTCTTTCGGACTGGGAGATACCGTGTAAACAAAAAAAATTATATGATCAAGGCTTTATGATGAAGTCATAATACCGAAGTTGATGATGAAAATGGAAGTAGATGCATGAAAGGAAATGAAGTGTGTATACATAGGGGAAGCTAGAGTAAAAGAATAGGGGAGAAAACAAATAGATACATTATTAACTATTGAGATTTGACAAAAAGAAAATCAAAATTTAGTTGTTAATCATCAGGAGAAGATGATTCTTTTTTTAAATTTTATTTCTATTTTTCAAAATCCATCAATTAGAAAAACTGTGTTAATATTTATATTCTTAAAACCTCAAATAAAAACATATATATGCATTGCACTATTAATAAAAAAAATCATAATTCAACTCATTTTTAAAAATATTAATATTTAATAATAATAATAATAATTTATTTTTTTTATCATTGATTGTTATTCAATATTTTGAAAATTGGTCGCATTTATTGAAGGTGAATTTTTTATTTTTTTAAATCAATTGTTTATTATTTAAATCAGTGTCTCATTATTTGAAAAGAAAAAAAAATCATTTTATGTTATTATTTGAATTTTTTTTGGTACTGAACTAACACTATCTCCAGCTCGATAGGTCAAGGACTAATCCGTCGCAGTGTGGAGCTTCATTTAAGGGTTTAACTACTGGCCAACTGGTTGCTGCATACACAAGGCGGGGATCGAACCCCCGACCCTCGCTTAAACGGACAAGTGAGCTAACCACTTGATCAACCCAAATTGGTTTTATAATTTTCTTTTTTTAAGCAAGGTTTTTTTTGAGTATATAACCACTTTGTTTTATCTCCATATATAGCGAACAAATTATGTAGTGCTCATAAATTAATGAAGTTGTTGTGACCCACAGGCCCCAGGGAAACACCTCCTCATAGATTCATGTAGTGGAGTTGTGAAGGTAAAGACTAAAGAGCTTAGCATTAATTAGCAAATGACCAGGAATCATGCAGTACCACTAATTAAGCAAATTAAAGTAGATACGTCTTTTACTTTTTAACATCTTTAATCTCTTTTTAATAAAGCAAATTTGATGTAATCCTTTCTTTTGTCATCAGCTGATACTCATATTACGCTATTAAATATATTGATCAATATAACTGTGAAAATCCATGGTACTAAGAGAAAGATGAAATGAAAGAGATGAAAATAGAATTTGATATTGAGTAATTGTTATGAATATTATAAAGTATGTAGCCTTATATAGGCAAATAGATAACAACTAATTACTATAACCTAAAGACTAAAATACCCTTTAACACCCCCCAAGCCGGAGCGTGCGAACTCTAGCATGTCCGGCTTGCGATGAGAGTGAGATACAACCTAAAAACAAAGAAATACAATCGAAATAAGAAAAATACAATGAAATGAAAATCAATGAAACTTCCACAATTAATATGAGGGGGAGTGAGTCGGTTTGCCGGAATGATCTTCGGTCAAATGACGCTCCTCGGAGTATATGATGATATAGGAGTCGTGTCGCCGAGATGACCATCGGTCTAGATAACGCTCCAAAAAATGGGCTATATGGCTCCATGTACGAGAAAGTCCCAACTCGGGATCGAGCAACGGTAGTGGTTCCTAGTTCCAATTGTAACCTTTGACATTCAGCTATGACGTCTCCACAGCACTCGTTGTAGAAAAATGTTAACGTCCATATGACGTGCATCTACCATTTTTTTTTATATATGTGACAGTAGTAAATATAAAGCCAATCTAGACTTGAATCAATGAGAATATAGAATATGATGAATCAATATTTCTTCAATCTTGAACACAGAAGCACAATATTAACAAATTCCCAAACACAAAACTTTCTTTAATGCCAGTCGAATAACCAAATCTTGAGCCAAATAAGAGAAATCAAACAATGAATCGGCTAAAATCATCTGAATCATGAACAAAATTTGAACGAGAACAATTTTTTGAAGTGGGATAAATGAGGAATAAAGAACCTGAATTGCCAAGACAAAGCAATAGAGAACCATATCAGAAACTTGAAAAGAAGATGAATTTCTTGGACAGAGAAGGAACAAAGCACGAGCAGCTTCAACATGTTGCTTTATGCTTGGATTCATTAATAATTTCCACCCAACTCTTGAACTGGAGAACTATTCAATTCCAAGGTACTGGAAAGGACATCATGACCATTGATTATTGCTGGGGGCTTCATCCATGGTGGTTCTAGAGTAGTAGGCTTCTTAACAGGCTTTGCATGTGGTTCTAAGAGAGAGATGTAATTCCTTCCCTTGGTGGGATTCTAGGATTTTTTTTTTTTTGGATGAATTGGATGAGAAAAGAATGAAACAGGTGGATTGCACTTGAGCTTTTCATGGTCTGGGTGAAAATAATGCAAGAATAATGGAAAGAATGATTGCATATGGTTGTTTTGTAACTCAAAAGAATGAAGAAAAAGTGCAAGAAATGTGATAATTAACATTCAGGAGTTCTTAGAGCTCCATAGAACATCAAAGATGCAGCGGAAAAGTGAAAATATGAGAAGAAATTCCAAGAAAAAAAATGGAGATGAATTCTTGTATCTTAGAAATGCAACGAAAACAATAATAATTAAGTAGGATCTTTGACTCTGATACCATGTGAAAATCCGTGGTACCAAGAGAAAGATGAAATGAAAGAGATGAAAATAGAATTTGATATTGAGTAATTATTATGAAAATTATAAAGTATGTAGCCTTATATAGGTAAATAGGTAACAACTAATCACTATAACCTAAAGACTAAAATATCCTCTTACAATATATTAGGAATTTTATACTTAAATTTATAGATACAAGACATGAACAAATTACCTGGACACCTAAGCACAAATCACCAATAAACAAGCTAAGGATAGTATAGTCCCAAAAAAAAAAATTACACTTATCTCCCATAATATTTTGTAAAACTCACATTACATCTTCTCTATTTATAGAATTTACATAGGAGATTTTTGAGTTTATAAAATTACTATATTAATTTTTCCTGAAATTATTTATGAACAATAATGAATTTAAGAAAGATCGATATAATTTTCATCTAGACAAATAAAATAAATATTTGAGGGTGTATTTCTTCAAACCTTTACAAATTATTGTCAATGATTTATAAAAATTTGGTTTATTTGGGGAAAATTTCATTTGATTAAGTACAAGTAATAAGCATCTTGGGAAGATAGAGCATTATTTATTTATTTATTTTGATTTTGATTTTTTTTTTTAAAGCGAGCAGTATAACTGTTGAATGTCATGGTTGCTGCAACATATTGGATCTTTTAATTGAAATTTCAAGAATAAGGTCATGGTGTGATTCTACATATTTTACAACAAATTAAGCTGATTTGGAAAAAAAATATGTTATAATCAAAGTACGAACTTCCTGCAAATTATTTCAAGACAAATTTTAAAACATTCAAATTCATCCTGCAAAATTTATTATTGGCCAAATTATTTTATTCATAAATAGAAACTCAAAATACATCTTTTTTAAATTGAAACATCAGACAAATTGGTCCTTGAAAAAAAATTAGATAAATTAATCTCTCAAGATTCATGAAAATTGTCAAATTGGTCCTTGTAATAGGAAGATTAATTTGTCTAACATCTTTGAATGGTAGTGACTAATTTAACTATTTCAATGAATCTTGAGGGACAACTAATTTCTCTTATTTTTTCTTGAAGAACAAATTTTTCCTATGTTTTAATTTGGAAGAGATATACTTTAAATTTTTATTTCTGGATAAACTATTTTGGCCAATAATAAATTTTGCTGAGTGACATAATTGAGTGTTTCAATCTAATTAATTAATTCATGGTCAAGATAGGGAATATAAGTATTAATGTAATTCTCTAACCCTAATAAGATTCATAATAGCCTGATAGAAGATGTAAGGAAGCATTTGGTATAATACATGCATGTAAACATATATATATATATATATATATATATATATATATATATATATATATATATATATATGGTGAATATCAAGAAATAAAAATATAAAGTATTTATATCATATTTAAATTAATATAAAAATAATTATTTTTGTCTCATTCTTCTTGGTATCCTCTCAGTCTCCCTTTTCAAAAGTACATAAAATACACAAGTTTTTTTTATCTTGGGATGCAAATTTTCTCTCAGTTTGGCTACATGTACTACATAAATACGTGTCATCATATATCTATCGTATAAAAGGCTGACGTGATACAGAATACGATGCGCGCGTACTGTTCATGCGGAAATCGTTTCAGCATGTTTGCTGTGTGCATTTTTTGTATTTTTGGTGTATGCAATTATGTGTATTTGGCGTGTGTGTTTGTATATGTTTGTTATGAGCATTTGTGTTTCTTTGATGTGTGCATTTTTATATGTTTGTTGTGTGCAATATCCAATATGATATGTTTGGTTATGCATTTTATGTATGCTTGATTTGTGAAATTTGGTCATTCAAGTAAAAAGTTTAAAATTATTGTATTTCATTTTAATTCACAAGTTTTTTTAACGTAACCCACCATTTTTTCCTCTTTCATTTGATTTTATTATATATTTTCTAATACATTCTCTTTTTATGATATTAAATACTTCAAAATAAAAAAAATGATTTGAAAGATTAATAATTAGTTATCTCTTTAATTTAAAAATTATAGTTTTGCACACAATATATATAAAGAAATGAACATATCAAATATATATAATTGCACACATCAAAACATACAAAAATATACATACCAAAAAATAAAGCATAAACAATTTTAACATGTAATGTGCATAGTGAACAATATTTTCATGTTAAAAGTACGCGCAATAATTTCCATATTACATCAGTCTTTTATATATATATATATAGTAGATATATGGAGGATGGATATTAGTGATGTACACACCACTTTTTTGATTTTCTATTATGTCTGCACACATATTTATATATTTTTATCTTTGTATTTTTATCATATATATACTTATCGAACGTTATATGATATTTGCGTTATTACTGACGCGGGACGTGGGTTCATGCCTTCATTGATAGCAATTGAACCATCAAGGCTAAGTATCAGTGTATCACAAATTAAAACTTTTCGTTGTTTCGTGTATGATAGTCTTGGCATGCAGGACAAAGAGGTAGCAAAATTAAAGGATATTTTAGTAATTAAAGACACATGAAGTGCAGATGTGATATGAGCTTGATATCACAATTGAAGCTTTGGAAAAATCAATAATGTTTGACGTATAATAGAAATACGTCCAATTTATATCCAACATGTGTTATTCATGTTACAGATACGTATAGCACACATCCTGTAACATGAATAACACACGTTGAATATAAGTTGGACGTATTTATATTGTATGTCAAGTATTATTGAAGGAAAAATTATTGGTTAAAGTTGAGCCTCATGAGTGTAATCGCTTTTGTGGTGATGAAAAAGAGGAATAAAAAGAAAGAAATAAAGGAGAAACCTGTCTTAACTTTTTAATAAATCTTTTATCTTCTCTTTTATAAAAAGCTTAGTAGGAGGATGTCGTTTATGTAGCACCTTAGTGCCATACCTTTACCTATGAGGTGGGAAGGGACAATTACTTGGACCGAATCTGGGGGTTTATTGATTAGTTGGGTTGGGTACGATCGATCAACTTGGCAATTTATAGTTTTATACTATACTTGATTATTAAAAGTCATGTGTATCACTTTAGTTAAATAATAACTTATTAATTAGAAATTAGTTCACTAAAGCTTTCTCTTTTTACAACCTAACATGATAAGGTATTTACGGAGTTGTAAATCAAAAATATTCTTTGTACAACAATTATACAATTCAACCAATCCAACATACATTTATATGGTAGTAGGGCCAATGATAGCATTGATGACACGCAAAATGATAGAAGAGAAGAGAAGTGCAGCACGTGACATCACAAGCTAATTCAATTTAAGGGTAAATTACACTCATCTCTTCTTTAAGTTTGCTGAAATTACACTCACATCCCCTCTATTTTCAAAACTTTACATAGAGAACCCCTAAACTTATAAAAATTATACTGACCCCCTGCATGTCATATATGACATGTTGTGCACAATATATATCACATGTTATAACATCATCTTTCTTTAGAACATGTGATATGTGATATGCACAATATGTGATATATATTGTTTACAATATGTAATATATATTGTTCACACTATATAATACATATTGTGCATAACATATTATATAATTTTTTTTATTATACATGTATCAATGTTATTAATATATTTTTTCGTAATTTGTGTCAATATTCACTTTTACTTCCTTGAATTTTGATATAATTTCACTTTAATATCTCAACTTCTCGCAATTAATCACAATGGATATCTTGAAAATATTTAGTATTACTCTTATACAGGATTGGAGAGGAGACAGAGCACTTCCCAGAATAATTTATTTTATGGTATAATATAAGTTATAAAATCATGTTACAAGCACAAAGATCACTATCATCTTTATAACAAAAGTTATTAATTAACTAGGTACTTTCTTTCTGTGTTTCCTTCCTTTTAATTTTTATATGCACTAATTGAGCTTTTTTCAATTGCTTATTCTTTTGGAGTGGGAACCAAAATAAATTTTATCAACTTGACACTTCAGAGCTTTTCTCATAAAAGAAAAAATGTTTTTGTTATATTCAGATAATAAATGACCAATTTTATTTATTTTAGCTTCTAAATTGTAGTTGTTTTCTTTCGTCACTGTGTAGCTCCCACAGCTTGGTTGCATGCAGCAAAATAATGGTATTAGACATATTATCGTTACCCATAATGCTTGTCGTACAACAGAAATACGTCCAACAAATATTCAACGTGTGCTATACATGATGTAGAATGTGTGCTATTTGTATAGTACACGTACGTATAGCAGACATCCTATATCATGTATAACACACGTTGGACACTTGTTGGACGTATTTATGTTGTACGACAAATATTATTATTATCGTTAGTGAGATTTGATAAAATAACTAATAATATTTGACGTACAACAGAAATACGTCCAACTTGTATCCAACGTATGGTATCCATGTTATAGGATGTGTGCTATACGTATAGCACATATACGTATACCACACATCTTGTAACATGGATAACACACGTTGGATACAGTTGGACGTATTTCTATTGTACGTCAAACATTATTGATAAAATATATATTCAAGTCTTTTTAGTTAGCATCTATCATTTCATTTGGGATCTTTTATGAACTAATAAATTAAGGTGATAAAATAAAAATTCTCTAGTTAAGCAAGCTATATAGGTTTGCTTTCTTTTCTTTGCTGTTCTGTACTGTGTTTGGCTCCTCTTTCAACTCACCAAACTTGAAAGTTGTAGTTTTGAGCAAAAACTATCATTCAAGTGGATTAAATAGTGGTACTAAGATCAATTTCTCTGTTTTCTCTCCAGAAAATTTTCAAGTCAATGTAAGATAAAATTGTTGATTTAGTTCTATCATTTTTTTTTCTTCTCTGTAATTGAGTTTTTTATTCGATGGAATCATATTATATCAGAACTGAGAGAGTTTTGTTGAGTATCTAGTTTCAGGGTCTCCCTTCTCAAAAAAATTCCTTTGTCTTATCAAAGTTTGCTTATACTTGGCATCAAATAGATATATTCTTTCTTAAGTTTTATAAGATTCTCATTTCCTTAGGATGTTTTAAGAGGTAAAAGAAAAACAACCATGTGCAAAATTCTCAATATTGTTGTTGAGTGTTGCTATTTGTACAATAAAAAAATTCACAAATGCTTGGGGCACAACAAAAAACCAGCCAACCTCTAGCAATGCTAAAAAAATTAGTCAAAATCAGCCCATATAGAAATTTTGGGTCACAATCACTCAGTCTACTAAAAAATTACTTCTTAGAGGAAGATATTTTTGGGCCAAAAAATTATTAAATGAACCTATTGACTGGTTTGACTGATTTTGTATTGTTAACAAAGAATTTCTCTTGTTGTTTCTGATGTTGAGGTTTTATTCGATTTTTTTATCAAAAGCCAAGATTGTAGTTTTAAAACAATATCATGTAGCATAATATGAATGAACTTTAATTTTGTGTTTTTTGGAGCAAGGCTTAATTTGAGATATATGATTTTTGCTGTTTTTGTTTCATGATTTTTAGTATGTGAGCTCTTCTTCATCAATTCAACTAGTCATCCAAAAGAGATGGGCATATATGAGCCATTCCATCAAGTTAGCATGTGGGGGGACACCTTTAAAGTTGATGGTAGCCTGAATTCAATTGCTTCCCCAATGTTAATGGTTAATACTAGCATGGAGAACAAGGTTAGAACTCAAGAATTTCTATTATCATTCGAAATCTGGTTTATTTTGTGTTTTAACAAAGAATTTTCACTGCTTACTTCCTACTTTTCATTAGTCCCCTGTTTTTCATAATTTTGTGAAGAAAAAAAAAACTACAAAATTCAATTTTCTACTTTTATTTCTAGTTTATATTATTTCATGAACTGTTTTCTAAAACCAATTACACATTAGCTTCTTTATATGCGAAAACTATATTGCAACAATCTTATGAATTTTGATTTTTCCAGTCTGAATGTATTCCTCATGAATCAAGGGAAGCTTCTGGAGATGATCAAGAGACTAGTGGTAAAGGTGTTAGTAAGGTGATGAAACTTCTACCTATCTCTTCTGTGTATTTCTACTGAAAGAAAAAAAAAAAAAAAAAACAGAAAGTGCATAGCACGGACATTGACACAGACACGGAGACACACCAAATTAAAAAATCACAGGACCACAGACACGACATATATATGAATATATAATAAATATTTTTTAGTAAATTTTTTTTTACTTTGAGTTAAAAATATATATTTAATTTAAGTTTTTTTTAGTTAAGCAAATTTAGGTTGGATTTGATTTTAAGTTTCTTCGTAAAGTATGAAAATATCAACAAAAAAAAAATGTCATGTCCACTGTGTACCCGCCTTGTGTGTATAGTGTCAGACAGCCATCGTGTGTCCGCGTGTCCGATCTAAAAAAAATTATTTTTTCTTAGACACGTACATATTCATATCAGATACGTGTCCATCGCGTGCCCATCGAGTGTCGGTGTACACCGGATGTCGGACAAGTGGACACGACTTAGCATCCGTGTCTCCGATGCTTTCTAGTGTATAACATTTGGAAGTGTAAATAATGGTCTCATTTACACGTTTAAATGCTATTATAAGAAACAGTGATTTATGCTTTTGAAGATCTGAATAAAAAATTCATGCTTCTAACATGTGTATCTGAGATCACAGTTGCTCGATATTTGTGTCTAGGTGCTAAGACGTCTAGCGCAGAATCGCGAAGCTGCTAGGAAAAGCCGGCTGCGAAAGAAGGTAGTTAAGTTCAATTAGAGATTATGTAAAGCTAGCTAGTAATTAATTACTAATTATGATCTGATTCTGAATTTTTGTTATTTTCAGGCTTATGTTCAACAATTAGAAACAAGCCGTTTGAAGCTTGTGCAGTTGGAGTTGGAGATTGAGAAAGCAAGAAAACAGGTAGATCTAACTAAACATTTGAGGTATATTCCTTTTGTCATGTTCAAACATGTACTAAAATTCTTAATTGCAGGGCATGTACATAGGGAGTGTGTTAGATGGTGGTTGTATAGGATCAACTGGAACAATAAACTCAGGTATGTGATTCTCAATTTCAGTTTTAGTCTTCCTCAAATTTTTGTTTTTTCCTGTTAGATTTAGTTATTTTGTATCAGTTTCCTTTTTCTCTGTTTAAATGAATCTGCAGAAGTTGACTTCTTGTGTCTGTCCTTTTATGCCTCTGTACTGTATATAGCATATCTTTCTTGTTTTATGTAGTGATCTATCTCTCATGAATTTATGTGATCATTCATTATTCCATTATGCACATCTAGACTATATTTATGTGTGCTATACGTACATGTGATATATGTATAGCACACATCCTGTGACATGAATAACACGCATTAGATACAAGTTGGACGTATTTTTGTTATACGTCAAGCATTATTGTCAGTTATAAATGTTTATCGTACAACTAAAATTGATTCAACTAGCAGCCAACTTATTAAACACAAATGTAGGGTTTGTTCGTTAATGAATCCCATCAGCATATAATTACAAGTTAAATGAAAGTTAGATAATATTTATGTTGTACCTATACTGGTACCGGTGATTTTGTAATACTCACTACTTTCTCTCCAAGCATCAAGTGTCATGCTTATAGCTTGTGACATTCATTAAAGTGGTGGTCATGTTCTGCAAAGCAGGGATAGCTTTGTTTGAAATTGAATATGGACATTGGGTTGAAGAACAGCACAGACAAAATGAACAACTCAGAAATGCATTGCACAGTCAAGCATGTGAGATAGAGCTTCAGCTACTTGTTGAGAGTAGCTTGAACCATTACTCAAATCTTTTCAGGATCAAAGCAGATGCTGCCAAGATTGATGTCTTCTACTTGATCTCAGGCGTGTGGAAAGCATCCGTAGAACGCCTTTTTCTTTGGATTGGAGGATCTCGCCCATCACAGCTTCTAAATGTATATCCAGTTAGCCTTACTATATTACCTTAAACTAAATACTCATTTTAATCCACCGGATATCTCTAGACATATATCACGAGATAAATTATTCATTTAGAATTTAAAAATTCAATATTGATCATTCACATTTAAAAAAAGGGGACAAATTCGTCCTTCTGTACATGTTCGTATAATGATTTTTATTTGAACGAACATGTACGGAAGGGTAAATTTGTCATATTTTTTTAAATGTGAAGGACGATTATTGAACTTTCAAATTTTAAGAGACCAATTTGTCCTGTGATATATTTTCTCAGGGACTTTTTAGGTATTTAGGGTCTGTTTGGATTACAGTACTGACTTTTTTTAACTTTTGACTTATCAGAAGTTATTATAACATGTTTGGATATATAACTTATAACTTCTCCATAAGTTATTTCAATATTTTTTTGAGAAGTCAGAATATTTGACTTCTTTAGAAGCACTTTTCAAAATGATTGAAAAAAAATATATATGTTATTTTATATCCACGTACAAAATAACTTATTCATAAGTTACTTCTACTTTTATATAAGAGCTTAAATAAGTTGTTTAATCCTTAATCTTATAAATAATTAGGTTTTTATTTTTATTTTTTTATTTTTATTATTTCAGTATTAACTTTACAAAGTTTTGATATCAGAAAATACAAAAGATAAGAATAAAAAATGAAAATGTTAAACCAAATAATACTTAAATTCAATTCCTTATCGAAATTCAATTCAATTCCATATCTTTAAAACATTCCAATGATTGTGGAAATGGAAGCATTGTGTCATCTTTAACCCTTTTGTTTACAGATCATGGTGCCACAACTTGGTCCTTTGACTGATAAACAAATTGTGAGCATTAACAATCTCCGACTGTCATCTCAGCAAGCAGAGGATGCACTTTCACTTGGATTGGATAAGCTCCAACAGAGTGTGGTCCACAGCATAGCAGCTGATCCATTTCTCGTAGGAAACTACGGATTTCATATGGCTGCTTCCCTCGACAACATCGAAGCACTAGAAGGTTTTGTAAGCCAGGTAAAGTAACACCATGTTTTGTAAGCAATAATCTTGACGTATAACCAAAATACATCCAATTTGTGTCCAATGTGTGCTATCCATGTTACAGGATGTGTGCTATACGTATAACACATATACGTATAGCACACATCCTATAACATGGATAGCACACGTTAGACACAAGTTTGACGTATTTTGATTGTACGTCCAGCATTATTGGTTTTGTAAGCCAGCCTTCTTTGACATGCATATTAAGTTTTAAACGTTATAAATTAAGAGCATTGCTAGAGGCACAACAAAAAACCAGCCAAAACAGCCAATAAATAGGAATTTGGGCCAGAATCATAAAGCCCATTAAAAAACATACTCATGATTAAAAGTGTTATTTGGATCATAAAGTGTTAAATGGACTTTGTTGGCTGTTTTGGCTGATTTTTTTGTTGTGCCCCAAGCATTTGTGATAAATTAAAGGTTTAAATATTATTTTAGCCCACTAACTTATATATAAATTCAAATTTTGGTCCACTATCTGTTAGAAGATATAAAACATAATGTGTGTTATATATATAACAGACGTACATATAGCACACATTACGTCTTATGTATAGCACACGTTGGATACTAGTTGAACGTATTTATGTTGTACGATAAATATCATTGTATATGATGCTGCTGCAATGTTACAATGTATATATTCTTCCCTTCTCCACAGGCAGATCACCTAAGAAGACAAACTCTGCTTCACATGTCTAGCATCCTCACAACTAGCCAATCTGCTCAAGGCTTGCTGATAATGGGAGAATACTTCCACCGTCTTCGCACTCTCAGTTCTTTATGGACATCTCGTCCATGTGATCTTTCCTAGCCTACTCAACCTAGTTTCCCCCAAGACTGTAAAATCACCCTAAGATTGAGACCTTGTTGTGGACCTCAACTGCGTGAACCTCTTATGTGGTTTTATAAACAATAATGTTTGACGTACAACATAAATACATTCAACTAGCATCCAACGCGTGTTATACATGATACAAAATGTGTGCTATACGTACTTGTGTTATACATGTAGCACACATTGTGTATTATATAATAGCACATGTTGGATACTTGTTGGACGTATTTCTGTTGTACGTCAAACATTGTTGTTTTATAAAATAGTTGCTCAAGTTTTGTTTTAGTTGAATATGTTTAGAGTAAATAATCATTGTAGTCATAGTGTTTTCAATTTGAGATCAATTTGGTCCTAACAAAATTTTATACAACAATTTAATCTGAACATTTTTTTTTTCAATATCAATTTAGTCACTTTTGTTGGTTCTACACTTTGAATTGATGTCAAAATAAAAAAATGTTGGACTGAATTGATATTGAAATTAAAAATGTTGGACTGAATTGGTGTGAAAATTTTAATTAGAGTCAAATTGATATTAAGAATTTTGGTAGGATCATTGAAAATGTAGACCAAAATGGTTGTTTACTAATATGTTTATGCATATGCTAGTTAATGTTGTGTACCATGAAGCAAACTTAGTATGATTTGTTGCTCTTGAGAGCATGCTTGTAATTGTAGTCTTGTACATAAACATTGTATAATCTTTTCAAATTAGATTATGAGAAAGGATGGTATGTGTATTTTGAAAGAGCGATGAGTCAAATGTAGTAGACGATTTGATGACAATAAAAGTTAAAAAAAATTATGGCAATAAAATTACTATTTTAATTTTTTAATTTTACTTACATTTTGTCAAATTTATATCTTGTATTGTATATTTGATGGCACAAATAATTGTTTACAATGGACATAGTTAACTTTTGCAACTACACATAATAGTATAACCTAATATAAATCAAACTCGACCAATGCATATGCTATCAAATAGATACGTACAATAATAGTTTTTCTTTAATTGTTTATTTTTAATTTTTTTAATTTACATTTTAAGTGAGTGTGTATTTATCTACTCTTATTTTGTCTTGTTGCTTGTGTTTAACTATGATGGAGTCGTAGGTGGTGCAAAAAGCTATGTACATTTTGATTTGATCGAGTGTTCTAGTGAATTGTTATAGTTAATGATTAATCATTTTAGTTTAACTTCTTGAAGATCCTTAGATTCATGAGATGCATGAGAGGACTCTCTCTTTTTCTCTCTAAAAATTTGTTAAGTTCCAAAATTCTTCAACTACCTTCTTTTGAAGGGTTTGAGAATGTTAAATTCTTATATAATCCTAAATCATAATTAATACGTATTTCACGAACATTCATAATTAATTTTTTTATTTTTAATATAAGTTTTGAATAATATAAAGATTATTACTACACGTCTCTAAATACTTCATACAAAATTTCAGCCATCATTTTCGCATTTCTAACTTTATCTCAAGCATGTTGTTCCTTAGCCTTGCAACAAATCTAATTGTCTCCTTTCAAGGATTCATATTTATGCTACTTTAAAACGAAACAATATAAAAAGGAAAATGCTATTTGTACATATATTAATATACATCCACCCATTTTTTACTCATTTAAAAAGTTGACAACTTTTATAAATATGTTGGTAACTTGTCAACATTTTTATAAAAGTTGCCAACTTTTGAATAGGTGGAAAATGGATGAATGACACTATTCTATATACAAATAGCATTCCTCATATAAAAATAATGTATTGGTTCAATACGGTCAGTATACAAATAATTTTTTTTCAGCTTATTAATGATTAATTCTCACTAGCTTGTAAAGCACCTCTAGAGATGATATAGCTTACCAAAATTTTAAAATTTTTCATACCCAAAACGAGGATGAAATCATCGACACTTGATTAAGGAAATATAAGCTCAAACCACCCAACCACCCCAAGTTCAATGACAACTCCTTTGGTAAAATTGAATGTGGTTCTCAACATTTAAATCAACTATAGCTTGGCTTAGATTCGATAAACAAAAAATTAGTAAAGAAAATTGTATCCGTGTATATGACTATAGAATAAGCTTGTGAATGCATAAAGTAACATAACAAGAACACCTAAAAAGTAAGAATGATACAACAAAACAACCATTGGATCAAGGGATGGCTAGCACAAGTCATGCACGGGAAAGAAAGCCACCCAAGTGGATGAAAGATTACTTTACAGCAAGTTAGTGTGGCTGCAGAATTATGCAATGGTATATTAGCTTAAATGACAGGTTTGTAAATATATTGTAATATGATTAGTTAAGGTAATTAGTTAATAAATTGGCTTAGAAGTGGGCCTTGAGGGTGAAGGTAGGTAGTTAGAGTTGGTTAGGATGCTTGTAAACTAAGCTAGAATCCTTCATCAATAAAAGGATCTCCTAAACCTAATTTGTACAAGTTTTTTTCTAATCAATAAAATCTGCAGAGAGTACTGCCTCTCTTTCACCCATATTGGTGTTAGTAGCTTGACTCGAAAAGCTAACAAAGTGGTGCTTTCATTGCATTGCTTAACCATTTCCTTCTTCACAATCTTTCTAATCAAATTCTGTCAAGAACAAGCATCTCAACTTGTTACTGCAATTCACAATCATGATAGATGGTACACGTTTGGCCAAGATGGAGAATGAGTTAACAATTCTCAAAACGGAGTTCCAATTGGCAAAAGAACAACAAGACTGAATAGAATTTCAACTTCTCAAGATAATGGAGCTATTGGAAAAACTAGCTGCCAGCAACCCAGAGGATAGTCCAAAAAAATCACCTCATTCAACTCACTCTTCTGCTGCACACCATCAAACCAGGACTTATCACCACAACAATCATAAGCCTGAAGTGTTTTCTTTTAATGGTGAGAATCTTGATGACTGGTTGTTCCGTTTGGAAGAATTCTTTGATCACACTCAAACAACTTATGATCAAAGAACCAGAATTGCTTCCTATCACATGACTGGACCAGCATACTCATATTACCAACGGATGGTGAAGAATAATTACACCAATGATTGGTTTCTATTTCGAGAAGGTTTAAAGAAAAGATTCAGCACCGATCTTTATTATAATCCTCAAGAAGATCTCAAAGAACTCAAACAAACTGGATCCGTGGATGAATATCAGCAGGCCTTTGAAGCATTGTCTAACAAGGTAATTGGTTTAAGTGAGAAATGGATGGTGAGTCTTTTGTGGCAGGACTCAACGACCATTTGAAATGTCAGCTGAGATTGACAAAGCCAACAAGCTACCCCGAGGCGATAGCAATGCCGAGACTATATGAGCAGAATTTCTTTGCTCTACAAAAAACTCTACGAACATCTTCCGGGTTTTATCCTTCCAGAATTCGGACTCCCTTTAAGCAACAAGGGTTCCCACCAACCAAGAACACAGACAATCCAGCAGCACAACAAACAAATAATATACAAAACTCCGGGCCACCAAGACAACAATTTCGAAGAATTTCCCCGGCTGAGATCCAAGCTAAGAGGGCAAAGGGACTTTGTTACTACTGTGATGAAAAATATAATCCATCTCACAACTGTAGAAATCAATTCTTGGTAATTCTTGCACCTGAAGAAATGGAGGAGGTGCTGGCCATATCAGATGAAACAGAGGAATCTGTAGAAGAAACACCTCTTATGCCAGAGGTCAGTTTCAATGCTCTCACTGGGGAGTTTAACCCAAAATCTCTCCGTTTAAAAGGGTCCTGTCATGGCCAACTAATCAGCATTTTGGTGGATGGGGGTAGCACTTTCAATTTCATCAAACCAGAAATTGCACATAAGCTGTCCTTACCAAGCTTACCAATTCAACCATTCAAAGTTTTTGTCGGAAGCGGAGATTTCTTGCCTTGTTCAAGTATCAGTAAAAATGTCTCCATTTGTGTTCAGGACCAAGTATTTACAATGAATCTTTTCCACCTGAAAATTGTAGGAGCTGATATAGTTTTCGGATTTTCTTGGTTGAAGAGTTTGGGGAGAGTTATCACAGATTATGATGCGATGTCAATGGAATTTTCTCACGAAGGAAGGCCAATCACAATTTGGGCAGAACGACTACTACAACCAGAGCCAATTACAGGTAAGGAAATTAACAATATGTTGCGACATGATGTTGTTTCTTTATTTTGTCAATTGCAGGTCCAACCAAATGTTGCAGCAGATCCGTCGTTACATTCTGCAGCACCTCAAATTCAACAACTATGTGATCAGTTTGCTGATATCTTTTCATCACCTACAGAATTGCCTCCTCATAGGGATATTACTCACAGAATTGAATTAGTACCAGGATCACAATCAGTTCATGTCAGACCTTATAAATATCCTCATTTTCAAAAAGAAGAAATTGACAAACTTGTGCAAGAAATGCTAACTATAGGAATAATCCGGGACAGCACAAGTCCTTTTTCCTCACCGGTTCTACTAGTTAGAAAGAAAGATGGTTCATGGCGTTTTTGTGTGGATTACAGGAAGCTCAACTCAGTCACTGTTAGGGACGTGTTTCCTATGCCTACAATTGATGAAGTCCTTGATGAACTACATGGCTCTAAATTCTTCACTAAGTTGGACCTTCGATCTGGATATTATCAAATCCGAATGCATGAGTCAGATATTCATAAAACGACATTTAGAACCCATAATGGCCATTATGAATTCTTGGTTATGCCATTTGGGCTTACAAATGCTCCATCTACATTCCAAGCAACCATGAACCGAGTTTTTAAGAATTTTTTGAGGAAATTCGTTGCAGTATTTTTTGATGATATCTTGATATATAGTGCTACCTGGGATTTGCATTTGCAGGACATAAATCTGGTTTTTTCTACACTACAACAACACCAGTTTTATGCGAAGCAGTCCAAGTGTGAATTTGGACAGCGATCGATATAATACTTAGGCCACATTATATCAGAAGACGGAGTAAAAGTCGATGCTAGCAAAATTGCTGCAATAATGGGGATACTATAGAAGATTTGTGCAAGGATATGCTACCCTAGCTTGGCCTCTCACTGAAATGCTTAAGAAAGACTCATTCCATTGGACTCCTACATCACAATCAGCTTTTCAAGCACTTAAAACAGTCCTCACTACAACTCCAACGTTGGCCTTACCAGATTTTACCAAATCTTTTGTGGTAGAAACAGATGCAAGCTCTCAAGGAATTGAGCAGTATTATCTCAAGAGGGCCACCCTATTGCCTACTTTAGTAAGAAGTTTTCACCTCGATTGTCTAAGGCTTCTACTTATGTTAGGGAATTATATGCAGTAACTCAAGCAATAGCTAAGTGGAGGCACTATCTCTTAGGGAAGCCATTTGTGATTCGAACAGACCACAAAAGCCTCAAAGAATTAATGGCTCAAGTGATTCACACTCCTGAACAACAATACTACTTGACTAAACTTCTAGGCTACAACTTCACAATTGAGTTCAAAGTAGGAAGAAATAATGCTGCCGCAGATGCTTTGTCAAGGATTCCTGCAGAATGTTTGCAATTATATACAACAATTGAGAGTTCAATCATTGCTAATATTAAGGAAGCCAATAAAACTGACTTGGCTTTGGTTAACTTACATCAGCAATATACTAATGGGAATCTGCCAATTGATTTCAGTGTCAGAAACGACATTATCTTCTATAAAGATAAATATTATCTCCCACCAGATTCAGCCATTATTCCAACAATACTACATGAGTTCCATTCTACACCCCAAGGGGGTCATGGAGGTGTCTTAAAAACATTCAAAAGATTAGCTGAACAATTTTATTAGAAGGGCATGAGGCATTCAGTTGAAGCTTTTATCAAACAATGTCTGATTTGTCAGCAATGTAAATACTCCACAGTAAAACCAGCTGGTCTACTTCAACCATTACCCATTCCAAAAGAACCCTGGACTGAAATCTCTATGGATTTCATTGTGAAGCTGCCATTGTCTGCAGGTTATACTGCTATATTTGTAGTAGTGGACAGACTAATAAAAACTGCCCATTTCCACAAACTAAAAAAGGGTTTCACAGCAAAGGTTGTATCAGAAGTATTCCTAGACACAGTGGTTAGATTGCATGGTTTTCCAACATGAATTGTAAGTGATCGAGACCCAATTTTTATGAGCAAATTATGGCATCAGTTGATGGAATACGGAAATGTCAAATTACACTTTTCCACAGCTTATCATCCTCAAAGCGATGGACAAACTGAGGTGGTTAATAGATGTTTGGAGCAATTTCTTAGAACTTTTGTTGCTGATCAACCAAACAAATGGTCTCAATATTTGTCATGGGCAGAACTACACTATAATACTACTTTCCATAGTGCCATCGGCATGTCTCCTCACCAAGCATTGTACGGCTCAAATCCGAAACTCCTTCTAGCATACACACCTGGTTCTGCTTCAGCAAATGAGGTTGATTTTACTTTGGTAGACAGACAAAAGATTCAAGAACAACTGATCCAGCATTTGACCAGGGCACAACAACGAATGAAAAAGTATGCAGATAGGCACAGACAAGAAAAGAATTTTGGAGTCAATGATTGGGTTTGGGCTAAATTCCACAAGTATAAACAACTTACTGCAGCATCTAGATTGAATGTTAAACTATGCAAAAGATATTATGGTCCTTTTAGAATCATAAAAAGAATTGGTTCTGTGGCTTATAAATTGGATTTGCCAGCACAATGCAGAATCCATCCAGTACTACATGTTTCATTGCTTAAGGCATATATTGGTCCAGTTCCTCCCTTGGTTACTGATATCACTATTTTAGACGATGATTTGTTACCTCAGCCGCAAGCAATTGTGGCCAAACGGTCAGTGGGTTCTAGTGTTGACAGCAAAACAGAAGTGTTAGTAGAATGGAAAGGACTACCTAGAGAGGAAGCAACATGGGAAGATTGGCAAGCACTAGTTGAGGTTTATTCAGCTCAGGCCCTTGAGGACAAGGTCCTTTTTGATGGGGAGGGTAATGATACAACAAAACAGCCATTGGATCAAGGGATGACTAGCACAAGTCATGCACGGGAAAGAAAGCCACCCAAGTGGATGAAAGATTACTTTACAGCAAGTTAGTGTGGCTGCAGAATTATGCAATGGTATATTAGCTTAAATGATAGGTTTGTAAATATATTGTAATAGGATTAGTTAAGGTAATTAGTTAATAAATTGGCTTAGAAGTGGGCCTTGAGGGTGAAGGTAGGTAGTTAGAGTTGGTTAGGATGCTTATAAACTAAGCTAGAATCCTTCATCAATAAAAGGAGTCTCTTAAGCCTAATTTGTACAAGTTTTTTTCTAATCAATAAAATCTGCAGAGAGTACCGCCTCTCTTTCACCCATATTGGAATTAGTAGCTTGACTCGAAAAAGCTAACAAAGAACCTCTCTTATGGTTTAAGTAATTAACTACTTTTCTTATATATGACCATGACTTTGTAATCTCATTTGTATTTACAGGAGCTAACATTGTGAAGACATGTGATAAGCCAAGATGCTATCATTTTGATGTAATGGGTGTTTGGAGGAAAACATACTTTACAAGTTCAAATTAGACATTGAAACTTGGCACAGCAAACTTGGTTTTTGAGCTCAATAACCTCCTTATTTCCTCATTATAATGCTAGTAATCTAAGCCTTCTTAAGAAGAAAAAAATCAGCTATGGTCCCAATATCCTCCTCTAAACCGCTTCTTGATGTCATTGCTGGAGCACCTGAATAGATATGAAATGAAGCGATTTAGTAAAGTTTAAGGACATTCAAAAGAGCCATTAGTAGTTAGTTTGAACACCGAAACTACATAATTTTACCTTGCAGTTCAAGAATTAATGTGACAAAGAGTAGATGGATTATTTATAACACACACAGAAAACTTCTATCATAGGAAATGTACAAGACAACATTTGCATCTTATTGCTGGGTAGCAACCAAAAATATGACAAATAGTACATGGATTATGAATAACACACACAAAACAAAACTTCTATCACAGGAAGTGCACAAGACGACATTTACATCTCATTACTGGGCAGCAACCAAATATATGTCATGATTGTTCTCGTATATCAATACAGTATCCAAACTATTTCGGAAAACTAAAACTTATAATAGCCAAACAGGTCAAGGACTGCATGTGCTTCATATCATACCCTTACAAGCCCTCAAACAGGTCAATATTCAATTGAAGATGTTAGTTGAATACCTTAGTTAGATACAAAGATATATCAAATTAAGGCAGTCTACAGCGTGTTGGTCCATTTTTAATCGAAGTCGTTAAAGTTGAGTTTAAAAGGCACAACAATATCAAAAGCAAATAGTCAATTGGATATATGATATGATGCAGCTAGATTTCTTATTTTTCAATATAATTATAGAGAGGAAAACAAACACTTCGTTCCATTATGAATCGGAAGTTTTGAAACAATTTACTCAACAACTGAAATTTACCACAAGGGGCATTAAAAAGTGCCCAATGCTAGAGGAAATGCTAAGATCTCATCCATGTTTTATCATATAGCTTTTAAATTTTTGAAATAGTGTGGATGCTTTATAATGGTTGACCCAAAGTTGGAGACAAAGTTATAGCTATAGACCCTATAATTGATTATAACAGATGTGTAGAGGTAACCTAATTTACAAGTTCAAATCAAACATCGATCCCAACATCACAATATGAGAGAAAATATCTTGACACAATTTTTGAGCTCATTAACATCTTTAATTATTCTGAAGACCCTTGAAAAAATCTTTGCATGATTTCCTGTGTTCCCTCTGTACAATGCTTATACTTAGGTGCCCTGAGAAGAAAATCAACTACATGAACTTGATTTGTTGGGAATTAAGGAATTAAGGCCGTTTTGTGACAGATTTAAAGAACTATTTACTTAATATGAAGATAAAACAAAAAATAGTGAGCTTTTTTAGTTTTAATTGATTGATTCTTTGAATGTAGAGGCTTATATTAGATCGAAGACTTCATACCCTACTATTTCTTTATCGACAAATTATTGATCAGTTACATCAATTGAAACAATACCACAATTTTAGGCATATATGGTAGAGCTACTAACCAATTCTCACTTCTCTTGGAAAGATGGTACCATCAGTGGAAACATAAGAGGCACATTTGTTGAGAGTGATGTAGCATGCCTTGCGGATCTTCTCATAATTTCTGTCAGCATTAAACAATAAAATTATTGAAAGAGCAAGTTCATGTCAATTTCAACTTTGAAAATAGGAGAAAATGAGCATTACAATGTAAAATTCACACCTACAAGCATACCGAAATTACTATGTGACAAACTAAGTAAATTACATATTTTCATCCTTATCACTCCTAACAACAAGATTTGTAGGGATTAGGAAGAAAGTGTCAGCATACACTACAAAAAGTTGCCAATTAACCACATTCAAATATGTCAACTAACTGCACTTTTTTGGTGCGGCAAAACAATTTTCCACCAAGCATTTCTGGTATGGTTGTTGCATGTGTGGGGAGTTCTTCAATTAGCCACATTTTCAAATTTCACTTAGGTACATTTTCCTTATTGCAAGGGCCTCCTTGTAACAACAGATATAAAGCACAATTATCTTTTCCCCAAAATCACAAATACTATCACTACCCTAGCTAGTTTAGAATCATGCCTTACCTTACTTGGTTTTGTCCCTCTTCGATAAAGATTACACCTCTACATAGACCTCAGGTGTCAGAGTACTTGAAAATACATTCACACATGAACAAGGAAACTAAAATACTGTTACAAAACTAAACAAACAAAAACAAAAGCACATTTAGCACACTAGTATATTAAAATTGAAGGAATTCTACTGCCAGTACTCAAACACATGCCATTTCTTTAATTAACAATGCTATGCATCATAAACCTAAGACCAGGCCAACATCAGAAATAAGCATAGTTGATTGCATACTTCATTATTCAGACAAACAATCTAATTTCCACTAAACCTGAAAAAAAAGGAGTAAACTGCACAATATTAAATATGTTTCATTGAGTTAATTAATGGAAGGGTTCAATTTCATTGGACTAATAGTCAACTAATAGGATTTCAAGAAGGTGCCTAACATATGGTTATTATAGTGGGCAGAGTAATCTAGCAATATTTGGCACTTCCTTGAAATCATGCCAGTTGATGATGTGATACTGTTTTACACTCAAAATTTTATAAATTTATAAAAATTAAACTAGAATAGAATTACCAATCATGAAATAGGAATTTCAGTTTGATTCAAAGAGAAATTTTATGAAATTCCAAGCATAAAAGTATAGGTGGTGGAAAAAGTAAAGAAAGAAGAGATAAATATGCTCAATTGATTTCGCTCCCTTCTTTAGAATTTTCACCCTTGTCTCTAATGTTTCTACCTAAACTCTACCGAAAACAATGAATCAAAGAACTATTTCATAGAAGTTCAATCCAAACGCATATATATAACAACTAACTAACTTCGTCTAACCTTAAAAGAAAATCTCACAAACTCATAAGCAACACAAACATAAGGGTTTGAGTTCACACGAAGAAATTTGGTAAGGAGAGACGGGTTATGGGAAGGAGTAGAAACAGCAGAAACAGCGACAACATCGTCTAAAACAGGAGCAGGGAAAATGGCGGAAGGATGGTCGAGGACGTGGCGAATTAGGTGCGGGAGCGGACGATGGTGTATCCATAGAGATGCGTAAGGAGTTGAGGGGAATAGAAATAGTAGATGGTGAGTATGATTGGTGAATATGATAACGAGGAATGTGATTTGTACATAGAAGACTATTATTAACTAATTTTTCAGGGTTCTCAACATATTCATCAACTTTTTAAATGGGTGGAAAATACTTTTTAAATGGGTGGAAAATGGAGGAATATATTATTGTATGTACAATAGCATTATAACTATCCATAGTAGAGGCTAAGCAGGTTGAGTTGCTACTAGCGACCAAAGATCCATAATTGGGTCAAGTACTTGGTGGAGTTCTATAGTTTAGCTAAAAAAATATTAAATATAGTTATAACTAAGATTAGGTATTAAATTTTATCTTTTACAAAAAAAAATTCATTTTTATAAATATTTTGTAAAACTATCCTTTTCATTTTAAATGTTAATTTTGTTAATTAATCCCAATGAATACCTAATTTTTTTTATTCAGATCTAGAATCTAATTGCAGAATTGATCCTCCTTTTTCCTTTAATTGTGCACAATATAGATTGATTCATTAATTGCATCTTCATTCATCATTTTAAAACTCATGCACCTCACATCCACATTGTTCATATACATATAGGTAGTGTTTGGATAGTTTATGTTTGACACATGTTGATGAACATAGTGGTAGATGTTCACCGTTTGGATTGTGACGAATTGCAGTATAATGGTACACAAACACAAGATAGAGAGACAATTGTGTCCATCTATATCTTAGGACAGTGTGTCCTATCAGGGAGGTGGTACACAAATCGATTGACAAAGTGTCTAATTACACAAATCTATATCATAGTGTCTTCACAATGCTCTTCATGTTGGACGTCTCGAGAATAGTGAGTTTGATAATTCAATCGGGTTATAATTTTTTTATTTTTAAATTTTTTGGTACTTATGAAAAAGAATTAAAAACTAATTACTAAAGATTAAAAACTAAATGTTGGAAAATATTGAATTTGTAGTTCTTGATATTCCAAACTTGTGAGTGCTCTATAGAAGGTTAAGTTTCTACCTCTCTGCTGATGGGATGACAGAAAAGGAGGTAACCCTTACAGTTTGGGGCCATAACCTTTTTATATAAACATTATAACTCTAATTTCTAATTTAGTCCATCATAGAATTAGTAACTGGACTCAAATGATATCGATCTACACATATAAAAGTTCATACTTACATAATAAGATGTTTATGCTCATACACTAATAATAATTTAAAGTTGGACATCATAAGGTTCCTAGACGGAAAACGTTGACAGTGTTAATGACAATTTTATTTTTAGACAAATTGGTCGCTGACAATTGTATTGTTGGATAAATTGGTCAATAATTTTATTTGAATTTTTGAGTAAATCCCCAAACTGGTCCCTAACAATTTTAGCGTTAGACAAAGTGGTCATTGACAATTGGAAATACCATAACCGGTCCCTGACAATGTCAAACGTCGGACATCGTAAAGTCCCTGAACGGAAAAACTAACAGCGTTATTGACAATTTTAATTTTAGACAAATTAGTCCCTAACAATTTTATTATTTGAAAAATGAGTCCCTAATTATTTTTAAAATGCTTTTATCTTTTATCACTTTCATTAACATATTTAACTCTAAACATTCTTAAATCAAATCTATATATATTTAATTTGAAAATTGTCACTTACTCTTTAATGAAATTATTTTAATATTTCTAAAATTTTTTTGTTAATAAAGTATTGATGTTTTTAAATAATTTTAAATACCAAACCTCTTAATTTACTTGTTTTAAAAAAATAAAGTATCTTTTCATTTTTTTATTGAAAATATTAAATTACTTAAAAGATAATAGATTTATTTTATAATAAATTTTATATAACTTAAAATAATTAATTTTTATATTTAATATTAATTATTAGTGTAAATTTTAATATACATAATTTAAAATATGAAGATTTAAACAAGTAAAAGTTAATAAATGACTTTTTGGGAATGGTAAAATAAATGTATTAAAAATGAATGGTAATAATCAAATGGAAGATATATAAAGTTGATTTGAGAGTGCTTAAAAGTGTATATTATAATAAAGAGGATAAATGATTAAAAAAATTAAATAAAATTATGGATCAATTTTTTTAATAGTAAAATTGTCAGGGACCAATTTATCTAAAAATGAAATTGTCATTAACACAGTTAACGTTTTTCGTCCAGGGATCTTACGATGTCCGATGTTTGATATTGTCAGGAACTGATTATGGTATTTTCAATTGTCAAAGACCACTTTGTCCACAGCTGAAAATGTCAGGAACCAATTTGAGGATTTACTCTTAAAATTATATAGTTCACAAAATAGTCTTTTGGAAAGAATTTATATTGTATGTAAAAGTATTTGATTAATTTATTTTATAATTATTTAAAAGGTACTATAGTAAAATACATATATTATCTTGTAATCTTTTTAATATATCTAATAAAGTAATGTAAATTATAAATTATATTATTTTGTATATACTAAAAAAGATAATATGAATTATAATAATTTAAATAGTGATAATAAATCTACAAGTTAATATAAAATTACCGGTAATCTTCTATAGTAAATAGACAAATAGAAATTAGATATTTAATAAATTTTTATGACCAAAGTACCCTCAATCAATTTATCTAATTCTAATCCTTCTCTTTATTTTAACCCTAACTCCAATGTAGCTAGGATCGTCGAGAAAGATCGTAAAAATCGTAAAATCAGACGATCCTTACATTTTTACGATTCCATATAAAATGACATGATTAGCCCATAACCCAGTCCCGTGAAAAAATAAAAAAAAAACCCATAACCCAGTCCAAGCCCGACCTGAACCCTAAACCCTAATTGCAGCCCCCAAACCTAACCCGCAGGCCCCCTCAAACCAAACGAAAACGACCAAACCCTTTCTCGCTCTCCCCTCACCGCCGATCTTTCCGTCACAGAGGAGCAAGCTCGCCGCCGCCTGACGCCTGCCACGGTGTTGCCTGCTGCGGTGACCAAACCCATTCTCGCTCTCCCCTCTCTGTGTTCGATTCACCGCCGACCTTTCCGTCACAGAGGAGCAAGCTCGCCGCCGCCTGCCGCGGTGTTACCTGCTGCGGTGCTGCCTCCATCTCTTCAATCATTTCGGTGGTGCTTCCTGCTGCCTGCTGCCTGCTGCGGTGCTGTCCGCTGCCTACTGTTGCTGCTCCGGTGCCGCAATCCTTCTGCTTCTTCTTCCCTTCTGTAGTTCTGTTTCTTCTTCCCTTCTGCAGCTCTGCTTCTTGTTCTTCTTGAGGGCTGTGGAGGGCGAATAATCTGGTGCTGCTGCTACCTATTGCTGAGGAGTGAGGTCAGGTATGTATATTTAATTTTAATTTGATAATCTTGAGTTCTGGACTGATAGATAGATTACTGTTGGTTGCTGAGTTGCTTTGTTTAGATTATTGCTTAGGTGTTTTTGTTTTGAATTTTTTATTAGGTAATAGGTTCTGTTTATGTGAAAAAAAATGTCATCAAACAACAATGGTGGGGAGGATGAGGTTAATAGAGGTTCAGGAACAGCCACTATGTCTAAAAGAGGTAGTGTTGGGATTGAAAATGCATCAAGTAGAGTTAAAAAGAATAGGAATGCACCTGGAAATAGAAGTGATATTGGTTGGAAACATGGAATTTCTGTTAATGGAGATGCTAGAAAAATACAATGCAAATATTGTCAAAAGGTGTTTAGTGGAGGAGTTTATAGGTTTAAACATCATTTGCCTGGAACACAAAAAGATGTTGAACCTTGTTATGGGTTATGGCTCATGAATTATATATTTATGAATTATATATTTGTGAGTAACTGAGTATATATTTATGTTTTAGCTGTGATTTTGGTAGGATTTTTCGATCTATGTTACGATTTTATAAGAAAAATGATATTATTGATATTGGTAGGATCTTCCGATGCGTGTTACGATTTTATGATTTACGATTTTGTATCCTCCGTCCGATCCTAGGTAAAATCTCGATTCTAGCTACATTGCCTAACTCACTTTTATTTCACACCATCGGACTCGAAGCTTCTCCTCGCCTCTGCGCCGCCGTATCCTCTTTCCACCATCGCACGCCTCCCCTCTGCGCCGTAGCCTCCATAGCACCTCCTCCTCCTCCGTCGCGGTGTTTGTTCATCGTCGCAGTCGTCACGGCTCGTCCTCCTCGCAGTAGCTCCGTCGTGGCACCTCGTTCTCCTCGCATAAGCTCCCGTCGCAGCGGCTCGTCCTTCTCGAAGCTCGGGCAGATCGCATCAGGTCCATCGCTTCGACCGCTCAAAGGTAAGAAAGACTTCTCTTCTCTTCATTGTAGTTCTTTTCCCACTAGTCTTCATTGCCCTGTTTTCCCCAATTTTTGTTCTGTCCTGATTCATGCAGTATGTTCCTACATTTGTTTTGCGATGTGTCATTTTTTATTCTACAATTGCTGCTGCGTTTCTACAATATTGTAACTACAATTTTTTATTATGTACATTGCCCTGTTTTCATGCTCTGAGTTGCCATTTTTGTTCTACAATTGCTGCTGTCCCAGATGAGTTTAGCTTATTCTTTCCGAAATTTCATGCTTTTTTTTTTTTGAGTATTGCTTCTAATGTTTGCCTCCAGTGTTAGAGAAGCTGTTGTTAGCTCAACTCAATTATGTAATTTAGAGACATTCCTTCTATGTTAATCATCATCTAATGGATGAGTTGGTTGCTTCATGTTGGTTATCCTTTATTTCTTTTATATTAGATTTTGGATTGAACTCCTCCAAATATTCAGTGTTCTATCCTGAAAAATTCAATTTCCATGGTGAAAGTTCATTTTTCATTCATCCCTTGTGCTGTATTTGATAAAAATGTTTATTAGTTATATACTTCTTGTTCTTGTTCAGTTTCTGTTTTGCTTCTTTTTTCCTTGTGTTTATTTTTTATTTTTTCAATTCCAGCAGCCTCCTCTACTCTGTTTAGGCTGAAATGGCTGGTGAACTGTTAGGGTGTGTTTGATTGCAAGTACACAACACTAGTACATATACAGATACATATAAGTTTAGGGTGTTTGATTGGAAAATAGATACACAATTACATGTAAAAGTACACCAAATATTATGTATTTTGTGTCCACTTTAAACGTGACACAAATACACAAATTTTTGTATATGTGTCTTCCTTATATCTGAATTTGTATATTGTGACACTGTCTTGTACTTGCAAACATCCTTAGATACCACTGATGGAATTCACTGATTGAATTGAGAAAGGACACTGACACACAATGCTAGTCTAGAGGAGTAGAGCATTGGAGCAATTCTAACTCTCAAATATTGATTCTACCCAATGAATGAATCCTGCTACGCTCCGCTTGCTTCCTTGAAATGCTTACCCTTAGCTGATAATATTCTCCATACCCATGCTGCAAACTCAACATTCACCCTCACAGCTAGTTAGCCCCATACCCACTTGTCTCACTCAACTCCTTGTTTACCAATTTCAAGACTGTCCTTGTACTTTCTCTTCTTTTATTATAGGGCGTCTGAAACTTTTTTTTGTTCTGATAATCATTCGAAAAAGAAGGAAAATATTTCCAATCCAATTTGTTTTCCTTTTAGAATTTGCTACCTGAGAATTCTTCATGATAAGATAGTGGACTTTACACCATTTGAAAGTGAAAAGAAGATTGTATTCTCTAGTACTATGCTTTGATGTTCTTTCTTATGTCAGTGTATACTGTGAGTCTTATGCATGAATTTTGATTTTGCCCTTCCTTGCAGAAACCATAATTTATGTCCACTTCATTTTTTCTCCCCAGATTTGTGTTGGATAACCTGTGATAATACTTCTCATGGATGAAAAAGTTAGAAAGAAAAAGTCAAAGATTGAAGAAAGTAGTTTGGAGCCTAATAAAAGGAAGAAGGAGAAGCACAAGGAGAAAAAGAAAATGCATGGAACTGATAAAACACTCAATGAGAAT